>JANAVB010040216.1:1212137-1394195 GCA_029216955.1 Iris pallida | reverse complement strand
GGGCAGGGGCGGATCCAAAGTATCCATGGAGTGGGCTGGAGCCCACCCCATTTTTTTTATGTACTTTTTTTTTATCATGTAAATTTAGTTTTTGATTTTTTTATATGGATTAGTCCAACTCTAGTCCCTCCAAATTTTTTGGTAGCCCCCCAGCTATAATTTCTGGATCCGCCCCTGTATTTGGGAGAACATAATAAAATCTTTACTTTTGTCTACTATATAAATAATTTTATTGTTTTAAATTTTTTCAAAAACCATCGTTAATGAATTATCAGACATAAATTAAATTAATTTAAAATCGCTACATCAAACCGTTCAAATTATATCCTTATAACCGTTGTAATCGATATTTTAAAAATATCTCGTAATCGCTATTCAATGATTTCCAGTGGATCCTTATACCTACTTATTTGTTGTTTGAACAATCCCATTGTCCAAAGAAGAACAAGGAAGAGAGAGAAGGGGTGGGACCCTTTCTTTCTTTTTCTTGTTTATTTACAAAAGTGCCATATGCTTTAACAACAACCGGAAAAAAAATAGTCTCCTTCTCCCATTCCCCGTTCCTTCTCTCTCTAAAAAAAAAAAACAAAGAAGTTGTTGTCGTCTTCTTCTCCAACAGCAAGAGAGGAAGAGGAGAGGAGGAGGAGGAGAAAGGCGAAGAAGAGTCTCGCGCTCGCTCTCTCTATTCCCACAATTGAATTTGGAGAGAGAGAGAGAGGGGGTACGGAAGCCCTTTGCGCCCCAAATTAATTTTTTTCTTCGAGCAATGCATCAAATTTTATATATGCCCATCTGTTTTTCCCCTTCTTTTTCAAGAAATCTGTTGTTTTTGCGTCGAATCTATAATGGATTTTGTTTGGTTTGGTTTATGGCTTTGTTCGGAAGAGGAGAGGTTGGGGTTTGATTTTGCCACCGTGGTCCATGGAAATGGATGAACCAAGAATCACGGGTCTTGGGTGGGGTGGGGTGGGGGGGGGGTGGTGGTGGTGAGTCGGCCGGCGGATTCGGAAAGAAACGGGTGGGGAGTTAATCGCCAGGAGTACGTTTTACTAGTAATACAAAGGAATTAGATAATTCGTAGTAGAAATTATTTTGCTTTCTTCATACACTAGGAGTACCCATCGGCGATTCAGAGATATTTATTTACGTGGTTCGTAAGTATGGACATGTGCAAGGGAGACTGATGGATTCCCCGGTTATCTCGAAGAATTTCGGACGACGTAGGGAGGGAGACTGATGGATGCCCGGTTAGGGCTCGAAGAATTTCGGACGACGGTAGGGACCTAAATGAACGTGGATTTAGGGCGCTCGAGGAAGGGCGCAACGTTTCCAATGCTAGAGATGATGGCCCTTGAGGCTGTTTTTGGTTGACGAGGAAATGGAAGAAAGGAAAGAGAAAGAGAAAATGAAAAGAAAGAGAAAGGAATTGAAAAATGTGCATGTTGGTTAACTACGAAAGTGGAAGAAAACAAAAATCCCAACCTTTGGTGATAATTTCCTAATTACATTCAGTAAACAAACTTTTTATTATCGAAGAATCGTTTTGCTAATTACATTTACATATAATCTATCTTCTTCTCCATCTCCTCTCTCAATGGGATTCTCTTTTCCCAAAATCCGGCTGCTTCATCGGGCTTTGTGCATATAGGTCGTTGATGCTGGCACGAGGAGGAAGTAGTGCCTGGACGAGGAAGTCTTCAACGACGCCAGTGCAGGTGGGTGGAGGCGGATCCAATTAAGGTGGCCATGGCTGTGACAGAGGCGGGAGGAGCAGGAAGGGGTCGTCACGGAAGTGATCCTGATTTCAGGTTGTAGACATTGTTTCTATGTTTTGGGAGAAAGGAAATGAAAGTACATAATAGGAAATTTTCTTTCAAATTCTTTTTCTTCTATAACCAAACATCTAAAGTTATCTTTCCTTTTCTTTTCTCTGACTTCCTCAGTAACCAAACACAGACTAAGAAAGCAAAAGGGAAGATATTGATTTACATAGTTGTCTCAGAAATTTGTTGGATTGGGTGGGACCTAAGGATGAGTTGGTCCATGAGGAGGTATGATGTTGGACTTCCCTGCAAGAAACATAAAAAACAACCCCTCCCCCCCCCCCCCCCCCCCCCTGTTGAGTCTTGATCATGGTTTAAAGTATCGGCCGATACCGATCCGATACGGCCGATACCAATACGGTTTGGCATGTCCCGATCCGATACCGACCGATACCCGATACTTACCGATACCAACATTGAAGGTCTCTTTCCGGTCAATTCGGCAAAGAAAATTAACGAAAAAGACAAATCACCAAGGGTTTAAAGCATAATAAGATTGTAAAAACAGTAAAAGAAGAAAATCAATCTATTATATGTAAACCAATCGGTAAGGGTGATTACAATGTTATTTAATTTCAAAAGTACTACAAAATAACACTGAAAATACTTAAATTATGCCTAAATGTATAAAATATGTTTTTAAATGTAAATAATTTATTAATAATTATTTTTTTTCCGATACCAAAAAATCCGATACTCCGATCCGAAACCGCCGATACTACCGATATCGCCGATACCAATACTCGTAGGAATAGTCCGATACCGATTCCGATACCGATACTGTGAACCTTGGTCTTGATTAAACTCCTATCGAACTCTCTCTTTTATACCTGCCACCTAGCTTGGTGCTCAACTTGATGCGCGACACAAACCCAACAAAATTTGGGCCGCAAGCTTTGTTATTATTTTGGTACAAGCTTTTTTATTGTTATGTTGTCGTTATACCTTATTGGATGATGACTATGAATATTTGTTCTCCTTCTCTCTGCCTTACTCTCGGGTCAGGATCCATACCTTAGTAATTTGGCGTATTATTCTCAGTTGTAATCCTTCTTGGTGAGTGTTTTGAGGAATGCCATTTTTTGTACTTCTGTTTCCTTTATTAATTGAAACAGTTCCCATAGCTTGTTGGATCTCTTTCACCACAATGTTCTTTTACACCACAATATGCAAGTTACCCACCTTACATTGTGTATGAATAACTTGTTCTTTTATTTAACTTCTCAGTATCTCACGATATGGATTGCAAAAGGGATGTAAGCTCTCCTGAAAGAAGCAAGAGAAAGCTGAAGACCCCAGCACAGCTTGAAGCATTAGAGAAATTCTTCAATGGTACAATTGTTGCTCTGTAACATCGGAGATTAAAATGTTTATACTTTATACAGTCCCTACCACTACCCCAAAACTGGAGTTGGATCCACGAACCTGTATATTTTCTTGTAAAATCCTTAAAAAAATGCATGCAACGGAAACAAAACCTGGTTATTTTGATACCCATCCTGAACTTCCAACCATTATAGCAAAACTCTTAAGAGTTTTGGTATGGGATGAGGCTTATATATTTATACTCCACACCCCACGCAGGTCAAAGACCCATCTTATGGGTTGAGAGCTGTATTCATGCAGAAAATCCTGGGTTGCTCTGGTACCATTTTAAAATACCAACCTCTACACAAAAGTTCTTTTGGTGAGGGACGTGGGTTATATATTTAAGTTCAACACACAACGAAGTTATTTTCTTTAACCTTCTTGTCTTATGTAAATTAATAATCATGGATTCTGCATTTTTTTTCCCAGAGCACAAGTACCCCAGTGAGTCGAGGAAGTTGGAATTTGCCAAGCAAATCTGTCAGAGAAGCAGGTTTCTGGATGGTTCTGTCATAGAAGATTGAAAGACAAAAGATCATCACAAAATGATTCATGTACAAAGGGAATACAGAACCTTTCAAATGGTGCTATCCATGATCTCTCTAGTGGGCTTAGACAAGAGTCCTGTAACAGTACCAAACAAAGCAATAGGCACTATGATTCTAAAGAAGTAGAAAGTAGAAGGTTTGATGGCCATAATTCTTCAGTTGCATTTCCTTCTGATGAGCGGAAGGACCGAGCTGCTCATGCTGAATGCTTCATCGATGCCGAGGATAGATCTTCAGGAAGTAGCACAGCATCACATGAAAGGGCTTTCCAGCAGCGTGTTAATTTCCACGCTATGAAATCTAGATGTTCATTTTGGGATGCCAGTCTCAGGTCGTTGGACAGACAGGGTGTAAAGCAAAGAGGATACATGATGGACTCTGGGTCTTTATGTCCAAAGGACGAGGCTGAAATTTCTGCTGTCTCTTTTGTTAAGTTGAAGCTAGGACAGCGCTATTGTGAAGATGGTCCACCTCTTGCTGTTGATTTTGACCCGCTCCCACCTGGTGCATTTGATTCACCAGCTGGAGATTCAAACTGTGGTAATATCAATAGTAGTAATTTTTTAGTATTGATGTCACCCATTTGCTACCTCTGCATTCAGTTCAACAAAATCATCACAAGTTCACGAAAATCATCATCTTTTGTTGTATATCGGCTCCACTTTTGCCACTGTTTCAGTTCGTAATATTGCTCGACTATTATCATTTTGCACGAATGTTGCATTATGATCGAATTTATGGATTCTACAAAGGCTTGCCTTTATGCTTTCCACTATGAAGTATGAGTACTGGAATGAGTTTGTTAGGTCAATAGAAAAGGATTAGATGAATATATGACCCGATTCCTTTGATACTTCATACTTGTGGAATATTATTTGAACCTTAGAATGGTTGCACGAAATATAGTATATGAAAGTAGGTTCTAATACCGATCCGATACGGCCGATACTGATACAGTTTGGCATGTCCTGGTCCGATACCGACCGATACCCGATACTGATCGATATCGACCGATACCGACATTGGGGTCTCTTTTCCGTCAATTCGGCAAAGAAAATTGAACAAAAAGGACCGATCAACAAATGTGTAAAAGTATAGAAAGGTTATAAAAGCATGTAAAAGAAGAAAACTTACATATCGTATGTAAATCAATCGGTAAGGGTGAATATTATTTCATTCAATTTCAAAACTACTAAGAAACAACATTGAAAATATTAAAATTATGCCTAAATGTATAAAATATATTTTCTAAAATGTTAATAATTATTTGCTTTCTGATACCAAAAAAATCAGATACTCCGATCCGAAACCTCTGATACTGCCGATACCGTGGATCCCTATACTCATAGGAATGGTCTGATACTGATTCCGTTACCGATACTTCGAACCTTACTCTTAAACAAATTTGCTTGCAACTGTAAAGTCCCTACCACTACACCAGAGTGTTGGTGAGGGATGATGGTTATACTGTATGGTTATATATTTGTATTATTCAACAAGTCTTTGCAGGTCGAGGACCCATTAGGAGTTGTGAGCACAACATTATATATTTTTTTTTCAAATCCGCTTAAATATGCTAGAGAGATTGAAACCGGGTTGTTATAATAGTATAATACCGTGTTAAAGTCTCTACCACTGTATTAAACTCTAGAGTGTCGGTTAGGGACGGAGGTTTTATTTTTATTGAATAATATTAATATTAACCCCAACCCTCACCAATGTTCTAGAGTTTTGGTGCAAGTGGCATGGACTTTAACATGATATTAAAATAACCCAGGTTCACCTCTTGCACACATTAATTTCAAGTAGATTAAAAAAAACTGCCGTGTGAATCCAGCTCTCGGCTCTCAAAATCGATCTTCGACCTGCGGGGGTGTTCTAAAGTCGATCGTAAAAGTACCAACGGCACATGTCATTTCTTGGAAAAGGCATTAGTCTCGTGGTTCAATAAGAAAATTTAATCTTAACCCTCAATCCTCACCTACGTCCTATAGTTTGGTGCAAGTGGCAGGGACTGTAACAAATTTTATATTATTCAAGGACATTGCCACTGCATGCTCTCAAGAGTGACGACCTTAGGTAGGTTACTAGGTAATTTTGTAGCATAAGGACCCTGGTTCACGGTATCAAAATCGGTATCGGACTCGTCTTAATTGTCTGTTTCGGTGGTTTTGAATTAGTTGGTTTTAGTAGTTTCAACAGTTTCTGGATTGGTTTTCGGTGTCGTTATCGGCCGATACCACGAACTATGATGAGGACATGGGATAAGACTCAGATGAAGCCCTCTTTACCAGGTGAAAAGGTAGAAAAGGTTAAGTTGATATTTCAATAACTACAGTTTGGTCACATAACCGGGATGAACCTCCATTTACTAACTCTTTTGCCCCATGACTATTGAAGCGAAGATTTGCCATAACAACAACAAAGAGTATCCCAGATAGTTTGGGTTTTGGTCCTTTTCTTCCATACAGCTCTATTAAGGAACTCCTTTGTAACACTAACAACTGATATATCCTTGTTTACTGCCACAATTGGTCTTGTAGCTTTAGCAGCTTCTTCAACTAGGATCATATCACCACTATTTATTTTTTATGTTGCATATCCCCAAGCCATCTCAAATGATCCCCTTAATGTTATATTGTTATTCACTTGAAGCCACCTCAACATTGTTCTTCGGCTACTCATTTTGATATTTGCTTCTTGATTGCCAAACATTTTCTCCAGTAAAGTTTATATTGTCGATGAGACTGATAACTGATATATAACAAGTTTATCTATGAGAGAGATTGTTAAGGGGAAGGGTTTGTGCTATGTACTTCAAAGAAAGGTTTGGTATTGACCGGGTCGGCTGATATGCATCCGCCGATATGTATCAGGTATCAGCCATATCGTAACAAGAGTTAACGTGCAGCGTGGATTCGTATGTCAAGAAGTTCATTTGACAGGGTTATTTGAAAGGTTATATTTATGAGCTTAGATTACTAGTTTCTGATGATGCAGACTTTTCACTAATACTATAAAATACTAGCTAGGGGTGGGTTTTCATGTTTTATCATCAAATTGCTATATTGTTTGAGGGGTTCTGGATTAATGTTATCTGGCCCTGGTTTGCTTCGGTACGTCGCTACTTTCCCACGTGCATGGTAATGATGGTATGAGGGAAATAGGCTTAACTGGTATGTTATTTGAGTTTGTAGATCGCTTAAGCGTGTCATTGCATATGGAAGGGAAGAACTCATACTGTATGATGTATCATCATATGATGACCTGCTCATGTCTGCTTTGTTTTGACAACTAATTGATTTTCTTTTGCCTTTTCTATTAGTGTTTGATTGATATCATTGTTGGACTTCATATTTTAAGCAAGGTTAATTTTCAGCAGTATCATTATGAGAGCGATCCCTGGATCCATGGAATTATTAATCGGATTAGATTGTACATGGTTGTTTTTCTCGCGAAAAAGTGAGAAAGAATCACATAAACGTAGAAGAGCAGATAGTCATAGAATATTGGCTCACATGGATCATCACTTTTAGTTGGGTACCCGTAGCACTGCTGAGAATAAGCCAAACTTGGAGAATATTCATTATGTCCTCTAGATTTTGGAGGATATAATAGGAAAATTGAATGTGACATGTGGCCTTTCACAATATCACACAATCCTTTATTTCTTCAAACTAAAGGGTTGAATATCTTGTTGTAACCTCTAGGGTTTAATTTTGTAGTGTTATTGTTTATTCCAAAAATTACTTTGTCACCGGACAAGGTGAGTTTTTCTTCTCTATCTAGCCTAGACTTTGTTTATGACTTTCTTTTTCCTTTCTTGGGATATTTTAGCAAATGCCCCCATTCAAAATATAGAAATTAGCATACACCCCCACTTTTAAAAAAAACTAACAAATACCCCCATTCCTTTGTAAATCAGCCAAAATTTTGACTAAATAGTGGGGGTATATCTTAAAATTTTATTTGCTCCATACAAAGGAATGGGGGCATTTGCTAGTTTTTTTAAAATGTGGGGGTATGCTAGTTTCAATATTTTGAATGGGGGCATTTGCTAAAATATCCCTTTATTTTTGTGAAATAATCTCATGTGCATCTCCTCCACTCATCCTGCTTTCTTGATAACAATAATTAGGTTGAATAATTAATATTGCATATTTTCTTTTGTCTCTCAAGTACTTCTAACCTGCATCATCAGTCCTACAACTTTTCCTGCTCTCATTTTGCCTAAAACATCCTTATTTTCAATTATGCTAAGCTTCTGATGACCTTATGGTTCTTGACTTGGACAAAGTCATTTATTTCTCATGAGTTTGCTTAGGTGGTTTTCCTTATTGACATATGTGAATATAAACTTCTCTGCCCTTTTTAAAATTTCTTTCTTTTACTAGTATTTTTTCTTTATCATCTCTCTTGATACACTTTACTACCGAGGATTGGACTCCTTGTTTTGCTATTCAAGTTTCTATGTTTTTATTCTCGTCAGTTTACAGTTTCTTATATACATTTTTAGGCTACTTAAATATTAAAATATTGAATGTCCAATTTAGGCTACTTAACACAAAACGGAAACCTTGATCGACAAACCGATATGAATATCCAATTTAGGCAAATGAACAAGCTCTGTTACATGTAGGAACTGTTTTTCCCGAATGATGATCAAGTTCTGGTGGCAACAATTCGAGAAAAAACAGAAGACAAAAAGCAGAAGAAAAAAGTAACAACTAAAAAAAAGCAGCCGGTGATGATGCGAGCTCTCTTCTCCTTTTTGTTCTTCTTCAGTTCTTCTTCCTCTAAACAAAGATAAATCTAAATAAGAAAACAAAACAAAATCAAACAAAGAGAGAGAGAGAGGAGAGAGGAGAGAGAGAGAGAGAGAGAGAGAGGGAGAGGTTACCTGGTGGACAGTAATGCGAGCTCGAGAGAGAGAGAGAGAGATATATATGAAATCAAGAGATTGAGAGAGGAAGAGGTCGCTCGAGAAAGATGGAGGCTGAGATCGGGAGAGACAGAGAGGGTTAGGGTTTTAAGTTGGGTATTTACTAAAATTGATTTCCAATCCGATTTGACCCGACCTGACCCATAAACCCATCCAAAACCGCTTTATATACAAATATCAGTTTAAATAGACAGATATCGTATCGACCAATATATTGATTTTCGGCCGATATATCAACCAATATTTGCCAAATGATATGTGGCTGATATATGCTCAGTATATGTCGTTTTAGCTTCAAAACAATATATCGTATGATATCTCCTAGACTCCTATATATCAAACACTAGTTGCGCTCTTCTCCAACTCTTTTGACAAAGTATGCAAATTCATAACATGATTAGGTTGTTTGGAATATACTATCGTCTGATATCTCCTATATATCAAACACTGGTTGTGCTCTTCTCCGACTCTTTTGACAAAGTATGCAAATTCATAACATGATTAGGTGGTTTGGAATATACTATGGTAAACAAGGACTTTCCTGTAGAACAAATTGCGTTGTTTTACGTGAATTCCACTTGCGCTAATGCCAAGTCCCGGTGCTTTGGCTTCTCCTTTAATATTCTACTCTCGTATGTAAGGTTGGGCACGGGTCGGGCCGGGGCCAAATTTGATGGACCCGAATCGGTGGGTCCCGTCAGTTGGCAGGGCGGGGCGGGAGGGGGGCAAAAAATTAGAACTGGACCGGACTCGACCATTTCAAAATGGGTTCAAACCGGACGACCTGCGGGTCCAAAAAAGTAAAAAAAAAAAAATTCAAAGAACATAATATACAATGTATGTTTACTCATCACAGAACCAGCCCAGCTGTCCAAGTTATTCCTTTATTGATTACACTCATGAAATATAACAAAACAAAAGAATAATAAAGAGGTGCCAAAAATGGCAATGCTACCATTCAATAATTTGGCCCTACTCTACTCTGCATATGGTTAAAAAAACAAAACGAAATAGGACCAACATCCAACGGAAATGATTCAAATGAATTCAGCATACTCATTGCTCAGCATATGGTCATTTGTGCTAATAAAACATAAAAGTAACTAATAACTGAAGTTTAGCAAACATTTTAACAAACAAAAAAGTTCATTTGTTTGATCAATGTGTAACATTTTAACCAAGAAACTAGGAGAAGCATATCGCTATTGTTTTTAACATTATATTTGTAGAAAAGTAAACAAAAAGCATGTGTTTGATGTGGGTACTACACGTCGGGTCGTGCCATCGGCATGTGCGTTGCGAAGGCTAGGGCGTCGGGACAAGGAGGGCGTCGGCCTGGCATCGGGCCATCAGCGTGTGCAACGGTGCTGCGAAGGCGAGGGCGTCGGACGAGGAGGTCGACGGCATGACGTTGTAGGTCTCGTAGCATCGCAACGGCGACAATAGTGCCAGAGAAGTGAAGAGCATGAGGGAGATGAGATGAATGAGAAAAGAGTTCAAAAAAAAACTTAGGGTTGGCACTTGGCAGCAGTGCCAGAGAAGTGAAGAGTCAAGACACTAAATGTCTAAAAAGTTAGAAAATTATAACTAAAAATCTAAAAAAAACAATAATGAACATGTCGGGGCGGGGCCCGTTTATGTTGGAAATACAACCCGTCCCGTCCCTCTATTTTACATGCCCCGTCCCGACCCGATTCTTTTAAATATAAAATTTTAGGAACCGGCTTGTTTGGGTAATATACGGTACAGGCCGGGTCGGAACCGCGGGTCCTGGGCCTGTATGTCCAGCCCTACTCGTATGCTTCTAATTATATTACCTAACATCCTATTGACTACTTCGGTTTGTTCGTTCGTTTACAGGTGAGCAATGTTGCTGCTCTCCAATGATCATCCAAACATGTTCCAAAAGTTCCGCTAGAACATGCTCAAGAATTTTGTATGTCGGTCGAACGTTATGCTCTTCGATATTCCACAAAGATTGCATTACTTTAGAAAAGAATAATTTCGCCACATGCTTTGCATCCCCCATTCTTTTGTAAGGTATAAAATGTGCAATCTTTGATCTACCTCTAGGAACACCGAATCAGAATCTCGTTGTCCTCGGTATATCCTGCTGAGCTCCATGGACAAGTCCTTCCAAATATTTTTTGGAACTGGTAGTGGGAGATTAGACTCGTATCTTGTGCCTTTTTCTTAGCAATTTGACACATAACATCGTTGTACGTTGTTTCCCACATCTTATCTCAACTATGACCAATGATATCTCGCGGTACGACCTTCATGGTCGTGTCGCTGCCCAAGTGTGCTACCAAGTTGCGTCCATGGAGCTCCCTAATCAACTTCTCCCTTAAGGACATACAAGGGACTTACAACTGACTGCCTTTCATTAAAAAATTGTTGTGGATGTGAAAGTCGTAGATGATTTGTTTCTGACAAAGTTGTTTCGATATCTTTGCAAATTCTTCTTCCACATAAAGCTTCTTAGTGTAATCCAACCTAACCACCTCTTGGCCGAGTGTGCTAGCTATGAACCCCTCCTACTAGGTACGTCGGTCACTCGATGGAAGTTCCAGATTTGTGCACGAGCTTGTGTGAAATTTTTTGTCGAAACTTGCACCTCGTATGTATGTCGTTGTCGATATACATCTAACTACTCAAATATTTAAGATTCATTATCAGAATAAGGCACAAAATTCTTACCGACCAAACTCTGAATCATATAACTACAAATGAAATATATATCAACCAACAGTTATCGAATTTGAAAAAGAGCTAGAAGAAATGGTTTCATATAACTCCTTGTCATCGGTAAACCACTTCCTTCGAGCGTTGCTAAGCTTCTCACTGAAGTACGACATGGACCGCTTCTTTTGTGAGAGTACCGCACCTATACCAATATTGATGGCTTCGTACTCGACTTCGAAGAGTTCGTCAAAATTGGAAAGAGCCAAGCTCAACGTCGTACAAAATTTCTCCTTGATCACCACAAAACTCGTCGAGGCTTCTTTTCCCGATTAAACTTTCCCTTCAACCACTCTTTGAGCCATAATGGTAGTTAAGTCCTTGATGAACGGTTGGTAAAATGGTCTTCGGTGTCGACTACTCTCGGATTGTACGAACCTTCTCTTCATCGACATGGATGCCTCCCGTACTCATGATGAACCCGATAGCAACTTTGATGTTATAAAGTAACACTTCTTCAAATTGACGTGAAATTGATTTTGCTTCAACACACCCAAAACCTCCCTCAAAGTTCCGTAAGTGGTCGTCGTGCTCCTTGCTATAGATGAGTATGACATCGAAGTAGACCACGACAAACCAATGAAGGGTTATAGCTCTTGATTCATGAGGCACGTGAAAGTGCTCGGTGCGTTAGGTAGCTCAAACGGCATGACCAACCACTCTAATAACCCATCCCCCTCAGTTTCGTAAATGGCCGTCGTGGTCCTTGCTATATATGAGTATGCCATCGAAGTAGACCATGACAAACTCGCCAATGAAGGGTTATAGCTCTTGATTCATAAGGCAAATGAAAGTGCTCGATGCGTTAGATAGCCCAAACGACATGACCAACCACTCGAATAAACCCATCATGCGTCTTAAAGGTCATCTTTCACTTGTCTCCTGGTCGGATGCACATTTGATGGTACCCGCTTTGAAGATCTATACTGGAGAAACTTTTTGTCTCGCTCAAGTGATCTAACAAATATCCAGTTGTGGTATCGGGAACTTGTAGCCAACCATGATCTTGTTGATCGCATGACTGTCTACGCATATTCGCCAGTCACCATCCTTCTTCTGGTGTCAATATGACATGAACCATGCACGACTTATACTCTCCGTAATGTGCCCCTTATATGTCAAGTCTACCATCTCCCGAAGAATTTTGCTCTCCCATGAACTCTTGCGATAGGGTAGCAAGTTCAACAAACTCGTCCCGCAAATGAGATCAAAGTATGTTGGATGTCGTGTATGGGTGGCAAACCCTCCCAGAAATTACTCTGGAAGAATATCATAAAATTTGTTGAGGATTGGTCGTACCTCTACTGGATTCGCTACACCCTCAGTTGTCTCTTCAACATCTATGCTTTTCTTCACCACCAGGACATGCACCTCACAAGCCTCCTTGAAGTCTGCATCCGCTTCTTTCGTAGAGACCTTTACTGATAGAAAAGTCTTTTCCTCTTGTAAAGATTCGATTCTGGTACTTTCTGCAAGGGTGCAAGTGTACTTCACTCTGTTCTTTACAGACAAATACGTTTTGTTGCTCCCATCATGCTTTGCTCCATCATCCAACTACCATGGTCTCCCGAGCAACATATAATAGACGTCGAGTTCATCTATCACATCGTAGTAAATCTCGTCTCTATAGGCTTTGACAGAGAATGAAATCCTGCACCAGTTAGTCACTCCGACGCTTGCATTTTTTGAATCCACCGGGCAAAGTATGGTTCCAGTTGCTTCACTAATGTCAACTATGCATCTTCGATCAAGTGTCAGCTGATGATATTCTCTTAGCTGTCCACCATGACCCCAAACCAGTCGTGAAAGGTACATTGGGTCCGGAATAGCTTGTTCCTTTGTGAGGAATCATCGCGTCTTAGTGTTAATATGATCTTCTTTACCATGCCATAGGACACCTCTTTGTCTTCAGACTCGTCGGGCTGCAGTTGATGTCATCGTCTACTTCTTGTTCGGCATAAGCTAATTACTTCCTCCGTAGACAATCACTCGAGCGGTGATTCCAACTAATTGCACTTGAAACACTTGCTAATTATGGATTTGGCATACGTATTGTCGGAATGGGTGCTCGCTTCGATGGATTTCTTCCCCATCTTCTTCTCCATCACTCTCGCCTCTTTGGATGCCTCCTCCATTGCTACTTCCTTAGGCCGATGAACCGTCTCCGAATGCCACCTCGATATATCGTTTGACTGCTATTTTTCTTGCAGTAGTCGCTCTAACGCCCGGTTCCTGGCCTCCATTAAGTTAGAG
Organism: Iris pallida; assembly: GCA_029216955.1. Classification (NCBI taxonomy): domain Eukaryota; kingdom Viridiplantae; phylum Streptophyta; class Magnoliopsida; order Asparagales; family Iridaceae; genus Iris; species Iris pallida. The sequence goes on along the minus strand of JANAVB010040216.1, from coordinate 1,380,519 downwards.
ATGCATTGAGCCCTAGCTCGATCCCAAATCGTTGGATTGAGCCCATCAAGTTAGAGATGCATTGAGCCCTAGTTCGATCCCGCATCGTTGGATTGAGCCCATGACCCATCCATGTATCAATATACTTGTTGCCTTTGGTCTCATCGATTTGGTTTCGTTCTACGAGACAAAAAAGTTTCGTGGTATACCCGTTGGTGCTTCGTTACCCCTACGTACACCTCTGATACTAATAGAAAAGGTATTGCTCATAATCGTCGGATAGGAAATATGCCTCGGTTTTTTACGCATCTTTCCTAATGAAGTGATGTCTCTCTTCCATTTCCCTCTAGACTTGTCCTATAACCTATTCCACCAAGCCGATATCTTGACTTCATTTGAATTGCCACTAACTTCACCTTCTTGTCCGTCAGGATCTCCATATAGACGAAGAAACGGTTCATCTCCGACAATCAGTCAATGAACTCCTCGAGCTGAGATGTCCATAAAAGATCGAGATGTCAACCTTCAACTTGAAATAATCATTTCTCCTATACAGACCTTCCCTATGACCGTTATGTTGGTAATCCTAGCCGTCATCAAACTGACTATAGCGTGTCAATTGTCCCAAAAGTTATTTCTCCCGTAGTCGTCGTACCGACTGCATCTGCCGACGCCGTTCAACCGCAGTAGTTCCTTTGGTTAGGCAGCCTATTACTATCAAATCGTTTTCACGAACCCTCATGATGAGATCATCGTACTCCTCGCAGAACGAACCTATACGAGCTCTTTCTGGATGATTTTCTCGTAACATTGTGTGACCATCTTTGTGGAGGTCACGGGCGTTGCTCACATGTGATGCCTTTTCTGGATCTCTAACCAGTTCCCTCGGCTATTCCTGGAAGCCTCTGTCGTCCTCTCAATTCTCTGGACGCGTACGTTCATATTTTATAGATGCTTATATGTCACGGACCACCGGAAAGAGACCTTCCTCCTCCTCTACGTTAGGAAGATGTTGGTCGCCGTTGTTAGTTTCAAACATGTCTCTCGACATGACGAAAACTGTGATACTACCTAGCACAACATGAAAATTGTGATACTACCTGACACAACACGAAAACGTCGATCACTAGACCATTGGCCAAAATACTAGGGTGACACCTCAATCCTCTTAAGAAACTTAGAAAGAGAAATAACTCTTATTGATCAACTCAAAATATTAACAATCAACTTGTTTAATGTCTTCTACATAGCCGTATTTATAATAAATAACCTACTTAAACCGGAAGAAAGAAATCTAATCTAACTTGGAAAGTAACTAAAATAAATGCAAAATATATACGATTTGGAACGACTTGATCAAAGTCAACCGAAAATAGACCCAGACTTGTCTGAACTGGAATTCCGGTTTTGGGATGGTTTAACTCGTCTTGGTCCTGTTTGGTAACTGGTAACTAGAAATGGACGTGAAAATTGCAAATCCCCGTGGTATTTGGACGACTTCCTGAATTTGCAAATTCTTAAAACATGTTTGGTAACATAGGTATTTACATTGGAAGTACTCATGTTTGGACATTTTCTGTTTGGTAACTTGATTGTATTTGGGATTGGAAAGTAGACTTTTCCCATTTTCATTGTTTGGCAAGAAAACATGAATGTGGGATAGAGTCACCAATATTTGCAATGGTGAGCTTACCACTACTCCACAAACCATACATATGACTGGTTATACAGACATATAAAATCCAATTGAATGGCCACTATAATCAACAAAGATTGCTCAGAAAATAGTAAATGAGAAATAGAAGAGCCAAACTCATCAAGCAACATGATAATACTACAATTGAGTAGTGAGATAAAAAGAAGGCCATTACGCCAAACAACAAGCTACCAAGACAATTTAACAAGAAGGTCATTGCACAATGCTAACATAGCCATTTTATGACGATACACATAGAATAATCCTGTTTGACCTTATAAAGGTTATCTTGAAATATCATAAATTTTGCAATATAATTCTCAAAAACATACTTTACAGAAGAAGAAAAAAACATTACAGAGCCCAAATTGCTTTCTATACAAATATCACTTATTTAGAAGAAAAAAAATATGGCAAATATCCAAAAGTAAACTTGGCATTGCCTGCTATGCTAACCTGAACATAGTAAATATGCCAACAATTATCCTAGCTCTTCACCCAAAATCTTCAACAGAATCAATGAAACCAGATGACCACAGCCCTCATCAGTAATGTAAAATTAACCAATTTACATGCACGTATCACAAAAACTAATGACCGTCTTAGTTCTCCATCGTGTGTACTTTTGCCCAATTTATTCCGAGTGTAATCTACAAAGTCGGTCCATAAAAAGTAGAAAACGGACATCACAACACAAGATTCGGTTTGTATATTATCATAGATCTTCTTGATCATGCATATATTCTTATTTGTAGTCCAAAATAAAACAAATTAGAGAAAGATTTAGAAGAAAAAGATTATATTAGGGTTTCTGCTAATCTTACCGTTGTGAATTCACGAAAGCTGGTTGTTTTGAAAGTTGCAGAGGACTGAAATCCTCAAAATCAGTTGGAAAGGAAGTAGGACGGGAAAATGTAACTTAAACAAAGCTTTCTCCCACTTTCAGTCCACATCCTGGTAGGGAGAGAGGATGTGGAGAAGAGGAATATAGAGGGGGACATAAAGTGCTGTGTATCAGAATACACACTTCGCCCCTCCAAGTAACCGAACATGGTATTTTGATTTTCGAACCCACTTTCCTATGAATATGCACATTCCTCTCAAAATTCATGTTACCAAACAGACCCTAAGCCGAGTTGCATCCGCGTCACATTATATTGTATTTGTAAATGTCCTAGCTAAGTGTACTAAATTTCATAAAAATAACAATTAAATTAATATAACAATTAAAAGTACAAATACAAAATAAAAGTACTAACAATAAAATACCTTTTCAAGTAATTTAAAGACAATACAAAAACCTGATTTAGGAGTCTAAAGACTTGAGGAGTCTAAGCACTTAATCCTTTTAAGTACACAAGTAGTTTTAAGAGTCTAATTAATTTAACACTTAATACCCTTTATCTTAAAAGGAAAACCTCAACAAAACTACTAAATTGTCGCCTGATAGTAGATAAATTATGTCGATCATTATATATGGGTTGGGTCCAATGTGTCAGCCGGCATATTGTAAACAGCTATACATTTTGCAAAATCATGTCTACCTATGAAACCGAAATATTGACAGATATGTCGTCCATGTCAGCCGACATCTACAACTACAGATAGGATAGTTTTCCATTGTGACGGAAATAATCTTGTAGTTTCTTTTGCGGTTTAGATATGTCATAGGTTGTGGCAAACTTTCTGATCTTTAGTGCTTGATCAAATTTGGAGGATCAAACGATCTAGTTACTGCAGAAGTATGGATGACCCGATCTTTTATCGACAGTTACGAGGAAACTATGAAACTCACTATGATCATGTACCTTTTGTGTACGTGCCAATTTTAGTAAAATTTTCAATCATTACTTATTCATTTTATTTGGAGGAGTGGACGATGTACATACTGCAGAAGTATAGATGATCATTTATTAACAGATACAGGAGAAAAATGAAACTCACCATGATTTACAAGTAGATCGAGACCTGAAAGAGCACTGCATTTTAGCTTATTCTTAAATAGTTAAGTGTCCCACTGTGACGAAAGGCCCTTGTAGTTTCTTATGTTGTTTAGATATGTCATAAACCAATTTTGGCGATCTTTTCAGCTTATTAGTGTTTCATATAATTTGGAGGATCAGATAATCTAGTTACTACAAGAGTATAGACGACTAATCATTTATTGTGTTACAAGAGAACTATGAAACTCACCATGATAATGTACCTTTTGTGCCAAAAAGCTCTTTTAGTTTCTTATTTGGTTTTGGTATATCATATGCCTATCATTACATCGTCGTGTAATTTGGAGCGGATGGTTTACTTACTTCAGAAGTATAGATGACCAATCATTTATTAACAGTTACAGGAGAATAATGAAACTCACTATAGTTGACAAGTTTGAATAGATCATGTCGTGAAAGAATACTGCATTAGAACTTTCTTTTTCATTCTAGATAGGATAGTATCCCTTTGTAACAAAAGGCTCTTGTAGTTTCTTATGTGGTTTAAATGTCATAGGCCGATTTTGGCAAACTTTTCAGATCATTATTGCTTCACATAATTTGGAGGATCGGACGATCTAGTTACTGCCGAAGTATAGATGACCAATCATTTATTGACTGTTACAAGGAAACTATGAACTCAGCATGATAATTGTATCTTTTGTGCCATAAGGTTCTTCTAGTTTCTTATTTACTTTATATATATATATATATATATGTATATATGTATATATATATATATATATATATATATTCCATTTTTAGCAAAATATTAATTCATCACTTCTTCATGTAATTTGGAGGAGTGGACATGTACTTACTGCAAAAATATAGATGCCAATCATTTATTAATAGTTATAGGAGAATAATGAAACTCACCATAATTTACAAGTTCGATAGATCCAGACCTGAAAGAACACTACATTTGAACTTATTATTTTTGTTCTAGATACGATAGTGTCTCATTGTGATAAAAGCTGTTGTAATTTATTATGTGGTTTAGACATGTCATAGGCAGATTTTGGAAAATTTTCAGATCATTAGTGCTCCATATAATTTGGATGATCAGACAATCTAGTTACTGTAGAAGTATAGATGGCCAATCATTTACATTAAGAAGGAAACTATGAAACTCGCCATGGTAATGTACCTTTTGTACCAGAAAGCTCTTCTAGTTTCTTGAGTGGTTTGGGTGTAACATAAGTCATTTTAGCAAAATTTTCAATTCAATACATCTTCATGTAATTTGAATCAAAGTTTTCAATCCAATACATTTTCATTTAATTTGGAGTGGACAACATACTTACTAAAAAAGTATAGATGACCAATCATTTATTAACTGTTACTGGAGAACAATGAAACTCACCATGATTACAAGTTTGAATAAATCAAGACCTGAAAGAACACTGCATTTGAACTCCTCCTTTTCATTCCATACTTCTTCCATTGAGGTTAGTTTATCTTGTGGAACACACACTATACATCATTTTCTGTGAGGTTCCCTGCACCATCTGACAAGAGGTAAACTACACAGCACTCTCTATAAGGTTCCAGTATAATCCCCAGTCTGTGGAGGCCGTCTTTGCTTGAGGACCTTACTGTTTCACAGAACTTACAAAATGGAAGTAGATATTTCTGTGTTCGAATTTGCCTAACCATAGTTGTGGCTTAAAGAGTTTATGATTCTGTTTTGTTCTATTTAAGGCATCATCTTTTATTCTCAGCGGACTTCTTTATAACAACCAGTTTAACTTCAATTTTATTTTATTTTTATGTAGGGCCATATTATGTGGGAGATTCTTTTCAGTTGACATCTTGTAGCCCCCCTTTAGTATCCAAGGAACCTAAGGTAACTTCTCTAGTGGTAGATATTTTTTGTGTGAATAATATTAGTTCTCTCCTTGCTTGTGTGGTTTCTTGTGTCTAATTAGTTTTCATTAGGATCTAGTCAAAGCATCAGTTATACCTGCCACTCAGTTGTTGCTTTCTAAAGGTCCTTATAAATTTTCCCATATAGGAGTATGTTGTTTTAAACTTATGCATGTCCTTTCTTATTTCCAAGTGGTATTATTTCTCCCTAGTATCCGGCTTTATCCATTTCCACCAGACAATTTTTTTTTCTTTTGAAGGGAACTGTAAAGTTTGCTTGCAGATGTCTAATATCTTCTTTTATATCTCCATCATTTAATGTGACATTCAAAAGCAACTACAAAGCCTTTACCCAAAATTTTGGCATCGACTAAAGTTTCGACATTGTCTGATATTCATATCAATGTTTACAATAGGAATTCCTAATAAATGTTAGCAACTGCATGCTTACGGATTGTAGCATGGACACAAGATCATGTTCTTATAGGGATATGAGGATTTCAGACCAGCACTATTGCATCTAGAAGTGAACGCCAATATATGCATATTGGTCATACAATAGTAGCTAGAAGTATCCTAGATGATGTAGATTCAGAGAACCATATCAGGTTTCTCTTACATCAGATCCATATGATAACCAAACGATGTAGTTATGGACCTTTCAAAAACCTAGAATGGAATTATTTTCAGAAAAAAATGTACTGCTATTTTTTATGCTGAGGTGAGACTTTAGATCCTTATCAAAAAATACGACCTGGGGAATAGTCACAATCTTCCATTTTCTTCATGTAATTTTCTCTAGAAACCTTTTCTATCTCATCTACTAGTGGCAGGCATTGAGCATTTTGTGTATTCCACAAATGAGTTAATCTGTGTTTATTTCTGAGCAGATTTACCACCATTTGTCATGTAAAGTTCACTGTTACATCATCTGGTATTTCAGACAATGCCAGTTTATTATGGCAATTTATTTTTGTTTTCATATCTAACCTCTTTGTTTGAGGCATGAGTTTATTTCATACTATAATTTGGTAGAGGTGCTTCAGTACTAAGGAAGATTTACCACACCCTTGGCCATCTTTCATTATAACAGGTTGTTCAGACATCTCTTGAGGGTTTAAGACCCTAACTATGAAAATTGACATCAAGGAAGTATGAAATTATTATATGACATCTGCTTCAGTAGATAGTTGCCTTAAGGTGAACTGACTAATCATTACATGTTGGGCGAAAAAGAGACATTGCCATCTTCTGAACATGAATTATGATAGATGTCATAATTTGACAGCATATAGTAGTCAATTCAGTTGCCATCAGATCAAGTGAATAATCAACATCCAAGCTTTCTCCCATCAGAATGGGGTCGGCTACGGAGCATAAGAAACTCAAAAGATTTAACAAAGTTCTTATGACTAACTGGCAACTAATCATTTTCTACTTTTAGTCTTGGAACCAGAAGCAGTGAATTTTGTTTTACTGAAGTCAGTCCATGGGAGGTATAAAGTAATCATCTTGATATTGTATACTATTTATGCAAAATATGTACATTTATTGCCAACCTAAATATATAGGAACCAAAGAAGTTGGCTATAATTAGCTGTCACATCTGTTGTTTTTGTTATCTTATAATTGTACCAATGCGATGATTGCTATATTAATCTTCTAACCTTGGCTTTTGCATAAATTTAATACTAAATTTGTTTTGCAATGTGTTCTCACTTCTCATAATATTTAACTCAATATTCTGGTTTTACTATTCGATATTCAATGATCCTTGCCTAGTTGATTTTAATTTTTAATTTCATTAGTGCAGATGTATGAGAAATACATATCTGAGAACACAGCAAGTAGAATGTTTCCAAACAGAAGTGATTATAATAGAAAGCCATTTCACCATCAAAATGATTATTCTGGATGCCAACCGACTCCAGTGTCTTCCATCACCAAGAACAATGATCATCACCGTAACCAAACTCTTGTAATGAACGAGCGTGAAGATACTGCAGGGGAAGCTTCTGATGAATACAGAAGGAATAATGGGAGATGGTTTAAGGACAGAGTAGAAGCGGAATCCAATTATAGCGACCGTGGTTGTTTCAGACTAAATGGTCTGAAAGCTAAAGATACTAAGGCATTGCTGTATCCTCATTCTGATTATAACTACTGCAGTCAGAGAGAACCCTTTGGATTTAACATTTCACATCCCGCACCTGGAAGCAAAGGATTCCTCGTTATCAAGGGCAATGCTCAGCCAAGAAGATCATTAACGGTTCTGGTTAGTTCAACTAATTGAAATTTAGGCCCTACAATGTTCATAGTTTTTTGGTAAAAACAATTTTAAGGCTTTTACTTTCAGTTGAATTTGCACATGAAAACCCTGTACCAAAGATCACCCATATAGCCCAAGATGGGATATAATAACCTCGCTATCCAAATCAATTTTTACTCTCATTTAAATTTATGGGTTTAAGGAATGTAGGGGTAAGTAAAATGATAAGCTCATGGTAGTTTACTAGTATTTACATGGTACTTACAGGCATTTTGGTGAAAGTTGAAGGGTATATATATATATATATATATATATATATATATATATATATATATATTCGCAGTTCCCAGTATATATTCACCTGAAATGGATCTATTGGCTTTGTTTCTTACTTGCAGAACAAGAAAATAGATAAAGAAAAGAAAATTTGTAAGTTACAGAGTTCAGTTCGACCACAAGTTCTTATGTCAAGAGAGGTGAAAGTAAGTGGATGCTGATCTCCTTTGCTGTATTCGTAATGTATTCAGTAGTTTAACTTGTTTTTATACCTGTGAAGTTGGCGAGGAAAGAGCCTGGTCTAGGATTACAGAGGCCGGATTTTGTGATGAAAGGTTCTCAGAAATTTCCACAGACAAAACAAATCATGAGGTTGGTTTTATTACAGACCTTTTGTTTTGAAACAACTATATTTATAGTTATAGTTAAGTCTGTTTAATTGATTAGTAATCACGTATAACATTCAAATATATATTGTTGAAAATATATAATCCTCACGAAAACTCCTGAGGTTTGGTGCAATGGCAGGGACTTCCACATATACTATATCGTGTTTTAGCGTTTGTACTATAATTGTCATGTACGTACTATAGTTGTCAAGTTGAGATAATATCATGAGTAAGTTAACTTGAACTAATTACAAATTCATATAACAAGTTTACAATCTACACAGTTTGTAAATTGAGAAGCTGAAAGCGTTAAAGCAATTCATACATGCATATACAAATGTATATGTGATGGACTTGAATCCTGGTAGTATGTTCGATATGTATTACATATTTTGAGGTCACTTGGTTCCAGTTCTAAATCTATGAAGAATTTATAGTGGAAAATCCTGCAAACATCTTAAACTTAGAAAAAGGAAAAAAAGAAAGAAGAAGCTAATTTGTGCAAATGTGAAACAAAGTTAGCATCATTAGAAGTAATCTGTATTATTTTGTTCTAATAGTCGGTAATCTTTCAAGCTAATTGAAAGACTGGCTAAGAATAAGGAATGCTCAAACGATTTTTTCTACAATTATATGTTGGATAGTTGTGTACATCATATTATATGTAGTGTCTAATGGTTATTTATCATGAGGTATAATTAACATTAGAGACAATTCAATTTCCTATAGAAAAGTGCATCTTATCACGACATGTATAATGTGTAAGAAACTAACTATTGAAGCTATGAAATTTTGAAGCACAAAATTTTGGTTCCTAGTGAACTTATAAGGAATATTCACAAGGATTGCTTATTTTCTTTCCTACTTGAGATGTGGAATAGCCCAACTTTACTAGATTGATTTCATTAAGTAGAGTTATAAGATACCATTTTATGGGCTATCTAATGTGGGACTAAAAAAGAGACTAATTATACAACATTGATTGAACAAATTCTCTTGCATTCCCCACAAGCTACAGGTAGATGACAATCACGTCCAACTTGGAGAGAAAGTGTAGGAACAAAAGGTTGAGGAAGAACCTTACTGAGGATATCAGTCAACTAGACGTAGTAGGAACATAATGAAGACGAACTTTCTAGAGCTTGACCTTGCCCGAAATGAAGTAATAGTCAACCTCAATATGTTTGGTGCGTTCATGAAAGGTTGTATTTCCAACAATGTGGATAGCAATCTTGTTGTCACAATAGAGAGATTGGAGAGGTAACCGAAACACCAAGATCAGTCAAAAGGCTCTTGAGCTAGGGAGCTCGAAAATTGCATGTGCCATCAAGCGATAATATCAGCAGAGGAGCATGCATCTACATTTTGTTTCTTGCTATGCCATGTGAGAAGTTGCCATCATAGTAGGTGTAATAGCAGAGCAATGATCATCAGGGAATTCTACATAGTCAACATCAGCACGTGCATTAAAAGGTCAGGCGACAGAGTACGCCCTAGCTTGAAGACTTCTTCAAGCACCGGAGAATGTGATTGATGGTATGAAGATGCGAGACCTTAGTAAAATGCTTGAACTAGTTAATAGTGCTGACGACGAAGCACAAGTCCGGACAAGGTAAATAAGCTAGTTGATGATATATGTAGGGATCGATGAGCCAATTTTGGAGAGGCGAACAATATGAGTCTTAATTGGTCGGCAACCCGAAAACTCATAGTCGTCCAAGAATCCAAGCAATATTTCGTCTGAGAAATATGAACGAAACCCTCCTCGTGAGCAACTTCAATGCAAGAAAGTATTGCAGGTTATTAAGGTCCATAGTATGAAGGTGGTTGGAAACGTAGACCTTGACCTTGGAGATATCATCAGAATTATCACAAGGCATTATAACATCACCTACATGGATAGAAAAATAACAATGCCCTGGGGTCGACATTGAATAAATAAAGAAGTCTTTCACACTAAGAGTGAAATCGATTTTGTTGGACTACGTGTTTGAACTATTCGAACCAGGCTGGAGGAGACCACATAAGGCTATAAATAGACTTATGGAGATGAGAAACAATGGACTCCCCACACACTTTTATTTGGGGGATTGTTGCGTATACAGTTTCCATTAGATCCCTATTAAGAAAAACATTCTTATATCAAGTTGATGTAAGGGTAACATGCAGTTGATTGACAATAGGAGTAACACTTGAACATGTTCAATTTGGTGACATGAGAAATCTCCTCATAGTCAATCCCATGGTGCTTTGTGAAACCGTTAACGACCAGGTGAGCTTTCAGTCGCTCGACACTACCGTCTGGATTATGCTTGACCTTGAACACCTCTTTATAACCAATATCTGGGTGTCTCTAGTGTAGAGTAACAAGGTCACATATGTCGTCGCAACAAAGAGCCTGCATTTTTTTGTCTATAACAACTTGCCAACTAGGATGGTTAAGGGCCTCTTGATAAGAAAAAGGAAGAAAAGCAGAGGACAAAGGAGCCTACAAACTGGTACAATGATGTTAGTGGGAGGATCAACAGACTTGAGGGTGAGCTTCAAAGAGGTGGAAGATGAATGGAGGGTAGTGAGAAGTATGATTGTTCTCAAATAAGGTTGTAGACACCTAAATTGACTATGGACAAATATGACTAAATTACCCTTCTTTTGAATTTTCTACAAAGGGTATTTTGGAAATGTTGACGTAGAAACGCCAAACAAGGTGGACATCCATATGTCAAACTTGCCAACGAGACTAGTCCACATGTGATGTCGACTATCAATAGGAAGACTCAAACAGACTCATTTTCAGGTCATGACATTTCATTATCACAATGATTTGTTATCACGCTATGTCATGACACTCATCAAATAAGACACGATGTCTTATTATCAGACAAGAAAATTTGTCACCACATCATGCACGATGACCCATCAACAAGCAGACTTGTTATCACGTCAGGACGCCTCGTTAATAAACAAGTAGACTTGTCATCACGACATGTCATTAGGATTTTCAATAAACAAAGAAGACTCGTCGTCATGTCAAGACTCGTCAACAAACGAGCAAACTTGTCATCACGACATCTCTTAATGTTTTTTTTTCACTCTCTATTTTAAGTTAGTGATACCCTTAGCAATTATTTCTTGATTGAAAATTTTATGTAGTTGATGTTGAAGTCTTACACTTGTGCATTTCGTATACACAACAAAATTTGCATGCAATGCTTATAATTTTTTAATTATACATTTATTATATCAATTAGAAGGAAATCACAACAGGTTATGGCATAGACCACAAGCTTGCCTTGATTTACTATATAATATACACCCCCAATTTTAGTATTGAACTTGCGACCTAAGCTTTTTGTCATTACTATTTTAACAAGCTTGGTTTGCCCTAATTGAAACTCATGTTTTTATTAACTTACTTATAGAGTGAGAGCTAGTGATGACGACGCATAAATTTTTTTAGTAACTACATGTTCGTATTAACCTAACTGCCGTACATCCAAAATTTTACTCTTTATGCCCCCGCCTATGCCTTTTAGGGATTTGTCGCCTTCAAAAGCTTAAATAGGGTTGATGAATGTTTATTTTGAAGAGAACTCGAGAAGATCTAACCACCTTGAGTAAGTAAAGAGTACGTTCAACAATATCATTTTGTTGGGTGTATAGGTGCAAGAAGTTTGATGAAGAATCTCATGCTTCTTAGGAGTTTCTGAAAGCCTTGGCCAAGATATTCTTTCGAATTATCAATGTGAAGCATTTTGAAAGCAATACTGCATTAAGTTTGGATTTCATTGTGAGATATTATGAAAACCGAGAGAAATCAAAACGAACACAAAGAAAAGCCAAGTCATTCTGAAGAATGATCATCGACAAAAGTAGAAAAGAAATGGAAAACCAAATTGACTTGGTAGACCCCAAATATCATAATGGATGAAGAGAAATAATTTTTTTGCATTAACAGGAGAAAAAGTTGAACTAAGGTTTCCTCCCCAAAATGCAAGATTCAAATGAAAACTAAAAAAGAACGCATTGTGTAACATAGATTTTAAAACTGAGGATGAACAAGCATATGGTGCCGGCCAATTGCGGAAATAGAAGCCAGAGCATATTCTAGTATATCTAAGTGGTATAATCCATTCGCCTCACAAACCTCCACCAGTCACTATTGTGGGTTCATAAAGGTGGAGATAATGTTTATGATCAGTTATGATCTTTAGTAAGAGACAACTAGCAGATACAAGATTAGCTTGTAAAGTAGGAAAAATGAGAAAAGACTGTAGGTTCTGGGTGGGAGTTACCTGGACTGTCCTAGACCCAAACACAGGAGTATCTCCGTTTGCTATGGTAATGAATTTATGATAACTAGGTACTGAGGATTCGATTGGCTTATGAGACACATGATCTGTGGCTCCAAAGTAGATGATCTACAGATACGAATAATATAGACGTGATACCTGAGATGGTGGAGAGTGGAAGAGAAGGTGAATAGGATACACTGCAAGCTCTGAGATCCTAGGCAGAGAGAGAGAGAGAGAGAGAGAGAGAGAGAGAGAGAGAGAGAGAGGCAACAAGAAAGTAGAAGCTACACGAAAGCCGCTATGGAAGTCTATTGGGTTGTAGACAGTCACACGATAGAACATGTTTCTGTTAGTAGGTGGCTTCAACATATTTGGAGCGACCATAGAAGTACAGTAGAGGGCTCATGTATATAATCATCTCGCCATGTAGTCCTGAAGTCGGGGACATTGTGCCTTGAAGTAGGTGGTTGACATGCTATTCCTTAAGAAAGTAATGCAGCGGACAGTATGGGATCATCGCGACTAGGGAAAGGACACAAAAGGTAGCTGCAAAAATGTTGGAAGAGATGTGGTTTCATTTTGTCAAGGGAGAGCCCCAACCAAGGGAGCATCTTCTGTAGAGAGGAGATGAGAAGGAAAACTATCGCGATGTAGTTTCGTTTTGTCAAGAGATGTGGTTTCATTTTGTCAAGGGAGAGTCCCAACCAATGCTTCCCATCGTTGCGTGTATGTGCCCAAACCGGTGGTGAGAGTTTGGTGGTGGTTCTACTACCTAATGAGTCCACCATACTTGGCAACAATGTTGGGTAGATTATCGTCAGGTTAGGAGGTGGTAAGCTTGCAGAAGAATATAACCTTTGGGGTTGGAGGAATAGAGGGACTTGAGTTGTGTCCACTTCCTTTTTACAGTCAGTAGGTACATGAATGACTTGTAGCAGGTGGCTTCCATAGACAAAGAGTTAGTAAGCCAAGTGCAGACCCTGCTAGCATTCTGGTACTAGTGAGCATCTCGTTATACTGGGAGGTAGGTTAATGAGATGGGTGTTTGCAAAAAAAACAAAAGTTTGATTTCTACAAACTAAGAAAGAATGAAAGTACAAGAGTACAATAATTTCTGGAGAAGTACAACTATAGGAATCTGATCAGAAGACGATCACTTTATCCCTTGGACTATGTGATATTGAAGACACGAGCCTCTGGAGGATGCAACAACGCTTTGTCAGAAGATTATGATCATTAGTGATGCTTTAGAACTGATTTGAAACTCTATTTATAGAGTTATGAAATAACTATTTTCTGAGTTGTGCGCCTCCTATCCAGTTGTGCGAACGGTTACTTTAACTGCTGGTGACGCGTGGCATCCTGTCAGTGAAATGTGCGTGGTCGTAGGCAGTGTAATGGACACGCTCTTCGAAATTAGTGGCATGTGCGCCACGTCATCTAGCTTCTGGACAAAAAAAAATTAATCAGATGGCGTCAACTAGCCAGGTTGCGCCGGCGTAACTTGATAACTGGCACCTCTGACTCAGTCTTCTGTGTTGTGAAAATTTCTCGCGCCCTTCGATAGCTTGCGCGAGCTAGCTGTCAGCATTTAATATTGACAAAATCTTCTCGAGTGCCGCGTTACTCGGGATTCGAAGAGATATTCTTCGACTATTGTGTTGTCATTAATGATGGCAACCGTTACAGCTTCTCGAGGAAGCTTGCCACGTGGGACCCGCACACCTTGATGTGGGCGCAACTTGAGTCTCGCGCAAGTCAGCGTCTAGACGCCACTTGATGCTGGCGCCTTCTTGTGAGTGGTGTCCATTCATTTTTGAGCTTCTACAAGACCCCCTTCAAAGTTTGAAAGATTTTAAAATTTGAAATACTTTGAATTAGAAACGATTGACACGAGTTGCACCTGTCAACAGTGTAACCGACTCCGATTTCTGAGCGCAAGTTGCGCAACAGTCAAGAAATTACTTTGGGCTATAAATATCTGTGAGGAGAGAAAAAATGCACTTTCACTAAAAAGTTATTTTCTCTTCACTCTCTTGTCTTCTTCTTCCCGAGCTTCTCCGACCATCAAATGGCGCCAAGAAAATCCATTGCTGACAAGGGCGCCTCGCTATGCGCCACCGATGAGGGCGCCTCGCTATGCGCCACCGTCATCGAGAGCTGAAAGAGCCAACCCGCCGCTCGAAGGTGATCTTCGGAGAGCAAATCGACCATCTCTTAGGCGCCAGTGAACAATAATCCATCATGCCAGAGTCGATCATCTCTTTTTAGAGCTCTGATTGACCTGCGCACTCTGTAATGTGCACCTCCTCTTTTTAGAGTGCAGGCGCGCACTTCATCACTTGCGCCTCCTCTTTTTAGAGTGTTGGCTGCATCAAAACACATTGTTTGTTTTATGAACTGTGCTGTGTAAGTTTCGAACTTGCCTTCTGAACTTGCGCGATTGCGCACTTCGGACATGCACTAGGCGCAACTTATGAATTTCCGCAATGTAGAACTTAAATTCATGGTGAACTTGAGTTCATGTTCCTTCGAACTTACACTAGACGCACTCTGTGAACTCGCGCAACATAGATCTGCACGCAATCTAGAATATATTTTAGAAGCTCGCGCAACCTATGATCTCGTGCACCCTGCTTTAATTTTAGGGATTGTTGCATAGACTTTGTAATTAATCTTTGCTCCCCCTTTCTTTTTTGCAGTCGATCTCAGAGAAGACCCCGATGCCGAGAGATTAGCTTCGGCTTTCAGAGTGTCGGAGTATCGAGAAGACTTATCCCATGTATCATATCCTCAATACGATCTTCCTGAGTCCAGACGGGCCATGCTTGCAGCTCAAGAAAATACCACTTTGTTATGCCTGATGAACGACGAACCTTTGGAAAATCTGGACAACGTCGTACATAAGAAACCAGCTTTCTTGTTTGGGGATGTAATCAAGAAGACATCCCAACCTAAAGCGAAGAAAGAAAGGATTTACCAATGCGAAAATAGAATTATGTATCTCACAGAAATGTCGAGGCACATGTCCCTGTCACAATATGAATTCTCCAGTTACCCCCGTCGGATGGCATGGGATGTGATCCCAATTCAACAAGCCAGAGTTGGAAAAATATGCTACAAGCTGGATCCCCAGAACAAGGATTTATTTTATAGCACTTCGGAGAAATACAACTCTCATCTGAGAGGTTTGAAGTCAAGTTGTGTGCCTCCCGAAGATTCATCGCTGCTACTTCCCGTCAGGGTACCCATCTTTGGGAACATATTTGCGAAGGCTGAGGGAAGGTATCCAGATCAAACTATGCATTTAACAGGCTTGGTGAACCCTGATATGAAGCGCTGGAACAGCGTTGTAGTTTGGGTTTTAGATCAGTTCAAGGATAAACTCCTCGAATTAGAGCTCTATGATCCGATTTGGGCTACTGCTCACGGCTTTCGTCCAAATGCCCATATGTTTTTGGCTCTGGTAAAAGGATACAATGATAGGACCGACACATTCATGACTCCTCACGGAGAAATTGGCTTCGTGTTTCATGAGATGAAGTATCTTTCACACTTGCCAATGGGTGGGAACCCATATGAAGAATACGTGCCCACGAACGAGAAGCTGGATATCCTGTCAGCGGAGAACCCTCAGATGGTTGTTGTATTTGAAGAACTTCTATGCCACTACATGGTCTGTTCCCTTTATTACAAGAGGGCTTCAAAAGGGACTTGTTATACGACCAAATGGCTGTCATACTTATTTCTGGGCCATATCCATGAAGATTGTCGAGAGTCAGGCTTGTGACCTTGCTTCTTCAAACTGCTCGGCCGCAGTGACATAGAGAAGTTGATGGAAAAATCCAAGCATGTTGATGACATTTTGAATGTGGATTGGCACCCCTTCACTGTCGGTGCTCCCATCGAAAGTTATCTTAGACAGGGTTACAGACCATGTCTCGAGAAGCCCAGTTGGCTGGTTTTCTCTCCTTATGGCTACGGCGGTTCGTGGTACCTGGAGCCAGTGCCGTTGACCGATTCCATCGAGGCTTACTATTCGCCACCGTGCGTCTAGTGTTCGGCTACAAGATGGATCTTCTTTCGGCGATGACTTGTCGCTTGAACGCATGATTGCGTTTTATTAATACCATGGTGTATGACAGGGATGCTCGAGACGACCTCCCTCGTACTGAAATGTCTTATACCTATTTATTTGGGTGGTTGCTGCTGCACTACCCCAGCTTAATGGACCCTGATATGGGTGAAGTTGGAGGTGAAATGCTCGATGAAACATAAACACACTTTCAGAATGCAGAAGAGCTTTGAACCGAGGGTCTGGATGGAGATTTCAATGTGTCCCTCCCCCTCCAAGATATGAGAATCTTCCCCCACAGCTCATAGATTTAGAAACAGCGTCTCCGTCTGTCTCCGGCTAATTTTGCATGGTTGAAGATAATCCGGCCATCCCACCTGGTGTACCGGTTTGAGGGCGAGCGTTTTCTGGAACCATATCTACCAAGCCGGTTTGCTCGACAGTTTGGCTACGATCAAATGCATGTGGGTAACGCCATCACCTGCTTACAGGCTAAGGGTCACCTAATAGATGGTGCCATAGCTTGAAGATATTACAATGCAAGAGGCACCAAGGTCGTGTTCTCCATACCCAACGTTTCTCAAATGGGCCCGCGTATGTTATATACATACGCGAATTTTTATACTTCGGCCAACACTTTTGTCGAAAACTTCAACCTAGCCTACAGTTTTGTCAGTGATAGACGATCGAGAGCTGGGGTTCACACTGCACAATCCTTTAGAGATGAAGAGGATCATGATCCCGCTGATGAACCTTTGGAGGCTTCTCTCGTGGGCTTCCATGACGAAGTCAACAACCCACTAGATGTGTCACTAAAGACACGGAAGAAGTCTCCTGCAAAGGGGCTTAGTAAGAAAAGAAAGGCTGGAGAATCGTCTGCTTCATCACACCCTGACGATCTCCCTTCTTCTCCTAAGGCTCCAGGGAAGAAGAAGACCACATTGGTCATTGCTGAGCAGCCCACTACCAGGACAACGCAGTCCCAGACAAAGCAGATGCAGACGGGAGCATCTCCTGGAGGAGGAGAGGCAACTCCTTCTTCAGTTCCAAGAGATAGTAGAGTCGTCTGTGAAGAGGTCATCAGGGAGCCTAACGTGCAAGACGACGTTGAAGAAGAACCTGAGACACCTCTTCTGCGAAAGACTAGAATGAGATTAATGGTGACTCAAGCAGATCGTCGAGAAATTGACGCTTCACTCACTCCTTTCATACCAAAAGAGTCCTCGAGTCGACTGGATACATCATTACCTTTGCAAAAGGATTTGCCACCTCAAAAAGGTAATATCTGTACCTTTTAGTATAATCACGATTGAATATCGACTTATTCTTTCTCATCTGCAGAGGCTACAGTAATCAGTGCTCCGGCTCCAGTCATTACGGAAGATCCCTCGGGATACCGAATCATGCAGACGACCATTCCTGTAACTACACTAGCTGCAGTAGGAATAATGATGTCATCCCCGACTCACTCTGTCCCAGAAACTATACTTCTTGAGAAAGTGTTGCCAGAATTCAGTCCCAATGTTGCAGCTCCTTCCGCAGCCCAAACTCCTACTCGCTCTCAAGAGGATCGAGAAATGATAGCGGCTCTAGAAGGATGTGACTATGGCGATGAATTAATCGAAGATGATTCTATAAGCGCCGTTGAAGGAGAGCAAGCTTCAGTGGAAGTCCCGCTGAATCAAGAATTACCGGCCGAAGAAGGCCGTACCACCGGTGAGGGTGAAGATCACCCTATTGATGATAAGGGGCATCCAAGCCCAAGAACTGATGATCAGAAGGACAATGACAATCCTGATGATCACCAAAAAGTGGGTAAAAATCAAGCTGTAGCTCTTGAGGACATGGGGATTGACGAAAATCCGAAAACTAATGCTGAGGGGACCCAAAAAATCCAGACGGTTAAAAAATAAATAAATAAATCCAATAAATAAATAAATAAATCCAAAAAATATACTAAAAATTGTAGAAAAAGACCATAAAATTTTAAAACATGCATAGTCGGACGTCGGAGGGTCTAGGCGGACGCCTAGGCGGACATCAGACGGGCACCAGGGGCCTAGCGCCTAGGCGGCCGTCTAGACCGCCTTTTAGAACAGTGAGAAGAATATTGCAGGAAGCCGGTTGAGAAGCTAGAGTTGCAAGTGAGTCGTCCTCCTCACCTTCTTTGTTTTCTGAATGTTTTATTTTAATCTTGAGGGTTGATGGTGTCTGTGGCAGGAGATTACGGTGGGGTTAAGGTGTCTTCTGGGTTTAGGTTTTTATCAGGAAGGGAGTAGGAGCGGCTAGGTTTGATTAGGAATTATAGTTTATGATAGGTTAGGGTTTTGGACATTGTGAGGATAGTTGCGGGCCTAAGGCTGCTGAGTGGTTTAGGTTTCAGGGTCCTCTATGGTGGCAGCTAGGTTCAGGGATAGGGTTAGGGATTTGATCATGGAAGGTGGAGAGCTTGCAATGAGGGTTAGTGATAGGTTCTTATCAGGGAGTGGCTTCAGGTTTAGGGTTATTATCACAGATGGGTGCTTGGGTTGCGCAAGGAGAGAGGGTTTCGGGAAGGGTTTTGGGCAAAAGCTTGGTAGGAGAGCTAGGGTTTTTGGTAATGATGAGGAAATTTAATGGTAGAACGAAATAATAGAGCTCTGGAACCACGATGAGATGTGGAATAGCTTAATTGGTTGGTTGGTTTAATTTGGTGTAGTAAGTGAATACTTAAAGAATAGGATGAGGACTCCTCGACCTTCGTATTGGAGGACATCTAAAAAAAGAGAGAGAAAAGACGAATATAATAGATTTTTCTCATACACATACTAAACTATAGCTGCTCTTACACATGATGGTGAGTTGAACATGACGCATCCATGATGCTGAATTTTCTTTTGACCTTCTCCTTTGTTTCTTAGTGCATGATTCTAGGTAATCTTAGTCGTGCTCTTCTCTTATAACTCTTGGTTCTTCTAATTCATAGCCTTTCTCTGTTCAGCCAATTATCATTGCTGCTCAATGTTAAGTATTTTCTTTTGCTTTGCATATTTGACAATCGTGAGCGCAACTCTAAGATTTGACCCAGGTAACTTGGCTTGAGCATTCGTTGCTCAACATTGCATTTATCTTTAGGTTTTTGCTGCTGCTTGCAATGGAGAGGTTTTCATTAGAACCTAACTTGTGACACATCAAAGAAACAAGAATTAAATCTGAATCTTTTAACTGATACTGTACAATTTACCAGGTATCCTGAGGACAGTGCAGCTAGTTCCACTGAGGACGAAACTGGCGGAATTACCTCATCAATGGAATGAGAAGAATGCAACCACCGAAATCGATCACCGCCAAAATTTGTCAAACATGAAAAAGAAAACAGAAGGGCGGGCGGGCCGGTGGGCCTTGAGAAGCGTAGAAACATTTGATCTCAAAAGTAGGAGCTACAGGTGTGGGGCATTTCAAGCATGCAGTGCTCAGTTTTTGAAATGTATATTCCATATACTCAGCTCATTTGTTGATATATATATATATATATATATATATATATATATATATATATGGTAAGCTCTCTTCTCGAACAAACTTTGGGGTTTTGTGAATTTTAGACCACCCCCTTCTCCATAGATTAGTAGAGGAGGGAACCTGACAATCTTGTGAATGGTCCCAAATCCTTGTGTTGTCTAGTAAAAATGTAAATTCAAGAGTAAATTCGACGGCTGGGTTTGTTCTCAGAAAGGTTCTTTCTTTCTCATGTTGTGACTCTGTAGAGATTTGTGCTTGATCGGTTAGATACTGCAATCTTTCTGGAGTTAGATTTGTGTATCATTCACTTTGGATCAATTGAAAGATGAACCAACCCCTTGTCAACAACTCCTCCTCATGTTAGAAGTTGTGTTTGATGTGAATGGGGGTTTAATATGAATGGGGGTTAGACATGCTGATCATGATTGATGCACATTTAGGTTGTTTGATTGGGCTTTTTTTTCATGGAAAATATTTCCATCACAAGTTTTCCACCAATTGTAGTGTTTGATAGCTTATATTTTCCACGGAATGATTTTCCAAAAAACATCTATTTTTCATATTTTCTTCTAAAATGGTGGAAAATAAAACTTGTGCAACCCATAGGAAAATATCATTTTCCATGGAAAATAACTATTTCCGTGGAAAATAATAACAATCAAACACCAAATTAAGTTTTCCATGGAAATTTTTAAATTTTTCATGGAATTTTTTTTCCCTAGGAAAATAATTCCATGGAATTAATTTCTTTTCCACATATTTTCCACCTTGCAATCAAACACACCCTATTAGTGAATCATTTAGGCTGTGTTTTGATTGGGCTATTTTTCCATGGAAATTATTTCCATCATAAATTTTCCACCAATTGTAGTGTTTGATAGCTTATATTTTCTATGGAATTATTTTCCAAAAAATATAATCTTTTGTATTTTCTTCTAAAATGGTAGAAAATGAAACTTGTCCAACTCATAGGAAAATATCATTTTGCATAGAAAATAATTACTTTTTTGTGGAAAATAATGACAATTAAACGCTCAAATTAAGTTTTTTATAAGAAAATTTTAAAACTCCATATTCGTATTAAAATAATTTTGTGGAATTAGTTTCCTTTTTCACATATTTTCACCTTGCCACTCTTAGGGCCTGTTTGGTTCGGAGGAAGTCCCTTGCAAGTGGAGCCTTTTGCTGCAACTGGCCGGAGCTCGCGGCAGTTGCAGCGTTTGGCTTGCGCGGGAATCGATCATTGCAAGTGTCTAATCTATGCAACAGTAGTTGCAGCTCCTAAGTTTTATGTTAGTATAGATAATAACAAATTAACTAATAGATTAAATCAAACCAATAAAAAAATCAAACTAAAAGATTAAACCAAATCAAATCAAGCGAAAACAAACAAATCACTTAAACCAAAACCGACCAACAACAAAAATCGGATTGGGCTCGGGTTCATGTGTCGGATTATCCGAAGAACACGAAACTTGACTTATATATATATATATATATATATATATATGAGGAAGGATAGGCATCCCCACAATTTTTGCATCCCCATGCATCCCCATGTTCACATCCGTTGGATGTGCTTTAAGTCATCTAATCTTAACCATTGGTAAATCAATGGTTAAGATTAGATGACTTAAAGCACCATCCAACGGTGCAAATAGGGGGGATGCAAAAAGTGTGGGGATCTTATATATATATATATATATATATATATATATATATATATATATATATATATATATATATATATATATATATATATATATATACTTTTTAAATTAAAAAGTTTAAATTCTAAATTTTTTCACCCAAACTCTTCAACTCCTTATCCTAAATCTTATTTCAGTTTGTATTTTGTAATGATCAATGCCTGATTGTTATTTGATTATGTGTTCAATATTATTTTTGTTTAAAATTATTTCAAATATTATATTGAGTCCGATAAGTCCGATGGATCCGACCCAATCCGAGTCCAACCTGATCCTCCGAACTTGATCTTAGACTTCATATGTTGAATCCGAGAGATCGGGTCGAACTCGGACTCGGACTAGACATATGATTTATCGGGTTGGATTCGGATTAACTTCAAGTCCGATCCAACCCGTCCGAGTTGCACCTCTGGTGGACCTTCAATGAAAAGTTTTCTTTTTTTAAGGGACTGGACCAGGTGATGGGGGGGGGGGGGGGGACACAACATTGATGGCAACGATGATAATTTATGTTAGAAGTGGAGATTTGGCAAAGAATGATAATGACATCTGTTCACTACAAGGAGCTACTTCCACATGAAGGGATAAAAAAGGGGCTTCTTCTTCTTCTTCTTCTTCTTCTTTGTGCAAAGGGAGGATGTACATTGTTGAAAGCTTGATGCACTTTTCTTGCAAAAGAGCCTTAGGCCCAACACCCTTTTCTCCCCCCACTAGGGAGGAACATGCATGTTCATGATTCATTCTTGTAGATATAGCTCTCTCTTTTTGCCTTCCCTGTAACTTGTCCACACTTGTATGGTGTGGACCACTTTGACATGGACCAGTGTTTCCAAAATCGGACCAGAAATCGAATCGGACATAACACTGGATCGGATCAAACCAGCTCAACTAGCAAGGACGGAACCAGAAATTCGAGTTGGAATGAGTTGGAGTGTGTTAGGGTGGTTATGGTGGGTTAGGTATTAGACTAACTCACATTAAAAAAAAAAAATTATACATGAAAAACAAAAAAATGGAGGGGGGCTGGAGCCCACCCCAATCCTCTACTTAGGTACGCCCTTTTCAACCAGTGTGATTCAACCACTAGATTAATCTAGGTGGCCCAATTCCATTCACTTCTAGACATAGATTTTTACAAAAATATTCATTTACAACGATTTTTTGAAAAAACAGTGGGTCAACACTGATCCGGTACGAAAAAGTTACTAGTTCACGGATCAACCGGTTGAACAGGCCGGTCCAGTCCAGGTTTTAAGACACCGATCTGGACCATGCTTCTAATTGCTTAAGTAATAAAGAAATAGTTCACACGAATTCGGGAGTGTTATTATATGTAAATCAAGTCCCTTATCTCATTTAAAAAATTATGAAGTCCATTTACTAGAGAAAGATTTATGTCGCGTGGGGATAAAAATAACTCCCTTTATATGCTTAAAATTTATGCTAATGTTCATATATGAGGATGCTTTGGTAAGGTTCTCTCGTATATCTAACAAGTGAAAGATAGATTTCAATGGACACGGTTGTTTGTTCTATTCCTATGTGACCTAATTTTTTTTACCGGCAATCAACATTTTATGGTAAAAAAATTAAAAACTAAAATTTTAAAGTAGTTATTTAATTTTACTTGTAGATACAATTCGTACGTAATGTTAATGGGACTTGTATTATATTTTTTCTGTTGAATTCCACCTAATCGGACAAATAAGAAACTTAGATGTGGTTTACCTAATAATGGCTTTTTATAAGGGTACATCAAAATGTTATCAGGACTAGTTCGGATTGGGGCTAGCCTGAATTTTGGGAGATTTTACTCCGGACAATCCTTTTTTTGATCATAGGGCTGTCCCAAACTCAACACCCCCCCCCCCCCCCCCCCAATCCCATAGTTTTCATTCATTTTCAAATTTCATTCTCTTCTAAATGTTGGAGTGGGTGGGGTTCCCACCTATGTGGAGAATACCCCGAAGAGTGACAAGCGTCATCCGTGTGTCGGAGAAGCTTGGAGAGTGCATGGATTTTATTTTGGTACATATATGGTAAGAAAATATATGATTGGATTTCCATATTTACTTTGATTATATATTTATGATTGGACCCTTCATATAGTAGCTTTCCATATTATTGGGTTTCCAATTATGGTAAGCTAATTATGATTGGATTTCCATTAAATATATGATTGATTTATATTGAAAGTTTCCATATATATTGGCCTTCCATGTATGGGTTACCAAGGGCTTATAAAAGGGTGATGCATGCTAGTTGTAAAATAATCTCAAAACAAAGAGTGCTTTACAATCTTTGAGAGAGAGAGAGGATTAAGGACTATTGTGAAGGAGAGATTGCTTCGAACAATTTTTCGGCATATCTTGTTCTTCGGAGTCCGCAATCAAAAAATTTCTTCTTTCAAGTGAGTTGTGGTGATCCGTGTTGGATCGGGAGGAGCTTGTAGAGGGTGTATTCTCTTTATTCCATTAGTGGAGGTTCTTCAAGGTTGGACTCCGATCGTCCCGTGGTTTTTTCCGCAAGGGTTTTCCACGTCAAAAATCTTTGTGTCTGCGATTGTGTTTGGCGTTTTTGGTTTGTGTGCTTTTGCCTGGTTCTCTCGCAGGACTTTCTGGTTTGGGAGAACGATTTCCGCGCTTCGTTCCCAACAGAGTGGTATCAGAGCTTTGGGTTCAAAGAAGTGTCAGGAGTTGACAGTCAAACCAGGAAGCAGAGATGGACGCGAAGCTGGTGCGCATGGTGAACCTGAACGGTACCAACTACCATTATTGGCGGAGCAAGATGAAAGATTTGTTGTTCGTCAAGAAGCTGCATCTTCCAGTATTTGCATCCGAGAAGCCCAGTGACAAATCCGATGAGGACTGTAACTTCGAGCATATACAGGTGTGTGGGTACATGCGGCAGTTCGTTGACGAGAACGTGTACAACCACGTTGCCAATATTGAGCATGCGAAGACGTTGTGGGAGAAGCTGGAATCTTTGTACGCGAAAAAGACCGGGGTAAACAAATTGTTCCTGATCCGGACGATGATGGGTCTGCGGTACAAAGATGGTGCATCCATTACGGATCACTTGAGTGAGTTCCAGGGCGTAGTGGACCAGCTATCCTCGATGGGAGTCAAGTTCGACGACGAGGTTCAAGGACTTTGGTTGCTATGTACATTGCCAGACTCGTGGGAGACCGTACGAGTATCTATGATCGCTTCTGCTCCGGAAGGCGTGGTCAGTCTGGAGTTTGCCAAGAGCGGGGTACTGAATGAAGAGATGCGGAGACGTTCTCAGGGCACTTCATCCACATCCCATCACTCAGAGGCACTAATTTCGGAGAGCCGCGGAAGGGGCAAAAGCAGGGGTCCAGGTGGTAGCAGAGACAAGAGCAGGGGGAAGTCCAAGGGTCGGTACGAGGACTCGGAGTGTTACCATTGTAGCAAGAAGGGCCACATCAAGCGGAACTGTTTCGCTTGGAAGAGAGAGAAGAAGGGCGACAAGGGGAAGCAAGATGAGAACACTACAGCGGCGGCTTCGATACATGGAGGCGATGTGATCGTCGTAGGTGATGAGGTTATCACAAACCTCGCCTGCGATGACAATTCTTGGCTGGTGGACTCAGGGGCTTCAGCGCATGTATCTCACAACAGGGCACTATTTGCCACTTACACAACAGGCGACTATGGAGTGTTGAAGATGGACAATGGAGATGTGTCAAAGGCGGTTGTCGTTGGAGATATGCATTTGAGGACGAAGACGGGTGCAGTTCTTGTTCTCAAAAAAGTTCGTCATGTCCCTGATATCCGTTTCAACCTGGTGTCGGTTGGAAGGTTGGATGATGAGAGATCATTCGGTCTCTTCAGAAATAGTCAGTGGAAGCTTTCCAGAGGTTCGATGGTGATTTCCAGAGGAAGCAAGAAGTCTGGTCTCTACTATATGGAGGGAAGCGCACAGTGGGCACAGGAGGTGAACGCAGTCAGTGATGCGTCTACCGAGTTGTGGCACAGGCGGCTCGGCCATATCAGCGAGAAGGGGATGAGCTACTGGGTGAACAGAAAGATGATTCCAGGGCTCAAGTCAACAAAGTTGGAGAAGTGCACGCACTGCTTAGCTGGGAAGCAAAATAGGGTGTCTTTCCAAAGTCACCCAAGTTCAAGGAAGCCGGCGTTGCTCGAGTTGATTCACTCGGATGTCTGCGGTCCTATGAAGGTAAAATCTATTGGTGGTGCTTCTTACTTTGTAACTTTTATTGATGACTGTTCCAGAAAGGTTTGGGTCTATGCCTTAAAGACCAAGGATCAGGTGCTGCCTACTTTCAAAGAGTTTCAGGCCTCTGTTGAAAGAGAGACGGGCAAGAAGTTATTGTGTGTTCGGTCCGACAACGGCGACGAATACATTGGTCCCTTTGATGCTTATTGCAGAGAACAGGAGATACGACACCAGAAGACTCCACCTAAGACACCTCAGCTCAATGGTGTAGCGGAGCGCATGAACAGGACACTGATGGAGAGGGTGCGGTGTTTGCTGTCAGAAGCAAACTTGCCGGGCAGTTATTGGGATGAGGCTCTTCTCACAGCCGCTTATGTTATTAATTTATCTCCTAGTGCTCCTTTGCAGGGTGATGTGCCTGACAAAGTATGGTACGACAAAGAGTCGTCATACAATCACCTGCGAGTGTTTGGCTGTAAGGCCTTCGTGCATGTACCGAAGGACGAGAGGACCAAACTTGAGCCGAAGACGAGGCGATGCGTCTTTGTCGGCTACGGTCGGGATGAGTTTGGCTATAGACTCTACGACCCGGTGGGAAAAAAGCTCTACAGAAGTAGGGACGTAGTATTCGTCGAGGATCAGACCATGACCAACACTCAGGATTCCGAGACGCCTTCTGAGGCTGAGGAATTGCTTGAGTTAGAGTTATTTCGCTTCGAGCAGTTTCCAGAGAACATCGCAGAGGATCCAATTATGGGGGAGCCAGTACATGGAGTTGCTCCCAACCTTGATCATCAACCTGCTGATGGTGGTCAGGGTGTCCCTCAGGAGGATGAGCATGCCTGGGAGGCGGTTCCTGAAGAGGAGGAGGCTGTTGGTATACAGCCAGCACCAGTGGCTCCACTGAGAAGGAGCGACAGAGAGCGTCATCATCTACGAGATACTCACCGGATGAGTATGTGCTATTGACTGACGGGGGAGAGCCCGAAAGTTTTGCAGAGGCTATGGAAGACGAACACAGGCAGGAGTGGATGGAGGCTATGCAGGAGAAGATGAGTTCCTTACATGCCAATTCCACTTATGAGCTAGTGCGGTTGCCAAAGGGCAAGAAGGCTTTAAAGAATCGATGGGTGTTTAGAGTGAAGCAGACGGATGATGCTACTCGCCCTTGGTCAAAAAGTCAACTCTGGTCAACTCTGGTCAACACTGAGTCAACCCTAGGTCAAATAAGTCAAATATTGACTAACAGTTGATTTTCAGTCAACTGGTCAACTCTGGTTTGGTTTTGGTCAATTCTAAGTCAAGCGTTGACTTGAAGTTGACTTTTGGTCAAAAAGTCCACTCTTGGTCAACGGAGGTCAAGACTAGCCTAAACTACCCTCATATAGTCATTACCTACCAAGACAACTTATTTCTAATCCCATCTTAGAAGTCAAACTCAATATCTCATCAATACCCTATTTTCTACATTTACCCTTCTCATTCTCCTCCTTATTCTCCTCCTTCTCATTCTCCTCCTCATTCTCCTCTCTATTCTCCTCCTCATTCTCCTTCTCATTCTCCTCCTTCTCATTCTCCTCCTCATTCTCCTCCTTATTCTCCTCCTCATTCTCCTCCCTATTCTCCTCCTCATTCTCCTCCTTCTCATTCTCCTCCTTATTCTCCTCCTCATTCTCCTCCTCATGCTACTGCTGCTCCTGCTACTGCTGCTCCTGCTAGTGCTATTGCTGCTCCTGTGGCTTATTCTCTTCATCTTTTTCTACTTCTTTTACTACTTCCTTCCCTCTCTCTCTCTCTCTCTCTCTCTCTCTCTCTCTCTCTCTCTCTATATATATATATATATATATATATATATATATATATATATATATATATAAATACATACACACACACACACATGTCTATATGTAAATACATACACATATAAATATATATATATAGACACACACACTCTCAAATACACTCACACACACACACTATCTCACTCACACACTACCACCACCACTCTAATGACACCAATACCACCACCACTCTCTACACACATAAATACATATAAATATATATATATACATATATATACATATACATATATATAACTAATATAATACAATATGATACATTGAAAATACCTTCTTTAAACAATATAAAATCTGGAATTTAAATGTCTAATAATTAATCACACAATATATATATTAAAAACAAGAGTCCAATAGGAATTTTCTACTAGGACACAAACCTACACATAGGACACTCCTAAAAGTCTCCAAAAGGACACGAAACGGACACAAATGGAGACACAACCATGGGGGTTATTCCTTTGGGTCAAAAATAATCCTATATGCATGTTGGGGTGATTTAGAAGAGAGATTATACCTTCCGGGAGAGAGATTCAAATGAAAAAGCTTTCCGACTCGACACCGACACGTAGAGATTCCAAAAGGACACGAACGAGCTCCGAATCCTCCCAAACTTGGCTAGCTCCTTCCTTTCATGGAGTAGAAGAGAAAAGAAGAATATTTGGTAGAAGAAATGGTGGATTTGGAGATGAAATCAATAGAGTTGCTCTCTAGAAATTTGGGGAAGAACAAGAGAGAGAAAGTTGTAGATAGAAATGAAATGGAGAGAGAGTGAGGTTACTTTGGAGTGAAGCAAAGGAGAGGGGGTGCTCCATATATGGCCGGCCACATCTTAGAGGGTTGGGGGCATTTGGCAATTTACCAAAATGCCCTCCAAGTCAAAGAAATGAGTGGTTTGAGTTGGGGTCAAAATGGTAACTTGAAAACTCCTAATTTCAAGTTCTAAATCTAAATTCTAATCCCTAATCCCACTAAAATCAAATGGGATTAGTCAAATATAAATATCTGGGTTTGGTCATGACAAGTTGGTCGGTTCTAGTTCGGTCCCGATCAGAGTCTAAGCTACCCCGGGTCCCCGATACAAGTCAGAATGAGCTGAAATTCGAACCCGACTCAAATAACCCCAAAACAATATCATAAATAATAAAATAAATTTCAAAAATATTTAAAAGTACAAAATGACAAAAATACTCCTGTTCCTAAAATCTGGGGGTGACAAATCTATCCACCTTAAAAAAATTTCGTCCTCGAAATTAATACAAAGCAATCACAGAAAAACACACGCAGAAAACAATCCTCTCGAATACTTCCAAAGAAAAAAAATTTCAACAAAATAAAAATCTCTTAAGACACAACATCACTTGCAAATAAAAACTGTTACGTGTCCGACACGGACACGAAACCATCACAAATCTCACCTATCAAAAGCCAAATCAACAATCACCAATGCAAAATATCAAAATAAATCAGAGAGGTCCAACGACCAAAATACCCTTGGGCCAGAAATGATACTGAAAATATCCTAATCACATGGTTAGGCTCTAGGTCAAACAGTCTCTAAGGTTTCACTAGCAAAACATTAAAATCACAAATCATAGCTTAAAAATTTAAAATGATTAAAATCTCAAAAATCAAAGCATGAATTAAATGACTAAAATTATAAAATTTAAAATTACTCTCAAATAGAAATTGGGTGCTATAAGTCTATCCACCTTAAAAGAATTATCCTCAAAAATTAAAACAAGTAAACACAAAAATCATGCAAATCGATAATCGTATGCGTCTGTCCAATCATTATGATACTCAAAATCTCCGTCATGCTAGTGAGCAAGACTACGATAATCACAGAGTCCTTGACTAAGGTACATACTTCTAGAATTATGGTATTTAAAATTTTTGTATTGCCGCATGCTTGGCAGCGAAAACCTTAAATTTCCACACCATAGAAATACATCTGTAATCCGACTATATGTCCTCACTATGCCTGCTAGCATGACCCTAGAGGATTCTAAATCTCATAATCAAGGCGACCTAGCCCATACGACTTATCTCAGAAGAAAATCATATCACAAGAACAAAATTTTATCAACCAATCAAGGTACAGATGGAATCGAATTTCAAACAGTTATAAGGAGACAAATGCGGAAATAAAATCGAAGATTGGAACCTGCACTCTGCCCTGCTGCTGCCTGACTGCGAGTAATCGCCATCCTAAGGACGAATTGAACCCAAGAGATCAATATGGCACAAGATAAGATATTATCAAAGGAGGACAATTGAATTCAAATGCAAGAAGAATTGTCATGGTAATCAAAAGATCATAATTTTCCTAAAATGTGATTGAGTAACTCCTATCATACCCTAGATCCTATGCCCTAATCGCAGGCTCGTAATTAGCACTCTAAGTCGAGCACCATTACGAGATCGCACTAATTGTGACACCGGACCTGCATGGGCCACCACAAAATTTTCTAGCAGTCCTTACTGTATACAGGACTGTCAGTTTTCTGGCAGTCCTTACTGTACGCATGAATGTCAGTTTTCTGGCAGTCCTGCATACAGTAAGGACTGCCAAAAAACTGGGCAGTCATTTGTTTCACATGTTGTGGCTTAGGACTGTCCTGTTCTGGCAGTCCATTCAGTTTGTAGGACTGCCAAAAAATTGGGCAGTCATGTTTGCACTAATTGAACAACAATATTGGAGTTTCCACCAATATTAGGGTTTGTATATTATGAGGAGCCTTTGGGTGCCGT
The DNA here is from genome assembly GCA_029216955.1 of Iris pallida. Taxonomy (NCBI): domain Eukaryota; kingdom Viridiplantae; phylum Streptophyta; class Magnoliopsida; order Asparagales; family Iridaceae; genus Iris; species Iris pallida. Next base: position 1,349,666 of record JANAVB010040216.1, on the reverse strand, counting down.
CGAAATTGGAAATGATAAGAAAATTAGGGATAGCAATATTAGGATTTCCACCAATATTAGGGTTTAATTTTTTTGGTGTTTTCTTCTCATTTTCTTCTTGTCCATCAATTGGAAATCGAAATTAGAAATAAAAAAAAAATTATGGTTTAAACCCCATTGTACTTGGAGATAGTGAGGATGAAAATGATGGAGGAGAAGAAAATGAGAAGAAAACACATTCAACATTTTTGTTGTTGTTGTTCTTGTTCTTCTTGTTGTTCTTCTTCTTCTTATTGGATGGGTTGAGGAAGAAGAAGAGCAAAAAATAAAAAAAATTGACTTTTATACCAAACCATAGGATAGCCCTCATCAAATTTTTCAATGGCAAACTTGTAATTAAAACAAATTTTGAAATAAGATAGTCCTGATAATATTTTGATGTGCCTTTATAAAAAGTCCTGATAATTTATCGTGTTTATCAGGGTCACTCAAATAGTAATTTCGAAAACATCCAGTGAACATCTCTCGTGAACTCCATACATATATTATTATTTTAATTAATACGCCAGCAATTAATTGATAGAGTTAAATTTTATTCTTTTTTTTAACATTTAATAGTCTTGTTAAGTCTTAATAATAAATAGGCTTAATTGCACTTTGATACTCTCAACTATTCCCCCTTTTCAACTTAATACCCTAAACTTTTTTACTCAACAACTCGATACCGTCAACTATTTTAGTTTTTTTAACTTAATACCTAAAACCCAAAATATCCCCAAACTACTCCTGGCTCCCTCTTTCTCTTCCCATGCCCCCCTCCACTAGGGGTGAGCATTATTCGGTTTTGGACCGAAAACCGAACCGAACCGAACCGAATAAGAGATTCGGTTCGATTTTAAAAAAATTCGGTTCGGTTTCGGTTTTGAAAATACTAAAATTTCTTATTCGGTTTCGGTTTCGGTTTTGGGTTTCGATTTCGGTCTAAAACCGAAAACCGAATAAGAAATTTTAGTTTATATATATATATATATATATATATATATATATATTAATTATAGGTATATACTAAATATATATAGGTATATACTATAGGTATATATTAAATATATCTAGGTATATTTAGTTATTATGTATATTAACAAAAAAAACACAAATAAACCCAAAAACCGAATAAATCGAAAACCGAACCGATTTAATTCGGTTCGGTTATTGACCAATTCGGTTCGGTTTCGGTTTTGCTTATTCGGTTTCGGTCCAATTCGATTTTCGGTTATTCGGTTCGGTTGGAACCGAATTGTCACGACCCGATCCCAAAATTGTTTGGGTCGAACCGGATCATGCCCAGCCTGCACCGTTGTGAGACGGCGGCAGTAAGCTGTTCTATATGCAGGTATTCATAACCACATTTATACATTTGTCATAACTTGTATATACGAAAATTTTAAAACTTTTATTCAACAATTGAAAAAGTACAACAGGAAATGGAAGAGCTGAAACAAAGTACTGAATTCAAATTAACAAAACTCCAAAACAATAAAACTAGAAAACTGGAAAACGACTAGCTAGACGGTCGGCTCATCGGCCTCAGGTTCTGCGTCCTCCAAGGGGGACTCTGACAACACCACAGGATACAATACCGGGTCATAATAGCTATTGTACAATAGCTCAGCATCCTCAATGTCACCTAAAAATGTGGGTCTCCAGTCAAGAGAGAGCAAGTACGAATATGTATCTCACATTTCAAATAATAATAGAAAAGTGCAGGCTAAACAGTTGAAACAATATTTTCCAGCAATTTAACAATTTAAAACAATGTGTTTTGAATGTGTAAACGTCTATGACCGGCTTGGGTTGTACAATAGCGTCCTAGCGACATGATACGGCTTATCCCCGTGTGTAAGAGGGGTAAGCTTGCACAATCATGCAATATGGGGGTATTGGTCATAAACGTTACACTATTTCCCCAATCCCCACAATCAATATCAATCAATATTTGAACCCTAGGAGAGGGTTCCGTGTAGCAATGTGGTTTAAACATGCAACTTGACAATTACTAAATAAAATACAAGAAAACATAACCGTAACTTGCCTCTGTTAATTGACTGGATCGTAAATGTCGGTACCGAGGAGGAAGTCAAGTACGTCTCCGAGATCCTACAGTTGAGAACCTTGACTTAGAACCATAATGAAACCATTCTAGGTGTGCTAGTTACAATCTCTAGAAGCAGACCCTAGTCAGATTTTAAGTTAGATCTACCAAAAAATTGTCTAACGTCGCAAACTACGTTCGTTATCATTTTAATCGAATAAGTCGGTTACTGATTAATTGGGAAAAATAGCAATTACCGGTTAATTTGGCAAAAACTTTGTATTTTAAATATATATATATAACTAGGCTTTTTTCTTTTAAATGACAAAACATGTGGATTGCTAAATTACCAGATTATTTATTATGAGAAAACTTATTAATTTTCTTTATAAAATAAATATATCCATTTTATATTCTCCGCGTTTAACGGCGAAATCAACATTCCAGAAAATAAGAAAAAGCTACGTTACACAATACATGGTCACAGAGAAATAAAAAAAAATTGGGCTTATGCCCTTACAACAAAATAAATTAAATTAAATAGCTGAGGCGAGCTCTGAGTGCCGTGAAGCGGTCCAAACAGAAGGCCGAGACCTTGCACCCAAAATACTAAAGGTCAGTAACCAGTTCTAAAATAAAATATAATTAAATATAATTTATAGAAAATAGGGCGTCTCAGACTTGGTCATGCAATCTCATGTTGCTGGCTAACGCCTCAATGCACAGGAGTGTCCCGTAGTATTTGCGTTTCGCCGAGGCTCATCCGACCGATACGGTCGTCGCCTAAGGGATACGGAAACCAATAAAACAAACACTTAAAACCAATCAGGAAACCTGTCACTCCCCGATCCTGGAATACGAATTTTAATACGTAAACCGATAAAATTGTATTTACCTTGTATTTATACTATATTTATTATGCTGTATTTCTTCATGCATTTCCCAAAAATATTTGACAAGATATTATTTCCTAATTTATTTTTCTGCATTTGGGCCTACAGTTTTGGCTCATTTGGGTAACCCATTCTTGGTTCACCAATGGTTCATCATGAACCCTTTGGTTCATCATGAACCCATGGGTCCAAGATCTATATATATAACTCATCTCATTCTCTCTCCTCTCATTTACTCCCTCTCATTTACTTCCTCCACCAACCAAGGCAAGTACCAACTTGCTCAAGAGATGGATCCATAATTTTGTCAATGATTTCTTACAAAACTATTTGCCAAAACATGTTCTTCTCCTCAATCTATACTAGTTTAGAACTTAAAAATTTCTATTTTGAAGCTTTGATTTTTGTAGATCTAGGTTTTAATTATTTTCGGATTTTGTATGGTTTGATCTACTTTAGTTGGATTTTATGGGTTTTTGATGCTTCCATGTGGAAGAGCATTCAGTTTCACCCAAGTTGGAACATTGGAAATCTGGATTTGGAGTTCGGATGGCCAAGTTATGATGCTTTGAAGTTTGGGTTCAGTCATGGTGTTCTTGCTGTTTGGAGAAGACAGTGAACAGTGTGCTCCGTTTGAGCACGCTTCCTGTTGGAAGCGTGTCTCTCCTTGAGCTTGCGTGACTTTTCACGCAGCTCTCTCCTTGAGCCTGCGTGACTTTTCACGCAGCTCTCTCTCCCTGAGCTTGCGTGACTTTTCACGCAGCTCTCTCCTTGAGCCTGCGTGACTTTTCACGCAGCTCTCTCTCCTTGAGCTTGCGTGACTTTTCACGCAGCTCTCTCCTTGAGCCTGCGTGACTTTTCACGCAGCTCTCTCTCCCTGAGCTTGCGTGACTTTTCACGCAGCTCTCTCCTTGAGCCTGCGTGACTTTTCACGCAGCTCTCTCTCCTTGAGCCTGCGTGACTTTTCACGCAGCTCTCTCTCCCTGAGCTTGCGTGACTTTTCACGCAGCTCTCTACCTGAGCCTGCGTGACTTTTCACGCAGCTCTTCCCTTGAGTCTGCGTGACTTTTCACGCACGCTGCCTTGAGTGAGCCTGCGTGACTTTTCACCCCTTGAGCGTGCGTGCTTTTGCGCGTACATTTTTTGATATTTTATTAGATATTATATGCCAATTTTATATCCTTACGCCTTTTGTCCCGAGCATGATATGAGCACTAATGTGACCCCGGAGAACAAAGTGTTCCTACCTGATACATGTACCTGAATGTCCCAGTTCTTGTTCATGCTCGACAAAAGACTCGTAACTCCACGTGGCGTATTTGCAATGATGTATTACACTAAGGAGGGTAGAACATGTTGACATACTGATTGACATAGATCCTCTTTGGGGTACTCATACTAAAGTACGACTTTAGGAGGATAATCATGCAGGCCACAGCATGTGAGTCCAAGATTTCACCTAGGGTTAAACTAGGCAACTAAACATACTAGATGCATGGGGAGGGCAAAATCCCGAGATCGTGTTACAACAGCCGCCTTGAGATATTGTCTTGACGCGCCGGCTGGTCTCCACGGATACTGTGTCATCTGCAACGAGTGGATGACTGTATCCGATTAATTCCTGCTATATATTATATGTTTTAGCAAGGTGGCCTTACGAGGGACCTGTGCTCAATCATACCTGTCTACGCGAACCCCTGGGTTGGCTAGCCTTGCTGGAAAGATACGATCTGAGGATTTCCTATTAACATGATGCGAGGATAACCTCGTCCCACTAAAAACTCGTAGACTTGATTGGCCGTGAAAATGACTTGCATGTATCCTATTTACCTTCCGTGAATAACTGAGGGAAGCGGACTGTCATGGTACGTGATCCAACCCATGTTCTTGTTTGATTGTTGGGTTGGTTATCGTACTATGATAGGCTGTGGACCGAAGTTATGAACGGAAGACTTATTCTGGTTGTGAAGTGCTACTTCTGAGAATGACTGAGGAACATGGTCTATCACGGTACATGATCCAACCCATGTTCTTGTTTGATTGTTGGGTTGGTTATTGTGCTGCGATAGGTTATCGACCGAAGTCACGATCAGGAGATTTCATTGTTTATACCTTTTAACTTATGTGAAAGTTATAGAGTACGACACGTTCCGACTCCATGCGGCACCTTTTGTCCTTGTTTGGTTGTAAGGGTGCCATATGGGTTCGAGGATGTTGCGCTACCCTATAATAGTAGCATAAGTATTACTATTATCAATCATTCTATTAACTGGGTTTTTAATCTTAACTCTTGTGCCCCTTTGGCGGTACTTGCTATTTCGGGGCTGACCCCGCTGGTTTTGTTTGGCCAGATCCCGTAGCAGAGCCTGAGGACACGATCTTCCTCCCTGACATCCATGGTGCATACTAGGAGCATGGCGGTTCGGGAACTCGAGTGGATTTCTTCTCCACCACTCCTGCTTATACTTTTGCAGCGTTTAGCCACCGGCACCTGTTAGCCGGATTACTTGATATTTTGTGTCAGTACATTATTGTAATTAAACAGACTGCAGCTGTGTATAATTTTGTACTCCTGACTCTCTGAGATAGCTAAATTATAAAACTAGTCTCTCATGACCATTTTGATGAAGCGTCGGGGACGCCTTACTGCTTTATCTTTAATGTTCATTTAATTGCTGATGTAGTTTGAGTGATTGAGACATAGAACTCTGTGGAACCATAGGAGACTTGATTGTAGCATGTACCCCCTAGTCTCTTGACAGCCACGATCGCCGTATGACGTTACGTACCTCATATGGAGTAGCTGGCCTAGTCCGTCTCCGTATTTCGGTACTGGGGCGTGACAAGGTTTTAGTGGTGGCCCATGCAGGTCTGATTTTCAGACTTGTGGGGTATTGCAAATTATTAGGAGTCTCAATCAAAACTTGTTTCCCTTGAAATTCGGTTTCGAATTCTCTGTCCTTGCCTTGATCTCTAACCTGACTTGCATCCTCGAAATCTTCCTTGTCCGAACTTGATAATCTTATATTCTTCTCTATAGGGGTGCTTCATTCTCAGTAGCGGGAGAGGCCCATGAGGAAGAGCAGCAAGAGCATGGCTCGACTGGGCAGCAACAGGGGAGAGAACCTTCTCCAGTGCAGGCACGAGCAGAAATGGAACCAGAGGCAGTACAGCCACAGGTTATTGAAACCCCTGCAGCACCAGCAGCGACGGCAGTACCAGACGCCGTAGCACTCCTGGAGATCATCCGGGGGTTTCTTGTCACTAACCAACAGCAACAGACTCGGCAGCAGGAGCAGAACGTGTTGCTGAACCAAGGGATTCAGTTAGCTCTTAAGAGGAGTGTCGGGGCTGACTCGGGAGCATCAGGAAGGTTTCGTCGCTTGAACCCGAGGTATTTTGATGGCACGGAGGATGCCATCACTGCGGATGCCTGGATTCAAGACATCGAAGCCATTCTTGTGGCAGCCAAGGTTCCAGATGATGAGAAGGTTGATCAGGTCAAACTGGTACTTCAGGATCTTGCCCGCGACTGGTGGGCATCAGAAGAAGTTGGTATAAGACGCCCTGTTCGTTGGACCACCTTCAGTGACAGATTCAAGGCCAAGTATTTTGGCGTAGTAGCTCGATATGAGCTCCAGCAGAAGTTCATCAGTCTCAAGCAAGCAGGCAAGACCGTAGATGGGTATGCAGCAAGTTCTGCAGATTGTGCCGTTTCGCACCAGCAATGGTGGCAACGAAGCCAGAGAAAGCTATGAGGTTCCAGCAGGGACTTCATTTGGAACTATTACAGCTTGTGGAAGGACACGACTACCAGACGTTTGACGCTGTTTTGACGACCGCTCGGAGGCACGAGCTTACCCAGCAGAGGTTGGCATCGAGAATAGGAGGTCAGAAGAGATCTCATTCCCAGGTTGGAGGAGGAGCAATGCAGCGAACGTCGGCACCAGCACCCGGTGTACGTATTCATGATGTAGGAGCGCCGCGGAGGACGGCCGTGTTAACTAATACAGCGCCAGTTCGGCATCAGCAGCCGAGGAACCAACAACAGCGTCTAGGAGCACCCCAGGGCTGTACATTCTGTGGGAAGGCAGGACACACGAGGGAGGTGTGCCGGTCAGCGAATGGCTTATGCTTGAGGTGTGGTAGTTCAGACCACCGTATCTCCACTTGTCCTGTGATGCAGAGGCCAGGAGGGCCAGCTCAGCAGTTTCCAGCATTGCCAGCTCCGGTGGCAACCCCGAGTGGAGGGCCAGTATTAGCAGTAAGCCCCCTGGCCCAGCGTCTACCAACGCAGGCTCAGATGTTCCGCCAGGCACAGGAAGTCGAAGGCCCTCAGAGGCAGCAACAGCATGGTCGAGGAAGGCCGCAACAAGGGGCTCCGCGGGGCCAGGCTCTCACATTGACCTTAGGAGAGGCTCTAGCGTCTAGTGACGTGGTGGCAGGTAAAATTCTCGTCACCTCATTTCCCGCTGTAGCATTATTTGATTCAGGCGCTACTCATTCATTCATCTCTGCACAATATGCTACACGGATTGGATTAGAGTTTGAGGTATTGCCGGAGAGGATGGATATACTCACCGGCAATGGGCTCGTAGAAGTTAGCAGAGTGCGCTTTTTATGTCCGGTGGAGGTGTGTGGGCATTTACTGCCCGCATCATTGATTGAATTCCCTATGGGGAATTTTGATGTCGTTCTTGGCATGGACTGGTTGAGAGACAGTCATGCGACAATTGATTGTAGAGGAGGTAGGGTCATATTCAGCGTTCCTGGGATGGAGCAGTTCATCTTTACTCGAACCTTGAAGAATCAGGCCGGAGGCGTCATCTCAGCAGCAGTGTCAGAGCCAGGACAGATCCCGAGAGTGGTCGAAGATTTTCTCGACGTCTTCCCTGATGAGCTCCCAGGAATACCCCCAGTCAGAGAGGTAGAATTTAGCATTGAGTTAAACCCTGGAACGAGGCCTATTGCAGACAGAGTTTACAGAATGTCGCCGTCAGAACAGGATAAGTTGTATCAGCATGAAGAAGAGTTGAAGTCTAAGGGATTCATCCGAGACAGTAAATCGCCCTGGGCCGCGCCAGTGATTCTAGTTCCCAAGAAGGATGGGTCGACGAGGATGTGCATCGACTACCGCAAGCTGAATGCAGTAACAGTGAAGAATAAGTACCCACTACCAAGGATTGATGACCTGTTTGACCAGTTGAGCAAGGCCAGCGTCTTTTCCAAGATCGATCTTCGGTCAGGATACTATCAAGTAAGAGTCCGGGAGTAAGACATACCGAAGACAGCATTCAGATCTAGATATGGGCATTATGAGTTTTTAGTAATGCCCTTTGGACTAACCAACGCCCCCGCAGTATTCATGGATTTAATGAACCGCATCTTTCTGCCGTATTTGGATAAATTTGTGGTGGTGTTCATAGATGACATTCTTATCTATTCCAGCAGTGAAGAGGAGCATGAGAAACATCTTAGGACTGTCTTACAGACATTGAGGGAGCATCAACTTTATGCGAAGCTTGACAAGTTTGAATTCTGGTTAGATCACATTTCGTTCCTGGGGCATGTAATTTCTGGGGCAGGAGTATCAGTGGATCCGAAGAAGATTGAGGCCGTAGAGCATTGGCCAGTCCCGAGAACGATTGCAGAAGTGCGAAGTTTCTTAGGATTAGCTGGTTACTACAGAAGGTTCGTGGCGGACTTTGCCAAGATCTCTGCGCCCTTAACGCGTTTGACGCACAAGGACGTAGAGTTTGTTTGGTCAGCTAGCTGTCAGGCATCATTTGAAGAATTGAAGAAGAGATTGATCTCAGCCCCGATCTTGACGCTTCCAGTAGGAGCGGGAGGCTTTACAGTATATTGTGACGCATCTGGGAAGGGTCTTGGATGTGTATTGATGCAGCACAGAAAGGTGATAGCATATGCGTCTCGACAGCTTCGAGACCATGAGAAGAATTACCCGACTCATGATTTGGAGTTAATAGCTGTGGTGTTTTCACTCAAGTTGTGGAGGCATTATTTATACGGAGATCGGGTAGAGATCTATACTGATCATAAGAGTTTGAAATACGTATTCACGTAGCGAGATTTGAACATGAGGCAAAGAAGATGGTTAGAACTACTGAAGGATTTTGACTTAGATCTTCAGTATCATCCAGGCAAGGCGAATATAGTTGCAGATGCACTGAGTAGGAGAGACAGTGCCTTTATCTTGACCTCGCAGAAGCATATTTTAGAAGACCTTCAGAGTATGGGAATCGAAGTGGTTTTGCCAAGGGATATAGGAAGAATGACCAGTATGCAGATTCAGTCAACCTTAGTAGAGAGGATAAGGGCAGCACAAGCAGGAGATCCACAGATTCAGAAGTTGTGGTCGGAGTGTGAATCAGACCGTAGGAAGGAGTTAGTGATTCATGAAGATGGTACGCTCAGGTTTGGAAACAGACTCTGTGTACCGAGTAGAGATCTTCGGCAAGAAGTTATGTCCGAAGCTCATAGTTCTATTTACTCCATTCATCCTGGAGGGACGAAGATGTATCGAGATATCAGGCAGTACTTTTGGTGGAATGGCATGAAAAGAGAGATAGCGAGATTTGTATCCAAATGTCTGGTATGTCAGCAGGTGAAAGCCGAGCAGCAGAGACCAGCATGGTTGCTACAGCCATTTCCTATCCCAGAATGGAAATGGGAGCACATCACGATGGATTTCGTGACCGGTTTACCTAGATCTCCGGCTGGCAAGAATGCAGTCTGGGTAATAGTAGATCGACTCACGAAGGTCGCTCATTTCTTTCCCTTCCGAGTTGGACAGACTACTGAGCAGTTAGCAGAAATGTACATGAAGCAGATAGTAAGGCAGCACGGTGTTCCAGTTAGTATAGTATCAGATCGGGATACGCGGTTTACTTCCCATTTTTTGCGGAGCTTACACCAAAGTTTGGGAACCAAGTTAAGATTCAGTACTGCTTATCATCCACAAACCGACGGACAATCAGAAAGAACCATCCAGATGTTAGAAGATATGCTACGGGCGTGTACCTTAGATTTTGGCGGATCTTGGGAGGATCACCTTCATCTAGTGGAGTTCTCCTATAACAACAGCTATCAGGCTAGTATTCAGATGGTCCCGTTCGAAGCATTGTACAGAAGGAAGTGCAGGTCCCCTTTGGCATGGGACGACGTCGGAGAACAGAAGTTGTTGGGACCAGAGATGATCACGCAGACTGTGGAGATAGTTAAGTTGGTCAGAGAGCGCCTTCGAGTTGCGCAGGACCGACATCGTCATTGGGCAGATCAGCATCGTAGGCCTCTAGAATTCAGAGTTGGCGATCCAAGTGTTTCTGCGGATTTTGCCTACTCGGGGTATCATCAGATTTGGAACCCGAGGAAAGCTTAGTCCAAGATACGTTGGTCCTTTTAAGATTCTCGCTCGGATAGGCGATGTGGCTTATCGACTTGCCCTTCCGCCTTCGTTAACTGGCATACATGATGTGTTTCATGTATCCCAATTACGTGGGTATGTCTCGGATCCGAGTCATGTCCTCGATCATTCTGAGTTAGTCATTGGTACCGACCTAACTTACGAGGAACAACCCGTATCTATTTTAGACCGGCGAGAGAAGGTACTCAAGAATCGGACGATAAGTCTTGTCCGTATTTCTTGGAACCACCACTCTCCGGGAGAGTCAACCTGGGAGCGCAAGGACGAGATCAGATCTCGGTATCCGCATTTGTTTGACTGATAAGGTATATTTTTGCACCTTATTGACACGATTCCATGCTTATCTGCACCTGCTTGTTTTGCACGTTGTGATGTATGATAATAACTGCTATGATAGTTAACTTATATATGATTGTGTCTTGCTTGCCCTGATTTTACTATCCTGTCTTAGCTGGAATTCCGAGGACAGAATTTTTCTAAGAAGGGTAGAGATGTCACTCCCCGATCCTGGAATACGAATTTTAATACGTAAACCGATAAAATTGTATTTACCTTGTATTTATACTATATTTATTATGCTGTATTTCTTCATGCATTTCCCAAAAATATTTGACAAAATATTATTTCCTAATTTATTTTTCTGCATTTGGGCCTACAGTTTTGGCTCATTTGGGTAACCCATTCTTGGTTCACCAATGGTTCATCATGAACCCTTTGGTTCATCATGAACCCATGAATCCAAGATCTATATATATAACTCATCTCATTCTCTCTCCTCTCATTTACTCCCTCTCATTTACTTCCTCCACCAACCAAGGCAAGTACCAACTTGCTCAAGAAATGGATCCATAATTTTGTCAATGATTTCTTACAAAACTATTTGCCAAAACATGTTCTTCTCCTCAATCTATACTAGTTTAGAACTTGAAAATTTTCATTTTGAAGCTTTGATTTTTGTAGATCTAGGTTTTAATCATTTTCGGATTTTGCATGGTTTGATCTACTTTAGTTGGATTTTATGGGTTTTTGATGCTTCCATGTGGAAGAACATTCAGTTTCACCCAAGTTGGAACTTTGGAAATCTGGATTTGGAGTTCGGATGGCCAAGTTATGATGCTTTGAAGTTTGGGTTCAGTCATGGTGTTCTTGCTGTTTGGAGAAGACAGTGAACAGTGTGCTCCGTTTGAGCACGCTTCCTGTTGGAAGCGTGTCTCTCCTTGAGCTTGCGTGACTTTTCACGCAGCTCTCTCCTTGAGCCTGCGTGACTTTTCACGCAGCTCTCTCTCCCTGAGCTTGCATGACTTTTCACGCAGCTCTCTCCTTGAGCCTGCGTGACTTTTCACGCAGCTCTCTCTCCTTGAGCTTGCGTGACTTTTCACGCAGCTCTCTCCTTGAGCCTGCGTGACTTTTCACGCAGCTCTCTCTCCCTGAGCTTGCGTGACTTTTCACGCAGCTCTCTCCTTGAGCCTGCGTGACTTTTCACGCAGCTTTCTCTCCCTGAGCTTGCGTGACTTTTCACGCAGCTCTCTCCCTGAGCCTGCATGACTTTTCACGCAGCTCTTCCCTTGAGTCTGCGTGACTTTTCACGCACGCTGCCTTGAGTGAGCCTGAGTGACTTTTCACCCCTTGAGCGTGCGTGCTTTTGCGCGTACGCTTTTTGATATTTTATTAGATATTATATGCCCATTTTATATCCTTACACCTTTTGTCCCGAGCATGATATGAGCACTAATGTGACCCCGGAGAACAAAGTGTTCCTACCTGATACATGTACCTGAATGTCCCAGTTCTTGTTCATGCTCGACAAAAGACTCGTAACTCCACGTGGCGTATTTGCAATGATGTATTACACTAAGGAGGGTAGAACATGTTGACATACTGATTGACATGGATCCTCTTTGGGGTACTCGTCCTAAAGTACGACTTTAGGAGGATAATCATGCAGGCCACAGCATGTGAGTCCAAGATTTTACCTAGGGTTAAACTAGGCAACTAAACATACTAGATGCATGGGAAGGGCAAAATCCCGAGATCGTGTTACACCAGCCGCCTTAAGATATTGTCTTGACGCGCCGGCTGGTCTCCACGGATACTGTGTCATCTGCAACGAGTGGATGACTGTATCCGATTAATTCCTGATATATTATATATTTTAGCAAGGTGGCCTTACGAGGGACCTGTGCTCAATCATACCTGTCTACGCGAACCCCTGGGTTGGCTAGCCTTACTGGAAAGATACGATCTGAGGATTTCCTATTAACATGATGCGAGGATAACCTCGTCCCACTAGAAACTCGTAGACTTGATTGGCCATGAAAACGACTTGCATGTATCCTATTTACCTTCCGTGAATAACTGAGGGAAGCGGACTGTCATGGTACGTGATCCAACCCATGTTCTTGTTTGATTGTTGGGTTGGTTATCGTACTATGATAGGCTGTGGACCGAAGTTATGAACGGAAGACTTATTCTGGTTGTGAAGTGCTACTTCTGAGAATGACTGAGGAACATGGTCTATCACGGTACATGATCCAACCCATGTTCTTGTTTGATTGTTGGGTTGGTTATTGTGCTGCGATAGGTTATCGACCGAAGTCACGATCAGGAGATTTCATTGTTTATACCTTTTAACTTATGTGAAAGTTATAGAGTACGACACGTTCCGACTCCATGCGGCACCTTTTGTCCTTGTTTGGTTGTAAGGGTGCCATATGGGTTCGAGGATGTTGCGCTACCCTATAATAGTAGCATAAGTATTACTATTATCAATCATTCTATTAACTGGGTTTTTAATCTTAACTCTTGTGCCCCTTTGGCGGTACTTGCTATTTCGGGGCTGACCCCGCTGGTTTTGTTTGGCCAGATCCCGTAGCAGAGCCTGAGGACACGATCTTCCTCCCTGACATCCATGGTACATACTAGGAGCATGGCGGTTCGGGGACTCGAGTGGGTTTCTTCTCCACCACTCCTGCTTATACTTTTGCAACGTTTAGCCACCGGCACCTGTTAGCCGGATTACTTGATATTTTGTGTCAGTACATTATTGTAATTAAATAGACTGCAGCTGTGTATAATTTTGTACTCCTGACTCTCTGAGATAGCTAAATTATAAAGCTAGTCTCTCATGACCATTTTGATGAAGCGTCGGGGACGCCTTACTGCTTTATCTTTAATGTTCATTTAATTGCTGATGTGGTTTGAGAGATTGAGACATAGAACTCTGTGGGACCATAGGAGACTTGATTGTAGCATGTACCCCCTAGTCTCTCGACAGCCACGATCGTCGTATGACGTTACGTACCTCATATGGAGTAGCTGGCCTAGTCCGTCTCCGTATTTCGGTACTGGGGCGTGACAAAACCAATTTAATAAACCGTTTGCAAAGACCAGGATTTTAGAAATAGGTTTTCGTCATAAATAATAATTAATAGGAAAAATTACTTTTAAAAAAATGAATCTCTAGAATTTAGTAATTTTGTAGGAAACATAGATTTTATTGACATAGTATTTCGAAATAGAAATTATTTATCAAGTTTAGTTATTTAATCAAAATAATTTTCGTAAAAATATATCTTTTAGACATTTTCATAAATTACTTAGAAAAATCACCTTTAAATATTAAAATAATAATTAATGCGTAAAACACAATTTTTTTCTTACCAAAATAATGGTTTAATGTTAATATAAAAGGTTTTCAGATTTTAATACTAATTACCATTACCCAAAATAACATTTTTAAATAAATATTAGTTTTTATTATATTATTCTCTTTATAAAGCCTTTTGATTAAAATTTATCTCTAAAAGGGTAAAACATACCATATTTATAATCATTTAACGAAGTCTAATTTTTGTTATACTATTTACTTAACCAAACTTTTATTTTACAGAAAATAACTTTTAAACGAATATTTATTTAACTAATATTTTGTAAATAAAATATTAAATCATTATTTGGTTTAAAAATCTCTACAACTTAACATTAAATTTAAAGATAATCCTAACTATATATTTAATCAACTTAAATTATTTTAAACCACATTTTAAGTTATGAAGATTGAGCTACAAATCAATTAAAACCAATAATGTATATATAAGGTTTCCTAAAATGATTATTATTACAATATTACTAATTTACATCACAGAAAGCTAAATTATCAAACCACAGAACCTAATTAATTATCTATAGAACCTATTCTGAATCTACAGAGGCTATTTCTAGGCCAAAAACTCAAATGGGTTCTGAGAACCAACAGAAGGTGGGAAAAGAGGAAAGGGGTTACCCAAACTTGCACGAAGGAGTACCGAGGGGAGGCCTCGGACTCGGAACAACGCCGGGATTGACGAGCATGGACACGTGCGCGCACACGGGCGGACACGTGGGCGAAGGCGCGTGGAACCGGGGCTGGCGGACGGCGACGGGCGGCCGGCTGCTGCCGGGCGGGCGACGGTCTGCTGCTCGGAAATGGAAGAAGTGGGGTCTGGATTCGGAAAGGGCGGTGAGGGGAGCGCGGTGGCGGTCGCGGATTTGGATTTGGTGGAGTAGGGAGAGAGTTATAAGAAATTTAGTGAAGGAGAAGAAATAGAGTTTCTGTGGAGAAGAGATTTCTGAAGAGTTACGTAATGGTTGAGATCCGGAGGGGGGTGTGCTCGCGGGTTCAGGGGAGAGAAGGGAACGTGGGTTTGAATGGGTTTGGGTATGGACTTGGGTTGTGGGTTTAAGTTATTGGGTTGGGCTACAATGATTTGAGGGATTGGATTTAAGGTTTAACAAAATAATTAATAAATAAAAATAAAATTAAGCATGGGCTTCACAACCTTCCCTCCTTAGAAAATTTCTTCCTCGAAATTTCAAAGATGAGGGCCGGGGTACAATCAAAATCACTTAGCTTGATCAAAAGCGAAATTTAAATCATCAGACACGATCGGATTCTAGGCATGATTACTAGGTACAATGATAAAAATATAGGCACGATCAGAATTATCTAGATATGATCTGAGATAGAATTGGAAGATTGTTGTGAAAAAAAAAAATTAGGCACGAGAAAAAAAAAATCTAGGTATGATTAAAATATAATCAAATGATTAAAGATAGAAAAAATCAAATGAGGTCTCGTGACACAGAAAAGACAACAAAGAAACGAGCATCAACAGTTTATTAAAAAGGCAAAAAGAAATGAGATCTTTTGTGATGAGGGACAAAATTCCAAATCAAATTAGAATGGATTATAAGGGTTTGTGGCGCAGGAAAAATCAACAAGTTGTATGATAGTAGGATAGGGAGGGTGATTAGAATAATATATCTATGATTAGAATGTAATCGGATAAGATTGTTCCATTGAAGACTGAGTGATAATCAAAGGGGATAGAAAATATCGTATCACTATTTCAAGGATCAACGATAGGATATGTGGGAAAAATAACTTATAAAATAACAATCTTATTAATACCCCATGAAAAAAATTCAATTTCTAACTTGCTAAACTAGTTGAACTCTAAGTATCTACAGAAAACTAAGGCAGCCGCCAAGGTATTAGAACTACTCTATTTGGAATCAAAAATCACCTAAATCAAATTTTATTCCGTCGTTGTATGTAACTTGTATGCCAAATGTATTTCAATTTCAAGTATGCCTCTCGATCAAAGCATTTTACATACATCAACTTCCAATTGTCAGCCAGTCTTCCAAAACTGACTACATCAAAATTACGATCTTCCCTTGCCATAGTAAATCCTTAGAAAATTCTTTTAAGTTGTTCCATGACTTAAAATAAAGAATTTTCAATTCTTGAAATCAATTGACAGAATTACAATCATTAATCAATTTTTAATCTTTAACTATGCATCTATCAACCGTTCTCATCCAAACGCATTAACAAAATACCACAGAATCCCAATCGTTCTTACCATAACCAATATGAGCCTCCAATGTTTGGTAGAAATTACAAATTCAATTGCTCTTTTCCAAAGTTGTATGCCAATGGTCTTATCTCAATTTCTCTCTGCTTATTCCTTCTCTAGAACCTATCATTCCATTGCTCGTGTTATTCCTTCCATGGCTATATCCGTCCCTTCTAGGTATAGTAGTCATCTAACCATAAAAATTGATCCTCCTCAAGTGTTTCTTTACTTGATCATTATATTCACATGTTTATATATATATAATCCAAATTCACTTCCTCCATGGGAGAACTTTACCAAATCCTATACTTTCCTCGCTAACTCCACCTACGTCTTCCTTTATCTTCAATAACTCTTCCTTATTATAAAATTCAAAGTTGTCAAATATCTTCATTTGTTTGAATGAGATTTAAGCGCTAGTGTGCACTACTAACGGTTCTAACCCAATAAGCCACAAGTTAAAATATACCACTCTCTCAAGACTAGCTTACCCAAGTTATTCTTCTACATTTCTACCATTTAGCTAACTAATATTGATCCCAAAGATGCCCTTAAAATGAGATAGGTAACAACCTATGTTTCTCCCGCATATAGCTATACACTATATACATATAGTCATCCATAAGATGTATATCAACTATTTAATATATAAAGCTATCCACAACTATCTATAGCTTCCAAAATATGTAACAAAATATATGCAACACACTAAAGTTGAACCAGGAAAGAGATTGAGCTAATAGAGATCGATACGGTCCTAATAAGTTGTAGGAAGATCAAGTAGAATTTCATAGAAAATCTATTCCTTCAAGCTTGTGATAAGAGATTTATGAAAATAGAGACAACCGTTAGAAATGCAAATCCTCTAATCGGCAAAAGTCAGAATAATTTGATGGTACTAAAATATTGAAAAACAGTCCTAGAAAATCAAGTGGAATTCCCATATGAATCCTATAGAAATGATTTCTGAAAATTTAAACTAGTCGCTAAGATTCCAAATAATCCAAAATTTAAACGAATCAAGACAATTCTTGTAAAGTTATCAATGGTGATAAGAGACCAAACATGATATATTTATAACAGGGATATAGTCTCAATAGTACCCGGAACCATACATATCCGAAGTCATTTTGCCTCTAATTCATGCCTCGCCAGAGTGCACCTGACTGCAGTAAATTTTTCGCTCCATAACTTGAATAATAATAGGTTTTCGAGTAGTCTATCAACTTTATCAATTTCATGGCTGAGCAACGTAGGGGCAAATCTGATGCATTTAGGACATAGTCTCAATAATATTCGAAAACCTATGAACACCTGAAATCACTTCAACTTAGAGTCTATGCCTCGCCAGTGCGCAACTGGCTGCAGTAAACTCGTAGTTTCCATAAATCAGATAAATGGCTGCAACGCATATGTGCGAAGCCATATTAGGTCACTAAATATTTTCTCAACTTTGTCCATGGAAATTTCAAAGGGATAGCTCAACAATTCAAAAGTTTTCCAATGACTAAAGGAGATTCAATAATAGAGTAGAATCAATTCTCTGACCGTTCCTGCTTCATGATACTCAAGTATTGAGTTTTTGGAAGCTTTCTAGGCCTTAAACTGATCAAGAAGTTCTTAGAGAGAGTAATGTTTCAAGTTGAGTGGAGGAAGTCAACAAATGAAAATATTCTTGGTCTTAGAATAACTTAGGAAATATTGGAGTTATTTTTGGAAAATAATTCCCTTGGAAGATTTGTAAACAAGCTAAGTTGAACCAATTCCTTTGGTAATAATTAACCTTGGGGCTTTATGGTTCCAGAAGAATTTGGTTCGGAATTGGTCCCAAGAAAGTCAATTGAAAATAATGTCAAGATAAATGGTTGGATACACTAGTCTTAAAAATACTCTGAATAGATAAAAGTTTACCAAGTTTGCTAGAGAATAATTTGAACTCTAAATAGTGAAATAAATCTAGATTCTAAATAAAGATAGGAAAGTATGATTTGATCAACTAATTGAAAATTTTGAAATAGGTTTGTTGAAGAAGGAGATTGGAAAAAATCTAATCCTATTCCATAAATAACAAAAGAGTATGGATGCTAAGGAATGCTGGAGTATGATAAGGATATGGAGGAAAATAACCTCTGAAAGCCAATGGACACTAACAGATATATAAAGTCTAGAAACTAAAGTAGATAGTAAAATAGACCACCATACAATCGACCTATGCTGGATAAGGTTTAGGATGCAAAACATAAACAAGGTAGCCTACCAGTCTATAACAAACAAAAATATTTACTTATAATATATTTCGGTCCTATGTTGTGACAAATCAATGTTCTAGTGTTCTAGTTGTTTCTAGGTATGTTCACTTAAGTTGTTGATTGGACCTGCATGGGCCACCACTAAAAACATGTCACGACCCGATCCCCAAATTGTTTGGGTCGAACCGGATCATGTCCAGCCTGCACCGTTGTGAGACGGCGGCAGTAAGCTGTTCTATATGCAGGTATTCACAACCACATCTATACATTTGTCACAACTTGTATATACAAAAATTTTAAAACTTTTATTCAACAATTGAAAAAGTACAACTAGAAATGGAAGAGCTGAAACAAAGTACTAAATTCAAATTAACAAAACTCCAAAACAATAAAACTAGAAAATTGGAAAACGACTAGCTAGGCGGTCGGCTCATCGGCCTCAGGTTCTGCGTCCTCCAAGGGGAACTCTGGCAACACCACATGATACAATACCGGGTCATAGTAGCTATTGTACAATAGCTCAGCATCCTCAATGTCACCTAAAAATGTGGGTCTCCAGTCAGGAGGGAGCAAGTACGAATATGTATCTCACATTTCAAATAATAATGGAAAAGTACAGGCTAAACAGTTGAAACAATATTTTTCGAGCAATTTAACAATTTAAAATAATGTGTTTTGAATGTATAAACATCTATGACCGGCTTGGGTTGTACAATAGCGTCCTAGCGACGCGATACGGCTTATCCCCGTGTGTAAGAGGGGTAAGCTCGCACAATCATGCAATATGGGGGGTATTGGTCATAAACGTTACACTATTTTCCCAATTCCCACAATCAATATCAATCAATATTTGAACCCTAGGAGAGGGTTCCGTGTAGCAATGTGGTTTAAACATGCAACTTGACAATTACTAAATAAAATGCAAGAAAACATAACCGTAACTTGCCTCTGTTAATTGACTGGATCGAAAATATCGGTACCGAGGAGGAAGTCAAGTACGTCTCCGAGATCCTACAGTTGAGAACCTTGACTTAGAACCATAATGAAACTATTCTAGGTGTGCTAGTTACAATCTCTAGAAGCAGACCCTAGTCAGATTTTAAGTTACTTAGTTAATCTACCGAAAAATTGTCTAACGTCGCAAACTACGTTCGTTATCATTTTAATCGAATAAGTCGGTTACTGATTAATTGGGAAAAATAGCAATTACCGGTTAATTTGGCAAAAACTTTGTATTTTAAATATATATATATATATAACTAGGCTTTTTTCTTTTAAATGACAAAACATGTGGATTGCTAAATTACCAGATTATTTATTATGAGAAGACTTATTAATTTTCTTTATAAAATAAATATATCCATTTTATATTCTACGTGTTTAACGGCGAAATCAACATTCCAGAAAATAAGAAAAAGCTACGTTACACAATACATGGTCACAGAGAAATAAAGAAAAACTAGGCTTATGCCCTTACAACAAAATAAATTAAATTAAATAGCTGAGGTGAGCTCTGAGTGCCGTGAAGCGGTCCAAACAGAAGGCCGAGACCTTGCACCAAAAATACTAAAGGTCAGTAACCAGTTCTAAAATAAAATATAATTAAACATAATTTATAGAAAATGGGGCGTCTCAGACTTGGTCATGCAATCTCATGTTGCTGGCTAACGCCTCAACGCACAGGAGTGTCCCGTAGCATTTGCGTTTTGCCGAGGCTCATCCGACCGATACGGTCGTTGCCTAAGGGATACGGAAACCAATAAAACAAACACTTAAAACCTATTCTGAATCTACAGAGGCTATTTCTAGGCCAGAAACTCAAATGGGTTCTGAGAACCAACAGAAGGTGGGAAAAGAAGAAAGGGGTTACCCAAACTTGCACGAAGGAGTACCGAGGGGAGGCCTCGGACTCGGAACAACGCCGAGATTGACGAGCACTGATACGTGCGCGCACACAGGCGGACACGTGGGCGAAGGCGCGTGGAACCGGGGCTGGCGGACGGCGACGGGCGGTCGGCTGCTGCCAGGCGGGCGGCGGTCTGCTGCTCGGAAATGGGGAAAGTGGGGTCTGGATTCGGAGAGGGCGGCGAGGGGCGCGCGGTGGCGGTCACGGATTTGGATTTGGTGGAGTAGGGAGAGAGTTATGAGAAATTTAGTGAAGGAGAAGAAATGGAGTTTCTGTGGAAAAGAGATTTCTGAAGAGTTACGTAATGGTTGAGATCCGGAGGGGGGGTGTGCTCGAGGGTTCAGGTGAGAGAGGAGAACGTGGGTTTGAATGGGTTTGGGTATGGACTTTGGTTGTGGGTTTAAGTTATTGGGTTGGACTACAATAATTTGAGGGCTTGGGTTTAAGGTTTAACAAAATAATTAATAAATAAAAATAAAATTAAGCATAGGCTTCACACGAATAAACCGAATGCTCACCCCTACCCTCCACCCCCCTTCTCCAGCGATGCCCCCCTCCTCCCTCTCCGGTGGAGGCGGGAAAGGAGGGCGGCGGGAGGAGGGTGGGTGGCTGCTGCTGGGGGCTGGGGGGGCACCGGAAGGGGGACGTGGATGGGAGTTGCTACGGGGGGGGAGGGATGGGACGGAGGTGGCTGGCCAGAGGGGGGGCGGGGGCGGAGGCCGTGGGGGGAGGGGTTGTGGTCGAAGGGGGGAGCGGGGTGGTGGGGGGGGGGAGAGGTTGGGGCCGAAGGGGGGAGCGGGGATGGGGGGGGGAGGGTTTGGGGGTAGTTTTGAATTTTAGGCAGGGGCATTATTGTCCACAGAAAATTCAGGGTATCAACTTGAAAAAAAAAAATTGAGGTAGTAACTTGAAAAACGGAAATAGTTGAGGGTATCAAAGTACAATTAAGCCTAATAAATAATAATACTAATAATAATGCATGACAACATAGATAGACCAATGGCAAAAACTTTTAGCCAATTGCATGTTTAAAAGAAAAAATATCAGACAAAGAGAGAGTAAATACAGACAAAGGCTAATGCAACAACATTAAATACACATGTTATATCCACATGATCGTTATATATATATATATATATATATATATATATATATATATATATATATATATATATATATATATATATATAGAGGATAAGGGAGGTGAGGTGCCACCCTATGGAGGGTGTCTACTTGTCACCCCCCACATGCTATCATCATGCACCCATGTGCTTGATGATAGCATGGGAGGGTGACAAGTAGACACCCTCCCATGAGGTGGCACCCTACCTCCCTTATTCTCTATATATATATATATATATATATATATATATATATATATATATATATATATATATATATATATATATATATATATATATACTAGTCATAACCGGTGCCCATAGGGCATGGTTCATTTAAGGTATATTCCCCCTCAAAATCTTGGACCCCCAATTTTAAACGAACAATAATAATTATGAGGCCCCAATCAAAATATTAAATCCCAACCACTGCTGGATGTGAATTTTCTTTGGATTCTCCATAAAACTCCACTCTCAATAATGCTTATCCACAACCATTATGAGTGCAAACCCCACTCTTTGGATTCTCCATAAAATTTCACTCTCAATAATGCTCATCCACAACCATTATGAGTGCAAACCCCACTCTTTGGATTCCCCATAAAATCCCACTCTCAATAATGCTCATTCCCCATAAAACCCCACTCTCAATAATGCTCACCTACAACCATTATGAGTGCAAACCCCACTCTTTGGATTCCCCATAAAACTCCACTCTCAATAATGCTCATCCACAACCGTTGATTCACCAAGATTAAATTCCAACCACTCTTTATCTTGGCACAGTCAGCCCTAGGATTCAAAAACCTTTGTGTTTTGTATAAGACTAGTCATAACCCGTGCCCATAGGGCATGGTTCATTTAAGGTATTCTCCCTCAAAATCTTGGACCTCCAATTTTAAACGAACAATAATAATTATGAGGTCCCACCCGGTGCAACCATTATGAGTGCAAACCCCACTCTTTGGATTCCCCATAAAACCCCACTCTCAATAATGCTCATTCCCCATAAAATCCCACTCTCAATAATGCTCATCCACAACCATTATGAGTGCAAATCCCACTCTTTGGATTCCCCATAAAACTCCACAACCGTTGATTCACCAAGATTAAATTCCAACCACTCTTTATCTTGGCACAGTCAGCCCTAGGATTCAAAAACCTTTGTGTTTTGTATAAGATATATATATATATATATATATATATATATATATATATATATATATATATATATATATAACGAATATGAATGCCACCAAAAATATTATTTAGATATGAAAATCAATAATCATATTCGGAAAAAAAAAAAAAAAAAAAAAAGTTGGACCGGGACATGGATAAGATATAGTAAAAAATGGAAAAGGATAATGCGAGCACGGATATAGATCCTATATAATAGGGCTCGGACTAAAGATTGGGTTCTGACGAGATGCATTCATTTAAGTATTAATCAATTCATGTTTGAGTAATGATATTGTCACATATCATATCCAGAATACGGAGAGCCGGAGTATAACTCGGTGAGCTATGTACTACGGAATACTCTATTATTCCAAAGGACGGTCACGGTTGTAAAGACATGGGGTTAGCTACATGCATTAGTCAGCGGCCAGATTCAGGTTCTGATATTATCTCGTCTATTTTTGAAAGGCGGATTGCACCAGCTTACAAGGCAACACAAAATTGGATACCAGTCATTGCATGCAAGATATAGAGGCAAAATTCGAAGAACTTCCAACTTTCTTAATGCTAGTGGTAACACAGTAGTAGCAGAACCACCCCCAGCACACTAGATTGCTAATGAAGGCAATCATGATGTGGCTAATATATATCCATTGCTCCTGAACCTGACATGTCATGGGGTAAAACTTGTCCAGAGAATGCTATCAGAACTTTAAAGGCTAAGTTTGAATCCTCTAATCAAGTGTTTAGTTGTGTGAGGTACTTGCAATTTAAAAAAAAACAAAAACACGAATACAAACACATTTGGATCACCACAAGAGGTGGTCTACAAGGAAAAACACCAGTAGGGGGGAGTAGATGTGGGTTCGTTCAACTCGAACTTAGAGGAGATTTTTGGTACAACTAGCCCAATGAAGAGCTGACATTAATGTGTGGCCTTTATCTAAAAATATATATTGATTTTGATCTCCAAACTATAGAAGGTCCGTTGAGGAAGCAAAACCCGATAAGGAGTAGACGTTGACCACTTCTACGAAGGATAATTAAGAGGATGGACAAAATCCTAATTCCGCGGATATTTTCAACCTATCAAAATAGCGACAAAATATTAGTGAAGAAGAAATTGTTCAGTGGGACGGATTCACACGTGACGGTGGTGAATGATGAGTCCGTCCAATGATATAATAATATATGGTAATATCAAAAGTAAAATAATAATAATAAAACAATTGCCAAATATCAACTTTACTATATTATAATGCATCTTGAAAACGGTTCAAAAGTGATCCGTTTTGTATATCACGCATTAATTAATACATAAATAAATTCTTATAATTAACTACCACCGTCTCTTATAATTAACTACCACCGTCTCTTATGTATGTCCTAAAAAATAATTTAAAATCCTTATAACTAAATGTAAAAATAACTTAAATTCCTTGTGACTGTTTAAACATATATCCAAAATCCTATAAACATATCTATAACAAATTCAAATTAAAACATATTCAATATTTTAACTATATTTAAACTAAGTATATGGTATTATCTGAACATATATCTAAAGTTCTACAATGAAAAAATATTAATAAAAATATATTAATATTTAAATTATATTTAAACTAACTACATGGTATTATCTAAACATATATTTAAAATTCTGCAAATTTTTTTAATTAACATATATTAAAATTTTTAATTAAGATATTATCTAAATATATATATTCAAAGTTCTAGTTTATTTTTTTATAATAAATTTTTTATGCACGTGCACCATTATACCACTGGCGGAGGGCGAGTGAAAACATCCGGAAGGACGGAGGGATTAGTCCGCAAATAAAAGAAATTCCAGGGGCCTATCTAATCGTTTTCACTACAGCTGGTCAGTTTTCACTCTTTTTCAACTGTAAACTCGTAAATTTGCATCCCCACCACTGCAGAATAAAAAAGAAGACGGCACCAAGCAAGCAGAGAGAGAGAGAGAGGAGAGAGAGAGAGAGAGAGAGAGAGAGAGAGTTCTTCCAATACATTCGGATCTGAACCCGAGGGTTTTGTGAAGAATTTCGAGGTGCATTTTTGGAATTAAAAAAAAAGAATCGATACTTTTCCTTCGATTTTAGTGCTGTAATGGCGGAGGGAGGGAGGGATCGGATGTGAGCCTCGATGGCGGCGGCGACGGCGGCGACGGCGGCGGATAATGGAAGGACCGGTCCGGTGGAGAGAGACATCGAGCAGGTTGATCTCAACATGTTAAATCATTAACAAATGCTAGCTCTTGTCATTGTTCTCGATCAATATTTCTTCTTGCAAGTTACTAATTTGATGGAGATTTCGATCTGTTGTTGTGCTTGGAGAGATTTGGAGTGTCGGGACAAAAATAGAGCAGGTGTTGGTTTGAGATTTCGAGTTGTGGAGCCGAGTTCATGTGAGGTTAGGTTGGGTGTGTGTGTGATTTAGTCTCTGTTGGTGAAATCACGGTGTGATTTTGACTGGAGGGCCAGCTGTGGAGTGTATTTCGATATCGTCGCGATTGCGGAAAATGTAGGTCTTAATTAGGTCTCACGTTCGGGATCTATAGTTTTAGAGCTATCTCGCCTTTGCCGAGGAATCTTCCTCGTGTTTGCAGTGCAGGAGAAAGTAGTTTGTTTCGATTTGGAATGTTGTTTTTGATCTGGCTCCTACTTAGTTAGGGGTAAGTTTGGTATGTCAAATTTCAGTTTTCCTCTAGCCCTAAGCTTGGCATTTCCAATATTGATGACTTGAATCAGAAGAGGTATATATTACTGATGACATCTTTTAGGAATCGTCCAATGTGTCGGGTCTCTTCTCCTTAGTGAATGGTGGGGAAAGTAGGAAGGTGTCAGCTTGGGAGTTTCAACTAACCATCATTTATAACAAAATGACTGTTCTGAGTAAAGGACATAGTTTACGGACCAACTTAGCATTTGGGTTTCAATTGGGTATGACCTACTATATATTCGGAAGAGTTATGTGGCTAACCAAGCTATAGCTCCCCTGTTTTTTTAAGGAAAGTTTCATGTGTCAAATGTTCTGTATGTTTCTTTCTTCCCCATCGACCACTACAACGGAACAGTTTGAAGCCTAATGTATGTATTCCAATATAGACGTAGGCTAA
Source organism: Iris pallida (assembly GCA_029216955.1). NCBI lineage: Eukaryota > Viridiplantae > Streptophyta > Magnoliopsida > Asparagales > Iridaceae > Iris > Iris pallida. Next base: position 1,323,767 of record JANAVB010040216.1, on the reverse strand, counting down.
ACCACATTGCTTGCTCCGGTTGTTCCTGATGTTGCATTTACCCATTTGATCCACCGGAATATCCTGGAAGCAAACATGTACTTTTGTTATTTAAGGGACGAGGGGGCTGTGCCTGTAGTATATAGGAAAAATTGTAAGTCATGGTTACTGAATACAATGTGATGGGAACCTGGGTAAAGTGCTATATGCCTCTTCAACAAAGAGCAGTCTGGAACCTGGTGGGGAGATGTGACCACATATGTTTCATAATCACAGGAATGACGAGGGGGCAGTTCAAAGCTAACTTGGATTGACATCACAAAGGAGGAGTTGGAGAAGCTTGTTTTGACATCAGATATACTCTCAGGAAATCTTTTCCATAATAGAATTTGGAAAATTCGGCGGCTTGGTGAGATGGGTAATGATGGCAAATGAATGAAGAGTAAGATGAATAAATTGAATGCTCCAGTTAACGGAGATACAATTTCTTATTCATCAATCTGGTTCAAGCAAAATCTTAAGAAACCCTGTAATATACTTTCTAATGTGGATGAAATTTAGGACAACAAGGAGGCCCATTTGCGAAGGGCACAACCTATTAGATGGTGAAACTTGCTTGATGGTTTTAAGACATAAAGGCATTACTGCCATATTAAAAGTGGCATGCCTATCCTAGTCTGGCATGACTCACATGACCCATCCACCCACTCGTGTAGACTTACAAAGGTGCAATATTTTTTTCCTTAAATATTTCATCAGGAAATTTGTTGAGTTCTAAGCAAGCCAGACAAGAGTACATTCCTTTGTTCCCTGTGCATGCCCAAGGATGGATAGCAACCGCAAACAGTTTAAGCTCTGCATAAAACTCGAGATTGACCAACCATAAAAGCCAAGGGACACTGCAACCACTGTCGCTATTGAGTTCACAATCACAGATGGATAGTTGAAGGTTTATCCAAGGTGTCAGTTAATATCTCCTTCGTCATTGCAAGGAGGGCATGGCAATGGACCTCAATACGCCACTAACCTTCACCTCCTCCCTCGGAAACCATGAATTTTAATCTGGTAAATACAGTCAAACATGCAGTCTGCTAGATGCACCAAGTTGCTCTTTGATTGGAATGCAAGGACAGCCTCCCTGATGGGAAGGACAGTTGACCTGCTTTTGTGGTGCCTACAGAGAGTATTATGTAGAAAAGACGAAGATTTGATCACTTGTTTATCAAGTGTCCCATCGCACAATTACTAACATTGGTGATTGCCACTACCGTAGTGCACCGATAAATTGGGAGAGAGAAAGATGAGGGCTTTTCATTTACTTTAGAATTTCTTTAGTTTAATGAAAGGCATTTCATTCATTTTATCATTTTGCTTTACAATGTCTCTGTTTTGGGGTAAGGTATGAGAGAATGACAAGATTAGTTTGATAATTGTGGAATTTTTAAGGGGTACCTGTAAATTATCATTAATATGCCACTATAAGAATCTGTCTATTTAAGAAAACTCATGATATGTTCATTTAGGCGTGCAATATGAATACATTATTCCATAATAATTGATGGCAAATTTGAATCGAGTTTGCACAAGATTTATATAGTTGTCCGTAAAAAGTCTAACCGGAAATGTTTGGGATTGAATATATGCCTCACTGTAGTTCAGGTAAGTATTCTGAATAAGTTGCTTGCACACAAACATGAGAGTCAGTATTTTAGACACCTTTACAATGTGTCCTTGAGACCCCAAAAAATAGGGTTCGACACATGGCACATGTGTGTTGGCATCAAAATTAAGGGTTTCACTACATCCACTGTTAAACACTCCTAGATCTATGACATAACTAGAGGCTTGTTGATTAGGAATTCTTGAACTTCCTAACACGGCTAAAGTATCATTTATGGCCATCCATGAATTCACTGGCACTAAGAAAGAGATTATAAAAGAGAGAATTGTATGATACTTGAGATGGATTCAGAATTTTTTACCCTAAATATCTGAAATTCTTCATAAAGAAAAACCTAAAAACTGTCGGGCATCATTACTAATACCAATGTCCAAAGGGTCTAACAAGGGTTCTTCACCCATACGGAAGAATCCTTGTAACATGGTCATGAATTAGATGTTTGGGGGTGCCTGAGTGATCCCTTTTCGTATTCTCACCCTACACTGTCTATACCATTATCTTCTTCTTAAGCTGCATTTATATCCCAGTATCTCTTGTATGACTCAGAAATTAAACTTCCAGAACTTTTTGGATGATTCCAACTTCTTCGGTGAGTTAAGATAAATATAGGTGTATATAATGCGTTAATGTTAGTAGCATGGGAGGGAAGAAGTATGTGACATCGGCATAGTGCCAGCTGTTGCATCTATGAATGTGTTTATTAAGATCCACTGATTCAGGTAGAAGTAAATTTAGTTCCAATTGATATTTATTAGTCAATAAGTGTAGTATACAATTGTTAGAATAAGGTATTCGTCCTATAAATTTAATATAAATATGATATTTGTTTGTTACCAAGTTGAACACCGTCTTGCGCCACTAACGATAATTTTCCCTTTTATTTCTCCATTTCTTTCACGTTACTATACTTACCAAGTTAAACACTGTCTTTCTATTTTCTCTATTTTGTTTTGTAATATCAAATGAATGTATTTCAATTTTGTAGAAATTGATTTCATACTTACAGAAAAAAAAATTCAATGTTACAGGCTATCACTGCTCTTAAAAAAGGAGCATATTTACTCAAGTATGGGTGCAGAGGAAAGCCAAAATTCTGCCCATTCAGGCTGTCCAACGTATGGTCTACCAAATGTTTGAATACTCAAATTGTTATTTCCAGGAAAGCATAAGATTTCATACCAGTTGCATTTATAAAACTTCGTTATATTTTACTATAGAAATCATTATTAGCCTTTGCTTTATTACTATTATTCTGAAATATTTCTTTGTATGATTCCATGGAAGCTTAATTCAAATCTCTTCAAACTTAGTGGACTAACTTGTAGCTAGAATGAGCACTTTGAAGTTTGAAGTAGGCTGCATGTCTACGACGGACATGGACATGCCTTGGACAATGCTTGCCTCTGGCTGAGCAATGCATAGCTCAAAAATGTGCCAAAACTGATTCAGACACAGGATGGACCTGTATCAGAAACAATCCCTACAAGGAAAATTAACATCTTATCTACATAAATTTCTAAGTAATTCCTACAGTTTTATTGTATACTTAAATGATTACGTCTTCAGTGAATAATCTATCGTCATCAATCAAGTACTTTCACGTTTGAACGCCTTAGACTATTGAGCATGGGAAAGCTCCACAAAAGAAATAATTGACAAAGTTTTTATAGCTGCTGCAACCTGACATCAACTTTTTGTGTTGCCAATTTCGTAGCCAATGTAGTTTGAGCAAGAAATTGTTTTGCCATTAAACATAGAAGGCTAGTTGACAGGTAGGCAGACCTACCTTTTTCGGTCAGTATTAGCTCATTCAATCAAGTACATTGAGTAAACAAAATATCATAAAATCAAATTCACTACAGATAAAAAGTCATCTTTTATTTCATTGAAACAGAAAAAGAAAATAGCCCCCTCCCCCAACTCACGACCTATAAATGAGAAACCAATTGTCTCAATATCAAAATGAAAAATGGAAAATACACCTCCTTTATAGCCACTACCAAATCTAAAAAATCACTATATTTTAATTTAATTAAAATGCTTAACTCTTTAACCTTAGTCAACAATATACTTGGTGAACTTGTAGTGTGAGGTTTCCGCTTCTTTCTTTTAATCTAAATTTGAAGATCATATATTAAATCCTTAAGTAAATCATTATAGTATCAAATCTAGCCCCAGTATGTAAGTTGTACCTATTTATAACATGAGGGTAATGCAAGTGCAATATATATATATATATATATATATATATATATATATATATAGGAAAAGGTAATAATTTATTCATAATGAAATGGCACAATACATCATATCCTTCATATCATCAATTTTACATATGCTTCTATGTTATGCAGGACCCCTACCGGAGAAGTACTCAATCCTTAACAAATACGTCTATTCCTCTCCCACCATATATGCCAAACACTAGCCGATAGCCTGATACGTGCTGACCTGAACCACTCCCCACCTCTACTTCACTGATTGGAGATGACTGCTATCTGATCCATAAACTTAATTGATGTTGAACTTGGAAGATTTATAGCAATACATTGAGTTGCCCAAACAAACCATGGCATCTCACACTGGAAAAAATATTATCAAAAGTTTCTCTTTCTGGCATAGCACGCAATTTTGTGTCTGTACAGTTATCCCAAGTCTCATCTTCCTTTTGTAGCCTTGTACATATTTAACTGCTTTTTGGGCGCCAGGCCCTTGATCAAGATAAATTCGAAATGTAAATTGGTTGGGTAGATATCCTGGATGAGATCATGCACTGACTGTGTCCCAAACCCAAAAATCCTCTTCAGATCCACATGCCACCTGGACCATGCGATCTCTGTCCCGTGTTGCCGCCCGATTGGATGTGAATCCAGCCGCCATTCACCATCTGTCCGCAGAATGCACACTGCTTCATCTCTTCCTACTCAATAATAGGAGTGCATCAAATCCTGTCTAGTATACTACGATGATCCAGCCATGGATGAAACCATATATGTGTATTTTATCCAGAGCCAATCACTCTAGAAATGAAGGGTTTAATTATTTGCCTATTCTGAAGGATGTTCTTGTAGACAACCGAATAGTTGTTGTTCGATTTCTGAACCCAGAAGTTTGATCGCCGTAGATACCGATTTCTCATCTACAATGCCCAAAAGGATTTCCCTTCCATGAAATTCCATGTCAGCTTCAGTCCTGCTATTTCCCTCAGTATGAATATATATATGACTTCGGATTCCAGTGTAAGAATATGTTTCAAAAGAAGAATAAGCACAAAGTGAATGCAAAAGGACCTGAAAAGCATAGAGTGTTGGTTCTGCAAGAAGAACGTTGAATTTTTTAGTGCCCATAAAAAGGCCAAAGGGAAAAAGAGAGCTACTAATACATTTTTCCTAAAGCAAGTTCCCACCAACTGTAGCCACACCGTTCGCTAAAATTTGTCCCTCTTAAATGCATTTCTGCTGCCGAATCCGAGGTTTTGTTTGTGTGATTTTTCTTAACATAATTTTATCTTCTAGTTGTGTAGGTCCGATCACCTGCCAATTGGTCTAATAGGTTTTGCACAATGCCCCTGCCAATCGGGCACAAACTTCTAAAATATTGGCTTAAATAATAATTTGATGAAAATATTTATTTTAGTTGTTCCTGACACTTAGGGTTTGCTTGCCAATTGTTGGGGTAGCGGTTACGAGGTGTTTTTAAAGTACCGGTTATGAGCGGTTATGAAGGGTCCAGTTTTGAGCGGTTTAAGTAGCGGATTTTAAACCAATCTAACCCATGCTTGATAATTCATTAACGAGCAGTTCTGAAAGTTTTTTAAAACAATAGCTTATACACTCCTACAACTTTTTTTTTTCCAGCACGTGCGAGCTCAGTTAAATCGTGTCTCCCCGCACCCGATTTTTAGCCTAAAATGGTTTGGCAAGTAGTAAACTAAAATGATTTTTAACCCATGCTTATACACTCCTACAACTTGCGAGCATAAAATGGTTTGGCAAGTAGTAAATCATAAATGTTGAGAGAAAAACATTGACTACCACTGTTACATGTATCACATCAAATGGGCTGAATTTTTTATGACAATTATTCACTACAACATTAAATGGACCGCAAAATTTAAAAAACTTACATTTTAGAGGATGTAGCCGTCAGATGGGAAGTCAAGAGAAACAAAGATAAAAAAGAAGAAATATGGTAGGGTATTATTAGTAGTTGCCCTTATGTTACCAAATGCTGTCTCTGCAACACAGTGTGCCATGGTGGTTAATTAGCAATTCATCTTTCTCATCCTTTATTCTAATTACTTTGGTTGTTTATGTCATATTATCTATTATAACTTAAAATTTATTTGGCTACATTTGCAATTTCAGGATGAATCTGTATTAATATGGTTCTCGGGTAAAGAGGAAAAACACCTCAGATTAAGTCATGTGGCCAGAATCATGCCTGGACAACGCACAGTAAGTTTACAAAAATAGACTTCTCCAATATATCATGTAAACAAGATGAAGAGATAGTGGTTGCTTGACCATGTTTACTTGTTTAACTAATTTTTTCACATGAGCATATTGTGATTCATAACACACATCTCCTCTATGTTTTTCCTTTAATTTTATAAGGACGAATGTGAGACCTGCCATGCTTTATGGCTCAAAATGTTGGCAATTGAGAAATAGCATGTCACCAAGTGTTTGTAGTTGCTTTGGGATGTTGATATAGATGGACAGTAGTAGTATAAGATATGTAATAAGAAATGGGTGCTTGTAGTAGGAAGGTTCAGGCAACACAGGTCAGGTTACAACAAGCAAAAGTTGTTTGAGACTGTTTAGACATGTCCTGCACATATGCAATATAGGCCAATGGGTTGACCAGACAGGATTGATATTTTTGCAGGTGAAACTAACATATTCTATTATAAGCATCTCACACCACTGCCTTTTCTCATCTTAAAGTTCGATGAGACAACTTATCAACCTAATATAGAAAGGACATGGCAGTTCAGCTACAAATTACTCAAATGAGTGGCTCTTGTTAAGTTTTCTTCTTGTACTCACTATAAACTTATGGAACTTGGAACTGTAATTGTTGTATTGTATAAATTATTTACAAATTTAAATATATCTTCAAGGTGTTAAGTTTAGGTATTGAACATGAACATCAATAACAATCATGAAACTTTTATTCAATGGGTGTGTGTGGGCCTAGACTAGGCAAGATATAGGAAATAGAAGTACTAATGAGAAAATAGGCAACTAGATGGCTAGCCTATGTGACACAGTGTTGTAAAAATCCCTCTAGGCGGCCGACTAGTCCCCGATTAGTCGCTAGTCGGCCGCCGCCGACTCGACTAGGGGCTAGTCCCCGACTAGTCACTTGTCGGCCACCGTCGACTCGATTAGGGGCTTGTCCATCCAAAAATTGGCTAAATTGGTACTAGTCTGGGCTGCCGTCGACTTCATCAAGGCAGTCGCCGTCGACTCTTTACTTTGTTGCTGCCTTTTTTCTATTTTTGAAAAAAGTGACTAGCCTACTCTTTTTTTATTTTTACTTTTTTTTGTTATCTCTTTGTTACTGTTGTTGTGGCTTTTTTTTAATTTTTGCTTGTTACTTTTTTTTTGCTTTTGCTTGCTACTGCGGCTGTAACTCTCCGTGCAAAATAGTAAGTTGTTAACATATTATTTAAAGATTTATCGAAATAGAAATTTGTGCAAAATAATGAATAAGAAAATGCACTGCAATAACTAAAAGTTCAACAATTAACATATTATTTTTTAAAATATTTTTATAACATATTACATATATATATTCATTAAAAAATTTAAACCGACTAGTCCTCGAGTAGTCCGATTAATCCGTAGTCCCCACAAACCGACTAGCGGCCGACTAGCGATTTTTACAACCTTGATGTGACACCACTAGTGACTTCACGTGAACTAATGGTTTAAAAATCTCTAGGCGAGCTGGCTCGCCTAAATCGCCTGGGAGCGCCTAGGCATGCCTAGCCTCGCACAGAAGAAAAGTGCCAACTGAGCAACTTCTCAAAAAAAAATTCATAACATCTTTTGTCACTATTGTAGCTCATGTTAGGTTATTCAAATCTACCATGTATCTCTAAAAACTCACAAAACTTGAGTTTTTAGACAATAAACTAAAGAAAAAGAGTAAAAATGATATCAAATTACCAACAGATAGCAACAAAGTAACTTAACAAGATTATAAAATAGTCTATGAAACACAACATTAAATTTAAAAACAATAACATCACACGTAAGTCATTATGATATAAGACAATTATTCAAATGAAAAAACAAATATAAGATAATCAACGAGTCAATGTTCAACATTCCTAAATGACTTAACGAGACATTCTTCTTCCTACTAAATCATTCATCTTCATTATAAGAGATCATCTTGAACATTAACACCAATATCATCATTGAAAATGAAATCTTCGTCTTTAATGATTGATAGAGTTTGTTTATCATTTTTCTCTTGTTTCATCATTCTTCGTCTCTTCTTCCTAAGCCAGCCAATAAAACTTATAAAATAACTCAAACAAAGTCCAAGCATAGTACATCCAACACACCTAGGCGTGCGCCTATGCTTGCCTAATTATCCATTCGTCCAATCTCGCCTTTGACATCTTTTTCGCCTAGGTGTCACTTAGAGAAGATACCTCACCTTCATTTGGATTTGACGGTGAAATACATAATCTCGCCTTATGGGCGCCTAGGTGTGCCTGTGCGGCGCCTTTAACAACACTGACATGAACTATCTAGAAATGGAAAATACCTATATTCTTCTAGACTTCCTGCAAGTTGGAACTTAGATGACAATCAAGCCCGACTTGGAGAGAAACTATAGAAAAGACACTTGCGGCCTTCTTGGCTATGAGAGAGAATGAGTTGTAAATTATAAACAAAAATGTGCCAAGTAAGCTAATATAACACATATATCAATGAAATGGCCTTGTAGGGAGAACGGTTGAAATGAGGCTTTTAATCAAAAAAATTAGGGATTCCAGTGATGTAAGGGTGAAAAAACTTGTAGTATTGAGACCAAGGTTCTAAACGGTGGTAGACGGGTGCGCGGCGGAGAGAGTCCGCCTACCGTCTAGGTCGTCTAGGCGGTCGATAAATTTTGAACATCTTTTACTATTTTACCACTGTTTTTTGCATAATATGCATATTTTAATAGTGTTCCATGCATAACTAAGTTGTAGAACGAAAATTTAGTTTTGTAAAAGTGAACCATCGGCCCATAATGCTACAAATTTTTTTTGGCCAAAATATCTTGTTTAGATATTGCTCCGCCTAGGCGCTCGCCTATGCCGCCTTACCTCCGCCCATACCGCCAACCTCCGTTGGCCGCCTACTCTACCGCCTACCAAAAAGCGGTGCAGAGAGAGACCGCCTACCGTCTAGACGGCCGCCATTTAGAACACTGATTGAGACCTAGATCCTGAACGCAATAACGTGGATTTTGTAACTTCCCATGCAATAAAGAGTTTGCTCACCACCACTCTATATATAAACATTGTGAACATTTTTTTTATTATAATTTGTCGCATCTTGTTTCAGATTATGTAAAAATATGCTAACAAATGTGTATGCAAATTGATCCACATGTATGCCACATACACCGAAATATTAATAGCATGACGAACATAAAAAAGCAAATTAACTCTGTAACTTTAGAGTTTGTAACTAACTATATACATTAACATCAACGATATAAGACAATAGAAATAATCATATCTCCTGCAACATGTAAACATTAGTTATTGCGGAAGCTTTTACAGAGAATATTGACAACAATGACTCATCAATACCTGGTCCATAAGTAGTCAAGCTACATTATAGTTGCATTTTGAACATCCAACATTTGGCAGAGGTTTGCTCAAATATTTCAGGCTATCATACTTGACTAGCTGATGGATGAGCGGCAATTCTAGAAAAGATAGGATGAATAATGAGTACCCTAGTTGATACTTAGAGGAGGGCTTTACTTGAGGGATGTTTTGTACACCTATGGCAGGGACCAGTACATGCACCAGTTAGTAGTAGGATCACAGTTTTTGAAGTTGCAAGGACTAGGGTAGATGATAAAAAGATAGATTAAGGAAATAGGAAAGGGCATAGTAGTTGCAATGTTATTGAGGAGATGGTGCTTAGCAGAGCTGAATGGAAGAAAAGGATTCCTTAGCCGACTGCAAAAATGGGGATAAAATCAGTGTTGTCACGGCGCCCACCTAGTCACCCCTAAGATGCAAATAAGTGTTGGTATATTAGAATAAGTATATTGGAATATCCTGTTAGTATATTTGATATGTCAGAATATGCCACAGGATATTCACAGAGAGTTTAATCTAATGAGGAGGATTGTAAGGCTATATATAGCCATGAGATTATCAATAAAATTATCACAAATATTCAACATGGTATCAGAGCCACTAAAAATCCTAATCGCCGCCACCTTTTCCAAGCCCTAACCCTAGTCGTCACCGCCATCACCATCCGCACCACCACAGCCACCGCCGCCACTAGCCGTTGCACACCACCCCCGCCGCCCCCAGCCGCTGTACGGCCGCACGTCGACCACCTCGCGTGCGAGCCGGCCGCTGCTCCGCAGGCACCTCCACCGCACGCGCGCGGCCGTTACGGTTGTTGCTTCTCGCGACGGCCACTACTCGGAGACACCCGTCCGACGGTGCCCACTCGCCTGTCAGTCGGCCTACCACCCCCACCACCGCGAAGTCGCGGTTTCCGAAGTCTCCCGCGGGGTCGTTCCGGACATTGAAGGGCTAGATCTGATAGGAGAGGGACATGATCGGATCTAGGAGAGGACGAGCGTGAATCGTGGAACGGGTGTGAGGTGATCGGAGAAGAGGAGGATCGTTGGAGGAGATCATCAAGAAGCTGGATCCTGCGGAGGTTGCAACGTTGATGAAGCTGATGAAATTGTCGGCTGGTGAGAGCACGACATGAACGTCGACGAAGTTGGAGCTTCCTTCCATCGATCTGAAGCTTAATAGACCAACTACCTACCTGAGTTGGTTACGATGGGTGAGGAGAACCCTCGCAGGAAAGAATCTGGAGGATTTTCTGTCATGAGAGACGACAGAGCCGGACGAGGGCTGGCAGGACGCGACGAGTGAAAGTCCACTCATATGGTGATTTATATTTGGCTTCTCAATTCTTTAGTCCAATCGATCGCCGCCACAGTAGATGGCATCGAGATGGTGAAGGACGTGTGGGAGAAATTGAGGAGGACCTACGATGGTGTAGGGAACAACTTGCGGAATTTTCAGATCAAGGGGGAGATCGACGACACCGTACAGGAAGAGAAGACGGTGCGGTAGTATGCCACGGAGTTGGAGCGTCTGTGGTTGGATTACGATCACTCCTCAGATCGGACGAGCTGCGGGGACCCGAGGTGTAAGGAGAGACATGTATGTCTGCAGAAGAGGACGATGAAGTTCCTTAGAGGGCTGGTTGCAGTATTTGCTCAGAGGACAGCACTACTTCTAGCCCAACCGAAGATCCCCACCCTTGAGGAGGCTATCTCGGCCATGATCCAGAAGGAGACTCGCATCAAGCTGCAGGCAGGAATATGTGGTCCTCCTGAAGTAAAGTCAGCACTGACGGCTACCAGTTCGAGCGACACAGGGCCTAAGGGAGAGCCCTGACAGCACAACCGGCAGTGCTACAACTGCGGGGAGATGGGACATCATCGGTATGCTTGCACCAAACCACCTAAGGAGGGAGATCCAGGTGGTAGACGTGGACAGTTCGGTGGACGTGAACATTTTGGAGGACGTGGCCGTGGTCGTAGGGGTCGACGGGGTAGTCGAGGAGGTTATCGAGCGAACCTGCTAGTAGCAGAAGTGGATGAGGGAGCTGGTGGTACATTTACTGAGGAGGATCAAATACTGATAGATATGTTGGAGGCACTCAGGAGGAAGCAGAAAGCGTCAAACGATGGAGACATGAGTGTTTGCAAAAACAAAAGTTTGATTACAAACCTAGAAAATAGTACAAGAGTACAATTGATTTCTGGGAAAGTACAACTGTAGGAATCTGATCAGACGACGATCACTTTATCCCTTGGACGATGTGATACCGAAGACACGAGCCTCTGGAAGAGGCAACAACACTTTGTCACTAGATTATGATCATTAGTGATGCTTTAGAACTGATTTAAAACTCTATTTATAGAGTTTTGAAATAACTGTTTTCTGAGTTGCGCGCACTTCAGGTTGTGCGCCTTTTATCCAGTTGTGCGAACGGTTACTTGAACTGGTGGGACGCATGACATCGTTTGAATGAGATGCGCGTCGGTCGTGGGCAGTGTAGTAGACACGTTCTTCGAGATTAGTGGCATGCGTGCCACATTATCCAACTTCTGAATAAAAGTTGATCAGGTGGCGCCAACTAGCCAGGTTGCGTGCGGGCGCAACTCAACAACTGGTGCCTTTGACTAAGTCTTTTGTACTGTTTTGATTAATTCGCGCGCCACTTGACAACTTGCGCGGGCCAACTGTCAGTATTAATTACATGCTGACAAAAACTTCTCGAGCGCCGCGTTGCGTGGGATTTAAATGAATTTTCTTCGACTGACGAGCTGTCAGAGCTGTCAGTAATGATGGCAACCGTTACAGCTTCTCGAGGATGCTTGTCATGTGGAGCTCGCGCACCCTGGCTTAGGCGCAACTTGATATTGGCTCAACCAATTACTGGCGCAACCTAATGATTTGACGCCACTTGATGATGGCGCACTTTAATGAGTGGCGCCCCTTGATTTTTAACTGGTACAATGAGGAGTGGAATCGAGGAGGCATCCACCTCATTCTTCGCTGGAGGCAACGTTGCCATGTATGTCCATCCATCAGAAGGTACTGACAACTCACTCGTCCTTGCATTTATGTCTTCCCTTAAATCGTCAGACTGGATTATCGACTCGGGGGCATCTCGGCATGTGACGGAGAATGCTATTGAGTTCTCCTCCTACACTCACCTAGCATCGGCAGACGACATTCAAACAACTGATGGTACTTTTCAGTCAGTGGTCGGTAAGGGTACTGTAAATTGTACATGTTCAGTAAATTATCCAATGTTTTGCATGTTCCATCTTTTCGGTCAGTCTTTTGTCCATCAGTTCTATAATCTTCCAACTAAAATGCATTGTCTCTTTTGATATTCCTAAGGTGATCTTCCAAGAGAAAAAGACGGGACGAAGACTTGGAACTGACACTTGGCATGAGGGACTATGGTATCTGGATCGAGAAGGGCTGGATTCAGCATTGATGTCTATGGCAGAGAAGGCAGGAATGGAAGGACTGAAGATGAGTGCCGAGGATACATTAATACTCCACCATAAGAGGTTGGGACACTCCTCTTTTGCTACTTTAAGTAAATTGTATCCAGCTATTTATGAGAAAATAAATAAAGAGAAACTAGTGTGTGATGCATGTGATTTAGGCAAACTTACTATGAGCTCATATGCTAGTACGGGCCATAGGAGCTCGTCTGTTTTTGATGTAATATATTCTGATGTTTGGGGGCCATGCGCTATTACTACTATGAATGGTTACAAGTATTTTGTTTCCTTCATTGATTGTTCTTTTTGTGTCACTTGGCTGTATTTGATGAAGAATAAGAGTGATATATCTACATATTTTCGGGACTTTCATAAACATGTCCAGACCTAGTATAGGACAGTGGTGAAGGTACTGAGGTCTGACAATGGGACAATATACCAACAGAGCACTTGTAGAATACTTGTCAGTCCAAAGGATACATCATCATACCACCTGTGCATATACACCAGCACAAAATGGAGTAGCAGAAAGGAAGAACAGACACCTTCTGGAGGTGGCAAGAAGCATGATGATCGATATGAATGTCCCACAAAGTCTGTAGGGGCATGCAGTGTTGACAACAACTCAACTAATCAATATGATGACCTCGAAGGTACTGGAATGGAAGTCTCCATGTGAAATATTGTAAGAAAATAATAGTAGGATACTCCCACTGAAGGTGTTTGGTTGCGTGTGTTTTGTGAAAGACAACAGACCGTCAGTTGGAAAATTTGATCCTAGAGCAGTCAAGTGCATCTTCGTGGGCTACTCGGCGACTCAGAAGGGGTATGTGTGCTGGAGCCCAGTAGAGAAGAAGTTTGTGAGCATAGATGTTCACTTCAGGGAGCATGAGCCATACTACCGTCAGGAGGGAACCTCAAACAACTCACCTGATACTGCGAGTATGAGACGAGTGGGGGAGATTGGTGAAAGTCTGGTGACCAATTTAGGAGTATAGCATGGAGGCACGGTTGAGGAGGACCAGGAAGGTGAAGAGGAACAGGAGGAGGAGATGAGAGGTGTTAGGCCCACGGTTCAGGAGGAGATACTTACCTACGACAGGATAGGGAAGCAAACTGCAGGACCAGTACCTACACTGCCAGTGCCAAGTCCCTTGCCTACGTCCGTCTCGACTCCTGAGATACCTACACCACCACCAGATTCTTCTTCAGGTGATATTATTCTTCCTACTCCTCCCTCACCTACTCTTCCCACACCATTATCAGTACGAAGGACCACTCGCAGCAATGCGGAAAATTCTCCTGTTAGATATGGTTGGGACCTTGTTCAGTTTGTTTCATATGATCATATTTCCTCTTCTCATAGAGCATTCATTGCGTCTTTGGATATTATTATTGTACCTAACAATTGGTAGGTTGCCAAGAACGATCCAAAGTAGAAAGCGGCGATGTACGAGGAGTTGATGGCTCTTGAGAAGAACCACACTTGAGAGCTGGTAAAACTGCCAGAAGGAAAAAGAGCAGTCGGATGCAAGTGAGTCTTTACTGTGAAGCAGAACCCAGATGGACAGGTTGAGCGCTACAAAGCTCGACTGGTGGCAAAAGGATACAGTCAGACGTACAACATTGACTATGACGAGATCTTTGCACCAGTGGCGAAGATGAGCACTGTCAGGACCCTGATTTCTCTGGCAGCAAATGGTGGATGGAAGCTACACTAACTGGATGTGAAGAATGTATTTTTTTATGGAGATCTAGTGGAGGAAGTGTACATGGAGATACCACCAGAATTCGGCACCAATCAGACAGTGGACGTCTGCAGGTTGAAGAAGTTCCTCTATGGACTGAAGCAGTCTCCTCGAGCGTGGTTTGACAGATTCAGGAGGGCGATGATAGGAATGGGATATCGGCAGATCAATGATGATCATACTGTATTCTTTCGTCGGAGTGGGGGCTATATCACCATGCTTGCTATGTCTGTGGACGATATGATTATCACAGGAGATGATGAGCAGGAGATCGCCCGACTCAAGGGGAAGCTTGGCAAGGAATTCGATGTGAAGGACCTTGGCCTTCGTCGGTACTTTCTTGGGATTGAGATTGCTCAAGAAGCAGAGAAGGTTGTTCTTTCTCAGAGGAAGTATGCACTAGACCTTCTTACAGAGACAAGGATGTTGGGATGCAAACTTGCAGTGACGCCGATAGATCAAAGGTTCAAGCTGGCTCTGAGGCTGGGGGACCAGTTGACCGGGATAGATACCAGAGACTGGTGGACAAGTTGATCTATTTGAGCCATACCCGTCCTGATATCTGCTTTGCAGTAAGTGTGGTGAGCCGCTACATATATGACCCACGGAAGGGTCATATGGACGCAGTGTACCATATTATGAGATACTTGAAGGGTGCCCCCGGAAAGGGACTGATATTCAGGAAGAATAATCATGTGAGCATCGAGGGCTACTGTGATTCTGACTGGACTAGCTGTGCTGATGCCAGGAGATCTACCTCGTGATACTATATATTTGTAGGAGACAATTTGGTCTCTTGGAGGAGTAAGAAGCTGTCAGTGGTGGCCAGATCGACAGCTGAAGTGGAGTACAGAGCTGCTATGGTTGAAGAATATGCTGGTGGAGCTGAAGCTGGGTCAAGGAGCCAAGATGAAACTGTGGTGTGACAACCAGTCAGCTATTAGTATCACCAACAATCCAGTACAGCGTGACATGACCAAACACATCGAGATCGATAGGTTCTTCATCAAGGAAAAGTTGGATAGTGGTCTACTGGAGCTAGGCCACGTTCCAACCAAGGATCAGGTAGCAGACGGACTGACCAAAGGACTTAGCTCTGTGAGCATGAGTAGAGGATGTGACAAGATGGACTTAGTGAATATCTTTCGTCCATCTTGAGGGGGAGTGTTGGTATATTAGAATAAGTATATTAGAATATCATGTTGGTATATTTGGTATGTCAGAATATGCCACAGGATATTCTACAGAGGGATTAATGTAATGAGGAGGATTTTAAGGCTATATATAGCCATGAGATTATCAATAAAATCATCACACATATTCAACAATAAGGTGTATCCCAGAAGACGACCTTTCATGGGGCACGTGCCTCTAGAGCTTGTGCAGATGCCTTTTAGGCTATAAAGAGAGTAAATTTGCTCCCGACTTCAGTGACTCCTCAGATTCTGTTATTTAAACAAAAAAAAATACTTTCTCAAATTCTGCTTTTATTTGAGCTATTATGACTTGTCAAATTCTTTTGATGGATTTAAAAGCCACATTCAACTGTTCTTCATATTTTCTAGTTGTCAACAAGCCTATTTTACCAATATTTGTTTATTATTAGCTTACTCGCTCTTGCACAGTTTTGTTTATGCTATGAGTTTAGATATAATGATGAGATCAGTTGCTCAGAAATGCTCTATCAGGCTATTTTCATGCAGAGTGTTGAAGCTTTTGTTTACTAATCTTCAATTTTTATACTGTATTCATATTTATGTACATGATTACCCAATTTTGTCTCTCAGCAGAAGTAATCCATTTCAACTTGTTTACATAAATTTCTGTTGTCTTTATCCAAATTGCTTTTTAGTTTGTGTCTTGCCTTCCATTGCTCACCAGAACTTGCTGATAATTTCATATTTTCTAATTGCTATAAGAGCATATCGTAAGATCAATGGATACAATATATAAGTATATTGTTGAGACTTGAAGTGATTTTATTGAATGGAGTAACAACATATATATAGGAGAGGCTAGCCTCCTCTCCTATCATTTTAGCCAATGTGGGACTAAAGCCCAATAACACTATATATATATATATCAACACTCCCCCTCAAGATGGGCGAAAGATATTCACTAAGCCCATCTTGTCACATCCTCTCATCATGTTGATAGAACTAAGCCCCTTTGTCAGTCCGTCTGCTACCTGATCTTTGGTTGGAACATAGCCCAGCTCTAGTTCTCCTTTATCCAGTTTCTCTTTGATGAAGAATCTGTCAATCTCAATATGTTTGGTCCTGTCATGCTGCACTGGATTGTTGGCAATATTAATAGCTGACTGGTTGTCACACCATAGCTTCATCTTTGTTCCCTGGTCCAGCTTTAGCTCCGTCAGCATATTCTTCAACCACAATAGTTCTGTGACTCCCAAGGCCATCGCTCTATACTCTGCTTCAGCTGTTGATCTGGCCACTACTGACTGCTTCTTACTCCTCCAAGAGACCAAGTTGCCTCCTACAAATATGCAGTATCCCGATGTGGATCTCCTGTCGTCAGCACAGCTAGCCCAGTCAGAATCACAATAGCCCTCAATGCCTACATGATTATTTCTTCTAAAGATCAGTCCCTTCCCGGGGGCTCCCTTCAAGTACCTCAGAATCTGGTACACTGCGTCCATGTGACCCTTCCGGGGGTCATGCATGTAGCGGCTTACTACACTTACCGCAAAGCTGATATCAGGTCGAGTGTGGCTTAAGTAGATTAACTTGCCCACCAATCTCTGATATCTATCCCGGTCAACTGGTTCTCCAGCTTCAGCATCCAGTTTAAACTTCTGGTCTATCGGTGTCGTAGCTGGTTTACATCCCATCATCCCTGTTTCCGTAAGCAGGTCCAGTGCGTACTTCCTTTGAGAAAGAACGATTCCCTCATTATCTCGAGCAATCTCAATCCCAAGGAAGTATCGAAGGGGGCCAAGATCTTTCACCTCGAACTCCTTGCCAAGTTTTACTTTGAGTTGGGCGATCTCCTGCTCATCATTGCCTGTGATAATCATATCATCTATATATACTGCAAGCATGGTGATATGGCCTCCACTCCGTCTGAAGAAGACAGTGTGATCAGCATTGATCTGCTGATATCCCATCCCTATCATTGCTCTCCTGAACCTGTCAAACCATGCCCGAGGAGACTGCTTCAGTCCATAGAGAGACTTCTTCAGTCTGCAGACCTTGCCTTCTGTCTGTTTTGTGCCGAATCCTGGTGGTATCTCCATGTACACCTCCTCTACTAGATCTCCATGAAGAAATGCATTCTTCACATCCAGTTGGTGTAGCTTCCACCCTCCATTGGCTGCCAGGGAGATCAAGGTCCTGACAGTGCTCATCTTCGCCACTGGTGCAAAGGTCTCGTCATAGTCGATGCCGTACGTCTGACTGTATCCTTTTGCCACCAGTTGAGCTTTATAGCGCTCAACCTGTCCATCTGGGTTCTGTTTCACAGTAAAAACCCATTTACATCCAACTGCTCTTTTCCCTTCTGGCAGTCTCACCAGCTCCCAAGTGTGGTTCTTCTCAAGAGCTCCCAACTCCTCGTGCATTGCCGCTTTCCACTTTGGATCGTTCTTGGCAACCTGCCAATTGTTAGGTACAGTAATACTATCCAAAGATGCTATAAATGCTCCATGAGAAGAAGATATATGATCATAAGAAACAAACTTAGCAAGATCCCAACCATATCTGTCCGGAGGATTTCCCGCATTGCTGCGAGTAGTCCTTCGTGTAGGTAGTGGTATGGGAGGAACGATATCACCTGAGGAGGGTGGTGGTGTAGATGAGGAGGATGGTGGTGTAGATGAGGAGGATGGTGGTATAGGTGTCTCAGGAGTTGGGACAGGCGCAGGCAAGGGACTTGGCACTGACACTGTAGGTACTGGTCCTGTAGTCTGCTTGTTGTTTCTCCTGTTGTAGGTCAGTAACTCCCCCTGAGCCGTAGGTGTAACACTTCTCGTCTCCTCCCTCTGTTCCGCTTCACCTTCATGTTCCTCCTCAACCGTGTCTCTATGCCAAACTTCTAAATCGGTTACCACCAGGTTCTCCAAGTTCTCTATCTCCCCCTCTCGCCTTATACTTGTAGTATGAGGCGTGTTATACGAAGTTCCATCCTGGCGGTAATATGGCTCATGCTCCCGGAAGTGGACGTCCATACTAACAAATTTCTTCTTCTCTACTGGACTCCAGCATACATACCCCTTCTGAGTTGCTGAGTAGCCCACGAAGATGCACTTGACTGCTCTAGGGTCAAGTTTTCCAACGAATGGTCTGTTGTCCTTCACAAAACACACACATCCAAACACCTTTAGTGGAAGTATTCCACTATTATTACCTTGTAATACTTCACATGGAGACTTCCATCCCAGGACTTTTGAAGGCATCCTGTTTATAAGTTGAGCTGCTGTCAACACCGCATATCCCCATAGGTGTTGTGGGACATTCATGTCGATCATCATACTTCTTGCGGTCTCCAGAAGATGTCGGTTCTTCCTTTCTGCTACTCCATTTTGTGCTGGTGTATATGCACAAGAGGTCTGATGCTGTATTCCATGTGCTGACAAGTACTCTGCAAGTGTCCTATTGGTATACTCCGTCCCATTGTCAGATCTCAGTATCTTCACCACTGCATTATACTGAGTCTGGACATATTTATGAAAGTCCCGAAAACAAGCAAATACATCACTTTTGTTCTTCATCAAATACAGCCAGGTGACACGAGATGCACAATCGATAAACGAAACAAAATACTTATACCCATTCATAGTGTTAGTAGCACATGGGCCCCAAACATCAGAATGAACTACCTCAAAGACTGAAGAACTCTTATGACCATTTCCAACATATGAACTCCTAGTAAGTTTTCCTAACTCACATGCATCACATACTAATTTCCTTTTATTTGATTTTGCATACATATCTGGATACAACTTATTTAGAGTATCAAAGGAAGAATGCCCCATCCTCCTATGATGAAGTATCAAAGTGTCTTCAGTCTTCTGCTGCAGCTCCTCCATTCCAGCCTTCTCTGCCATAGACACCAATGCTGAGTCCAGTCCGTCTTGATCTAGGTACCACAGTCCATCATGCCAAGTGCCAGTCCCAAGTCTTCGTCCCGTCCCTTTCTCCTGGAAGATCACCTTAGGAATATCAAAAGAAACAATGCATTTTAGTTGGAGAATTATAGAACTAATAGACAAGAGACTGACTGGGAAGGATGGAGCATGCAAAACATTGGATAACCTTACTGAACCCGTACAATTAACAGTACCCTTACCGACCACTGGTTGAAAAGTACCATCCGCAGTCTGAATGGTATCTGTCGATGCTAGGTGAGTGTACGAGGAAAATTTACTAGCATTTCCGGTCACATGCCGAGATGCTCCTGAGTCGATAATCCAGTCTGACATTTTAAGGGAAGACATAGATGCAAGAGCGTGAGACTCGTCAGTACCTTCTGATGGATGGGCATACATAGCGGCGTTGAAGAATGGAGTGGATGCCTCCTCTGCTACGCTCCTCCTGTCTCCTTCGATTGACGCTTTTTGCTTTCTCTCCAGCAGATCCAGTAGCGCCTGATCCTCCTCAGTAAAGGCGCCGCCAGCTCCTCCATTCCCATCTGCCACCAGCAGGTTTGCCCGATAGCCTCCTCGACCGCCTCGTCGGCCTCCTCGACCACGTCCACGTCCAGCATATCCTCGTCCACGTCCACCACCTGAGTCTCCCTCCTTAGGTGGTTTGGTACAAGCATATCGATGGTGGCCCATCTCCCCACAGTTGTAGCACTGCCGATTCTGTTGCCAGAGCTCTCCCTTGGATCCTGTATCCCCCGAACCGGTAGCTGCTAGTGCTGACTTCACTTCGGGTAAAGCACCTGTCGATGATGCGTCTGTCCCTGTCTGTAATCTGATCCGCGTCTCCTCCTGAATCATGGCTGAGATAGCCTCCTCGAGACTAGGGATCGCTGGCTGGGCGAGGAGTAAGGCTGTTCTCTGTGTGAATGCTGCAGTCAGTCCCTTAAGAAATTTCATCGTCCTCTCCTGCAGACACACCTGTCTCTCCTTGCACTTTGGGTCCCCGCAGCTTGCCCGTTTGGAATGGTGATCATAATCCAGCCAGAGGCGTTCCAACTCCGTAGCGTACTCCTGCACCGTCTTCTCGCCTTGTACGGTGTCGTCGATCTCCCCTTTTATCTGGAAGATCCGTAGATTGTTACCTATGCCATCATAGGTTCTTCTCAATTTCTCCCATACGTCTTTCACCATCTCAATGCCATCTACTGTGGAAGCAATAGACTGGACTAAGGAGTTGAGAAGCCAGATATAAATCACCATATGAGTGGATTTCCACTCGTCGCGTCCTGTCGAGCCCTCTTCCGGCTCTGTCTTCTCGCCTGTCAAGAATCCCTCCAGGTTCTTGCCTGCAAGGGTTCTTCTCACCCGCCGTGACCAACTCAAATAGGTGGCTGGTCCATCCAACTTCAGATCGATGGAGGGTAGTTCTAACTTTGGCGGTGCTCGTGTCGTGCTTTCACCAGCCGACACCTTTATCAACTTCAGCAATGTCGCCACATCGTCAGCATCCAGCTTCTTGAGAATCTCCTCCATCGATGCTTCTTCTCGATCACTTCACACTTGCTCCACGACTCACGCTCGTCCTTGCCGTCCTCTCCTAAATCCGAATATGTCTGATTTCATCGGATCTAGGGATTATAGGCATCTCCTTGAGATTGATCTCAAGAACGAGCGTGAATCTTGTACCCGCAATAGCGGTACAATGAATCCTGCAGCCGTAAAAACGGTACAGAAACGAGCGTGAATCTTGTACCCGCAATAGCGGTACAATGAATCCTGCAGCCGTAAAAACGGCAGCAGCAGCAGCAGTTGCAGCCGCAACAGCGGCACAGCAACGGCAGCAGCGCGGCAGCGGCGGCGGCGGCGCGGCAGCTGCAGCAGCAGCGGGGCGGCGCTGCGGCGGCGGCGGCGCGGCAGCAGCTGCAGCGGCAGCGGGCGGCAGCAGCTGCAGCGGCAGCGGGCGGCAGCGGCGGCGTAGAAGGGGGATTAGGGTTAGGGTTTGTGTGGAGGAGGGGTCTCTAACGGTATGCTAAGCAATTTTAGGCTTTGATACCATGTTGAGACTTGAAGTGATTTTATTGAATGGAGTAACAACATATATATAGGAGAGGCTAGCCTCCTCTCCTATCATTTTAGCCAATGTGGGACTAAAGCCCAATAACACTATATATATATATATCAACATATATTGACCCTTATGATTTCAAGATACATATTCCTCGTTTCTTTACATGTACATCCAATTACTTTCAACTATTTGTATAAAATACAGTCGATAAGGGTGATGCTTTCTTCTTCAGGCAATTTTTCAGAGGTATCCACGGCCTGAGAAGGAATGCCAGTCGTTTTCTCTTATATACAGTGATAGATCATTAGATCTTGTAAGTGTTCTTTATATTTAGCAACTTTTGTAGCTGTCCCACTAACGTTTTCTTGCCAATTGGCCAATCTTCAGTCTATTCCACTTGTTGTAGTTCATACATAATTAGTTGGTAGGATATATTTCTGTATGACTTTGTCACTCACATATTTACCAGATCTGCAAGGATAAAGATGAAGCAGAAGTCTGGTTTGCTGGTCTAAAAACATTGATATCACGGAGTCATCACAGGAAATGGAGAACAGAATCTAGAAGTGATGGAATATCATCTGGAACAAATAGTCCAAGAACATATACTAGAAGAAGTTCACCAATAAGCTCCCCTTTTGGAAACAGCAATGACACGCGGAAGGTGCACCATGTTCTTTTTTCCTTTTTGTTTCAGTAACTTTATTACCCATTTCAGTTATGTAACTCCTTAGTCTTCTATTTAACTCAGGATGGTAGTGATCCTCTTCGGTTTCGAAGTCCATATGGAAGTCCACCAAAGAATGGCGTGGATAAATCATTATCCGATGTATTATATGCAGTACCTCCTAAGGGTTTCTTTCCTTCAGATACAGGTCCTGGTTCAGTTCATTCTTTGTCATCCGGATGCTCAGATAGCATGAATGGCAATACAAGAGGAGTGACAACAGAAGCATATAGGGTAAGTTTATCAAGTGCTGTAAGCTCATCTAGTCAAGGCTCTGGCCATGATGACGGTGATGCTTTAGGGGATGTTTTCTTATGGGGAGAAGGAACTGGGGAGGGAATTCTAGGTGGTGGAAACATCAAAATTGCAAGTTCTGCCAATAAAATGGATTCTTTCGTTCCAAAAGCCTTGGAATCTGCTGTAATACTTGATGTTCAGAATATATCTTGTGGGGGAAGACATGCAGCGTTAGTCACTAATAAGCAAGGGGAGATTTACTCTTGGGGTGAGGAATCAGGAGGAAGGCTTGGGCATGGAGTGGATTCTGACGTCTCACAACCAAAGCTTCTTGACTCTCTTGTCAATATGAACATTGAACTTGTAGCATGTGGGGAGTACCATAGTTGTGCTGTTACACTGTCCGGTGATCTCTACACATGGGGTGATGGTACATTTGGGCTTCTGGGGCATGGAAATGAAGTTAGTCACTGGGTCCCAAAAAGAGTCAACGGGCCCTTGGAGGGCATACATGTCTCGTCCATTTCCTGTGGACCTTGGCATACAGCTGTTGTTACCTCTTCAGGTCAACTTTTTACTTTTGGAGATGGGACTTTTGGTGTTCTTGGTCATGGAGATCGGTTAAGTGTCTTGATACCTAAGGAAGTAGAATCTTTGAAGGGACTACGTACAGTACGAGCAGCATGTGGTGTTTGGCATACTGCTGCAGTTGTAGAAGTTATGGCTGGAAATTCTAGTTCTAGTAATTGTTCTTCCGGGAAGCTGTTCACATGGGGTGATGGTGATAAGTTTCGACTTGGACATGGTGACAAGGAACCAAAAATTGTGCCTACTTGTGTTGCTGCTTTAGTTGACCCAAACTTCTGCCAAGTTGCATGTGGGCACAGTATGACAGTTGCACTTACTACTTCAGGCCATGTTTACACAATGGGCAGTACTATGTATGGTCAGCTTGGAAATCCTCAGGCAGATGGAAAACTCCCTGCCCGTGTCGAAGGAAAGCTATCAAAAACTTTTGTGGAAGAAATATCTTGTGGTGCCTATCATGTTGCAGTTCTGACTTCAAGAACTGAAGTGTATACT
Organism: Iris pallida; assembly: GCA_029216955.1. Taxonomy (NCBI): domain Eukaryota; kingdom Viridiplantae; phylum Streptophyta; class Magnoliopsida; order Asparagales; family Iridaceae; genus Iris; species Iris pallida. The sequence goes on along the minus strand of JANAVB010040216.1, from coordinate 1,299,824 downwards.
TGGGGTAAAGGAGCAAATGGCAGATTAGGTCATGGTGATACTAATGATAGAAATTCCCCGTCATTGGTTGAATCTTTGAAAGACAAACAAGTTAGAAGTGTTGCATGTGGTACCAATTTCACTGCAGCAATCTGTATACATAAATGGGTGTCTGGCATCGATCAATCTATGTGCTCAGGATGCCGCTTACCATTTAACTTTAAAAGAAAACGCCACAATTGCTACAACTGTGCACTTGTCTATTGTCACTCTTGCAGCAGTAAGAAGTCTCTTAAGGCTTCTATGGCACCAAATCCAAACAAACCGTATCGTGTTTGTGATGGTTGCTTCAATAAGCTAGCAAAGGCCTTAGATAGTGACCCAGCATCTCATTCTGCAGTAAATAAAAAAGGAAGTGTTGTTCAGGGATTCAGTGAGATGATGGAGAAGGAGGAGAAGTTGGATTCAAGATCTCAGGTCCAGATCTCCAGATATTCTCCCATGGAGTCATCTAAGCAAAAGATAAACAAAAAGTTTGAATTCAATGGTAGTCGTGTATCTCCAATTCCAAATGGAACCTCGCAATGGGGTGCCCTAAACATCTCAAAATCTTTAAATCCAGTATTTGGGTCAACAAAGAAAATTTTCTCTGCTTCGGTGCCTGGGTCAAGAATTGTTTCTCGTGCGACTTCCCCCGTATCAAGAAGAACGAGTCCCCCTCGTTCTACAACACCAACACCAACTCTAGGAGGACTTATGTCTCCAAAGTTTGCTGTAGATGATGTGAAAAGGACGAATGATGGTCTAAGCCAAGAAGTTCTTCGGTTGAAGGCACAGGTACATAATTACGTAATAAAATGCACCTCTGCAAATCCTCTCTTTGTTTGCTGCTATCCCACTTATTCGAGTGAGTTAATAATAAATACTGTTTCTGTATTATATATTTATATTTGACTTTACCTTCCAAAGGAAAAGTCTCCAAGTCCAGTCTTTGACATACAGATAAGGTTCGTATACTATGTTGCAGAGGAATGGAATCTGCATGCCAAATGACACAACGTATACAAACACATGGACACAAAGATCACTTCAATTTTATTCTCATATTTCAGCACTGACACGTCGCTGACATTTCACTAACACCATATTAATTTTTGAATGTCCATGCTTTCTAGTTCCTATACCAAATATATTGGAAATGTATGTTTGAACCTAATTTTGCTGGAGAATTTCGTCAACCCATGGAATCCATTTGTAAATTCTTACAGTTTAGCATATCTGCACTCTGCATGATGCCTTCATAACCTCCTGTTTGTGATCAGTGATTATTTATCGTAAAGCAACATTCAGTGAGCACTTTCTAACCCACTCAATTGATTATCGAAGAATCAGATTTGAGAAAGTTTTTAAGTTCCTGATATGTACAATTATAGTAGCTGATTACCCTCTAACATGAGAAAGTACGTGACATTTGAAAAAGGTAAGACATTGAGGAAGTATATTCTTTTTCATATTATTTCACTCTTTTCATAATTTGTGCCTGAGTCCCATATGATGTTTCATATCTCATCCCATTTCCCTATACTGGTTAATGGTTTGCTGGACCGGCATCCTACCCAAAATTTAGACTGGAACTGATTCAAAGTCTAATACTTTACCCATAAGAGTCAGGTAATTGTCAGTTTGCTTCTGGTCGATGGTCAGGCCATATGTTACAGTGATCAGGTAAGATTTCCAGCCTTGCTTATGCTGCAAGTTGTTAAATTATTAAATCACTTCTGTTGTGTCTTCATTGACCCTGAAGACTTCTTTGTAACATTGAATGTGTTATACCAAATTACCAAAGTTTAGCTAGAGAAAATACATTTCTCCAATTGTACTGCCAAGGATTTCTGATATACTTTGCATCATATACATATATACATTTCTCCAATGTTTTATCCATGCTTTTTTATCTTGTTTGGATTTAGACATATGATACGCAATTGGTACTCATAACGTCACCCTTTACCATACTTTCAACAGTTTCTAGTTATAGGTTTGGCAGTGTTTCATATTGTTTTATTTTGGAAGCATATTTTAACATGTTCAGATTACCGCGGTATTTACATGGTGCTACTTATAAGTTGAACAAGTAATCGTTGTGGAGAAAAGCTCTGGGTGCTATTTCACTTAGTTATAATTTGAACTCAGTGCTAGGTGTTTCTGCACTTAAATCTTTACATTGTGGTTTCAATATAATGTTTGGAAATCTTATTTCCATTGAGTTCAGCACTCTGTTTATCTTTCAGTTTCTATAAAACCAGTTAATGTTAAATTTGTTGGAAGGATTATGAGTAGTCGTTTTTTTTTATAGGTTGAAAATCTTACTCGCAAGGCCCAACTGCAAGAGGTTGAACTGGAAAGAACAACTAAACAACTGAAGGAGGCAATTGCAGTTGCTGGGGAAGAAGCTTCCAAATGCGAAGCAGCGAAGGAAGTTATTAAGTCGCTTACAGGACAAGTAAGATGATTTGATTTCAGATGCAAATAGATTTGTATCAGGTTTATCCTTGTTTGCTAAGTATAGGATTAAATAATCTATTATCACTGATGATTGGTAGGAAAATCTGAAAAGATCTTACCAATTGCATTTTCTATGAGATTTTGAGTATTTATTACATACCGAAATACGGATAGGTACTAAACTATGAGGTTTATATCAAGAGCACATGGTAATTTATAAATCATGAGATTTAACTTGGTTCTTTATTGCTTGTCTAAAATTTTAGGCTTTGAATTGCTCTTAATATTCTGTACTTCATGGATAAAATTGTTACATGGAAAAAAAAAACCCTCAATCTAGGTCTAGGATCACCAAAGTGTGACTGACCATTTTATGTTCATTTAGAAAGAAGTTCAATGAAATGAAAAGTCTCGTCAAATTATTTCACTTTTGGTGAATCGCAGGAAACACCTTAAGGACCACAAAACTTACCACTGTGTTAAAGTTGGAAAGTCGACTCTCAACCATTTGAACTTTGCTTGAAACTGTTAACTAGGGAACTTTGTGCCAAGTGGTTTTCGAATTAGGGCCAGTTTTAGTATGTACCTCAGCTTCCTCCACCAAAGGCAGCTTCAATATTGCCCAATCTTTGGTCATAATGTGACAATTATGCGATTGCAAGAGTGAAATCCTCCTAACCTTAGGTAAAAGGTATAGGAAGTTGCATTTTAATCTCTACAGCTTAAACACAAAATGAAAAAAAAAATTGCATTGTTGAACAGACCGGAAGGGTCAGCCTCCTGCCTCTTTCCTCTCTCTCCTCCCTCTTTCTAAGTCTGCCCCTGACTGCGGAACATGTCATTGTGCTTATTTATGGGTTTTCTACTTCCCCTTCCAGTAAGAAAGGATTAATAATATTTCACCTGAGATGAACAATGCACAAAATAATAGAAAACTGTTGGGTTTTGGCCTTTTTAGATTGGAACTTTAGTCCCACATCGGCTAGACCAAAGGAGTTGTATTTCTATATATTAGCTATGCTCTTTTAGAGATGCACATGTGGTGTGGAGGTGCACATGGGTGTACCATGTGGGATTATTTTTCTAATGGAAAAAAGGTTAAATCAACAGTTGAAAGCATTCATGCTTTTTGCTCTTGGAAAATTTATTTCCATGGGAGCTAAGCCCCGTAGGGGCTTAGCGACTCGGACTCGGACCCGGACTCGGACACGGACTCGGGCTCATGAGGCGTAATGTGGCATTTTGTTGGCGCACTTTGCTCTTAAGCACGTCAGCATCGTCGCTATGCGCATAGTGCGCTTAAGTTGCGCTCGTTGCGCGAGCCACTTGCGCAGCCGGTTGAGCTACCAGGTTGTGCGGCTCTGGTTGCGCAGGCCAGGTTGCGCGCCCAGGTTGCGCGCCCAGGTGTGCACCCAGTTGCGCGCCCAGTTGCGCGGGTGGCGCAGGGTGCGTAGGGCGCGCAGGTGGCGCAAGTGGCTCAGTGCTTGTTCTGCGCGCGGTGTGCAAGGCGCGCGGGGTGCGCGAGTGGCGCAACTTGCTACAGATCGTGCCTGTGCATGATCTGTGTGGTTACTGCACGTTCGGAGTGGTTTTTACCACGTCCCGAACATTGTGGAAACCGGACAGTTGCTACTCGGGCCTGTAAAAGGTCTCTTCTCTCTCACAGGCAGAAATACATGCATATACAGAGTGTTACGAAAATTTACAAGTATTTTTTAACACAAGTAAACAGAAGTCTTGAGAGAGAAGAGAAGTGTTGCACCAGCGTTGCTTTTGCACTGGAGTCCGTGTACGATCCGAGGAGTCAGAAGAGCATGAGTGTTTCAAAGTTCTCCGACGAACTTGCTTGTTCCTGGAAGCTATTCGTGTGGGACGAATATAGCTTTGAGCAACGGTGATCATTCACCCCAGCAGGATATTCATCCATCATTCGCCTGTCATCTTCTTCGCTGCTGTGGATTACGAAATCTTTTTAGATTCTCGTAATATCGTATGCTGCTGTAACGAGATCTTTTTAGATCTTCGTTAAACTTGCGCAACCTTCCTTGAAGTGTTGCGTTGGAACGTTGTTTTTACAATTATTTCATCTTCTCAGTTTTCCATCGAAAAATTGTGCCCCGGCAATAACAAAAACTATCACTGCAAATAATTGTATTTTAACTCATACATTATGTACACCATTGTTGTGACTAATACCATTTCTCCAAGTTTGCAAGCAAATTGTTGGATTTCCTTGCTCGTCATGAGTTAAATCTGTTTACTTCTTCCAAATTATTCATATGATTTTATCAGAAGAGGTGCAACTTTGGTTGGAAAAAGTCTTCCTTTTCCACATTTTAATTGCTTAATATTTTCATCCATTTCTGACATATTTTTGTGTTTGAAAACAGTTGAAAGACATGGCTGAAAGGCTTCCTGTAGGAGCAGCCAGAAATAGCAGTAAACCTCTCCCCTCCTTCGCATCCTTCAACAGCACTTCCGCTTCAAGTGATCTCTCTGCTTCAGTTGTTGACAATTTGATTGCTTCTCATGAACCTGAGTCGAATGTTTCCAATGGATCAGTAGTTTCTAACGGACCTGGTTCCATTTGCCACCAAAGAAATATAGTAGGCAATTCAGAAGTAGGGAGGAATGGGAGCAATCTGACAGAGACAGAACCCAATTATGAGGCTGAATGGGTCGAACAAGATGAGCCTGGCGTTTACATTACACTCACCTCTTTACCCGGGGGTGTTAAAGATCTAAAGCGAGTTCGTTTCAGGTATGTCTAATTATTTCCTTCTCAACATCCAATTTGTATATCTGAAAGCAGATAGGATTAATTAGAGGGAAATCCCTAACCCGAACAGCTTTAAAGGTGTCCTAATATTATTTTGCTCTAAAATGTTAGATATAATCATTTTAAGAACCAAATAATGAAAAAAAAAACATATATCACTACACTAATCATAGTAATGATGAATATGATGATGATATTACACTACTTATGGTAGTAGTGGTGATGTTAATAGGAGTACTAGTCATTGTTGTCGATGCCTACTTATCTCGAGTAGTTTTCTAAATCAAATCTTCTCACTTTTTTTTTCTAAATGTCAACAGTCGAAAGCGATTCAGTGAAAAGCAAGCAGAGAAGTGGTGGGCGGAGAACCGAGAAATGGTCTACAAGAAATACAATGTCCGCATGGTCGACAGCAGATCGGCCCTTGGCATTGGAAATACATGAATGATGGATCTCACTCAAGTAAAGGCTGGAATACATCTTGCAGGGTCCCCATTGGAGCCACCCCTCAATCATGAGGGAGTGCTTCCTAATCAAGGAGGTGTGGGTATATATATATATATATTTTGTTTATCCCTTGGAGAATTGGAGGATTGTGGTATAGTGTGGTTTGGTGTTTGTTCTTAATGGTTTTCTTTTATTTTATTTATTTATTTATTTATTTTACTTTATTTTCTTGATTGGTCGAAAATAGAGTGGGTTTGGGGGTGATAAATGTATAGATGCCAGTTGGTTAATATTTTTTTTTTTTTGCCTTTTGTAAATTCATAAGCAAATATATTCATGCTCTCTCAATGGATTCAGGATCCTTGGCAGTTATTTTTTTTACATCAAAGTTTCTACTATGTACATTTGTTTTTGTTTTTTCATACATACCTGAAAGAAAGGTGCACAACTGCTAATGTGATGATGATTGTATTTCTGGGAGAGCAATGTGGCACATTATCATCTGCTATTGTAGGCATCACCTATGGGGATGCATGTTTAATGCCAGCCCAGGAGGCCAAGAAGATCTATTGGGGTTGTTTGGTTGCTTGGAACTACAAGTGTAGCCGGGCCCGTGAGCCGCATGGCACGTGAAACCGTGCCTGAGCAGTCACCCTTGCACCGCGACGACGCCTACATTAGCTGTGGCTGGTTTTGCCACCAACTTACTCCACGCCACGCACCCCTAATTTTAGTATGGAGTGTTTGACCTAGGCCATTTGGTCCACACCTCCTTAGTATGCCCTAATCAACACATTATTTTGAGTGATAGCTCCTACGATTTGGGGAACTAAACGCTTTAGTAATTAATCTAGACCCCGTCTAGGCTACGAGTACTTTGTCGCCCCTCCCCATCTTGGGCATCGTATGGTTCGCGGAATGGAAGGGAAATGAAATCAATTCTTTGGCATTTTCTTTTCTTTGGAAAATTACAATTCCTATTGATTTTTCTTTCCGATGTTTGGAAAGGCTAAGGAATTTGGATAGGAAAGTGAATACTTCAATGTGGGAAAGTGATTCCTTGCTTGGCTAGATGGAATCACTTTCTTTCCTAATTTTTCTTCCATTGGAAATCACTTTCCTTTCCTCCTCAATTCCTTTGGCACCCAAACATAGGAAAGTAATCACTTTCGTTTCCCAACTCGATGATTCCACGAACCAAACGAGGCCTTAAGGGGACGTTTGGTTCAAGTTTTTGAAACTTGAAAATGTGTTTTGAATTTCTTACTCATGTTTGGTATATCTAGGATTGGAACTGAGGAGGGAATAGGAGGGACTTTATATTCCCATTGATGATTGATGTGGGAAAGCTATTCCCAAGTCCCTCATTGGGAATAGTTTTGCTTTCCTCGGAATGTTGTTTGGATATTTTGTTTGGACAGTAATACCCTCTCTTTATTTTCAAATTTTCACTTATATTCCAAATATGTGAATTTTGGTAATAGTAGCATCATGAAATTAATGAAACGGTATTTATAAAAAGCTAAACAAATTAAGATTCCTATTCATATGTGAACCAAACATGGGAATGAAAAAATTGAATTTTTTGGACTACTTATTTCTAACATAACCAAATATGGATAATGTTGAAATCCTTTCTCATGAGAAAGGAGTAGAAAATGAATTCCTAGAAAGATCCTTACGAGCCGTAGAAAGCTTGTGTTGTGTGTTGTCATTGGTACGGCATAAGTCAGCATCTCTATTAGGAACCTATCGAACTTGAGAAGCCAAATATACCAAGACCTATTGTGGTGAACAATGTGACAAACAAACAAGAGTTTGGAGAATAAGTTCCAAGAACCAGAACAATCTTTTAGCTCATCCATCTTATTCCATCATTCCAAACAAATTTAAATTGCTAAGTGAACCAATATCATGAAATTTGTACACTGCAAGCTTTCGCACTTAAGCTGGTTTTGACGGAGGTTGATTTTGATTTTGTTTTTCTTGAAAATCAATCCAAAATATTTGGTAACAACTACTTATTAAAAAAATTAAAAATATATTTAATTTTGAGGCAGCTTTTGACGGTAGCCTCCCACCTACTGTCCAAAGCTAAGCTGCTGCCTGCTGGTACTTTTAAAAAAGCAACAACAATCTCAACCAAGCCATGGTGATGGTCTTCTATGTTAGGGGTATTAATTAGCCGAGCTTTGCTTGAGCACACATGCTCAAGCTTGGCTCTCTAAGAAGAACTAGAGCTCACATTTTTAGTGATTCTAAAACTGAGCTCGAGCTCGCTCACAAGCTACTTGTTTATACTCAAAATCTTGATGAGTTTGAATTATATACTGTAGGCGCATGGGTCGTGCGCTCCAACATGATCAAAGTATACCTTGCGTCTTGTTTTAGCATCAAGACTGGCGAAGAACTATGCACGTCTGAGACATCTTGATCTCTATGCTCTGGGCCAACCGCGCTCCTTTAAGGGTGCGCCCCCCTTTGCTTACGCATCATAGGCGCGTCCGATCCTTCACATCATGGCTACTTTCTTCCATACTGCATTTAATGAAGTTGAAATCTTTCTCGAGACGTCAAATCAGACACTTTGACTCTCGTGCCAAGGATGAACTTAGAAAAGTGGAGTAGAACCGCCTTGGAAACGGCATAAGAATAGGCGTGTATTCTAGGCGCGCTCCCCTTCGCGCCTCACCAACTTGGGTGTGCCTGAGCCATCACGCCTATGTCTATCAGTTGCTCCTTTTTTCGAGACTGTATTTTATGAGCATGGCTCCCTCGAGACCACCATACGACGATTCGATTCTCGTGTAAAGAGACGAACACTGAAGTCAAGATTCATTCCCCTCGGGAACAATGCAAATAGGCGTATGTCGCCCTAAGGCCCCCAGGCGCGTGTGCTTCTACCCCCGCGCCTACATACCACGCGCCACCTAGGACAGTGCTCCTAGGCGCGTTGTGACTCTGGCGCGTGCCACGTGTCTAAATGTCCAGTCACGCCAAAGAACGAGTTTGGAGCATTTCAATATTCTCTAACAGCATATCTACTACGTGGCGGTCGACTATGGTCTCCTCACCAGTGAAGTGTGCGCCTGATCGTAACCAACCCTTGTTTACGGGTGCCGCATGAAGCTCGCGCCTGTCTACTCTTAGGCGCGTGTACTACTACCTCCATCAACTATAAATAGGAGTTCTCCTCTATTTAAAAGGTCGATCCCCGCGATTCCTGATTTCCTCAAGAGGTTCCCGAGTAAGCCAGAGAGAGAGAGTCCTTGCTACTCCCTTCAGCCAGTGAAGTTGAGCCCGGCATTACTTCCTAACAGTCAGATCGTCAACGGAGTAAAGAAACAACCCTCCATCGTCACAACCCAGATAAAAAACAAAGTACGATCAGGGATTCCTGTTCAGGGGTTCCTCTTTACATTCTCGTTCGCAATACTTCATAATCAGCCTGTTTTCAAGCTCGGAAGCGATGTCAAACATATACAAGAATAAAATTTAAGTTTGTGAGCTCATGCCGTCCTAAACCAAAAGTACAACTCGCTTATCAAAATAAAAATGTTTATACAAATTAGTATATTAGTGTAGGATTTTGTTTTCTTATAAATATAGAAATAAAAATGAGCTGGATACTTATAAGCTCTTGTTCGAGCTCTTTTGTGTAACGAGCCTAGTCTTAAGCTTGATGTCACAATCTTAAGATTTTTTTTACTACACCTAGATCTGTATGGCACAAAAACTTCCTCCTTGAATATGTCCTTGAAGACACGTGCAAGCATTTCTCTGACGACTTTGCTAGATAGCTAAGACGAGAATAAGCAAATACGGAGTAAAGAGAGAAAGATTGGATAATTAAAAACTTCAACTATGCTAAGAATAATACAACTTTAAAATGGTGCAGAACAAATTATATAGCCTTAAGGACTTTATATGAATGAATATGATTACGAAAGGGGTCTGCTATCTAACAGTTTGAACTTTTTAAAACATATATATTTACAATGCAAACACGAAAATTATACCATCATACAAAAATATATTATCCTTTACAAATGGTAGGAATCATCGTGAAATTTCTTACATACAAGAAATATACAAAAAATTATTTAGGAGAAATATTTGAGGAATGCAATTCTAGAGTATTCTAAAGACTTTATTAAAATAATTTTTTTAATTTGATAGGTTGTACAAAATTATTTGTGTGGAATAAATGATCTTGTACGTAATATCGAGCTTATGCCCTCGAGTAGGGGTGAGCATTCGGTCTATTTGATTTCAGTCGAACATAAATAATCAAAACCGAAAAAACCAAATTTCTAAAAAGTTCAAAACTGAAATCGAGCCAAAATTACCAAAACTCAAGCAATAATTGATTGAGTTCATTAGGTTTGTTCGGTTGGACAATTTTTATCGTTTAATGGGTTGGCCAAAAATCGAGATTGCAGACAATTATATTAAAAAATGTACATACAACAACTAATATATTTTAGAATACATAAGAAATCAACAACCATTTGTCTAAGAAAACCATTCGAACAACACTTGGTCGACAATAGCCATATGCTTGACAGGTGCGATCCTCAACAGTGAAGCCGTCGAGAGTTCATTGACGACGGTCAGGTCATCATCCTTCATGATCCGACGACACCGACGAAGTATCGAGGGGATTCGCTGCACCTCAGCGATCACTTGATTGGCCATTCAAACTCATCACCGAGAGAGAGAGAGACACACACACATAGAGATGGGCAACAACAACATCAAGAGAGACAGAGAGAAAAGAAGAAAAAGAAAAAGATTTTAGGGTTCGGGCTTAGGGTGTGTTTGGAAAAAAATTTAGAGAGAAAAAAAGGAAAATTTGAAGAGAAAGAAAATAAATAGAAATAAAATGAAGCTATTTTTTTTCTTCCCATGTGTCACGACCCGTTACCCAAATTGTTGGGCCGGGCCGAGCCATGTCCAGGCTACGCTTGGTCAAAGCGCAGTAAGCTGTTCTAAGAATAGACAATAAATGATCTAAGCTACTAACAGTTCTAAAATCACATTTAAAGTTCATCACAACACAGCATCTATAAGCGAAGGTAACATGAGCACAGACTTAATAATACATAACCAAAGTATCTAACTGGAGACAAAGTCCAGTATCCAAATATAAGTACATACCAAAGTCTAAGTCCCAAAACACGAGAAAGATATCTAAGCAAGGTTCCCCGCTGGGGCCTCTACTGGAGCTAAGGCCAGGTCCTCAATGCAGTACCATAATATGTAACACATAGCATTTCCTCCTCAAAAAGTATACCTACAACGTTATCCTGTCAGGACGGGAGCAAGTACAACCTCTACAACTAAAGTAGTGAACATATAATGAAAGAGATGTACAACAAGAAACATGGTGTGATAAGTCTATAAAACAGGAAATACTGGAAAACATGGCCTCATGGTACAACTGGGATCACAATATCATAGTAACACAGGGAACATGGCATATCCGGAATCATGGTATATCTCATAATCTATTATGGCAAGGATACATATGTCATAGAGACAGATGTATATGTAATGTTTAAAACTGTAGCAAGTACGTGATCGGTCAATAGATGTACAATGTACCGAGGTACAATGTAAATAAAATGTACATACGTACAAGTAAAACAAGCGATAGATGTACATACGTACAAATACAGCTGGTGCGCCTACGACAAGGTATACATAAAATGTCAACCTTGCTCGGTACGTACGTACGAGTAGGGGGGCATGATCACGTACGCTACTAACAGTTTCCCCATAACCCATATTCTATCATGTGAGAGATACGAGAACAGTAAAAACATGTGAGAGATACTGGGAGTAATATAAGCATGGCAGGTACTGGGAGCAGTATAAAACTCGTGAATACTCAGAGCAGTATAAAGCATAGTGAAACATGTACCGAGAACCAGTATGAAACATGTGAAGATATAAGAACTGTCCTAAGCATGGTAGGACCAAATTAATGTAACATGTGAAGATTTATCTTGCAGTTATTCAGAAAGCAGTATTTTACCAGGGTTAATACATGTTCTAGCATTAAAAGACAGTAAATGAGTGTGTAGATGTACTTGCCTCGAGCAAAGCAAGAATACTAGTACGAAGATATAGATGTCCGGTATCCTGTCAATAATGATATACAGACTCAGTTCTAAGCTATGATCAAGATTACACTAGTGGTGTGACACGACTCCTGACTGGATACTAACTAAGTGGGGACCTAGCATAGAAGTCTAATGTGAAGTGCCACTATACACAAACTAACTCTCTAGGGTCTTTACACTAGTGCGGGGTGAGGTCCAATACTATAACAACTCAAATCAACGCAAAACTTACAAGTTGTAACTACTCAATAAATAAATCAAACGGTACACTAAGTTCCAACAATTTTAGAGATAGACAAAAAGCTTAAATATATATAAAATAAAGTACCAAAATAATACTTGCTAATTATAGAAATTTATACTAATTTTTCTGGGATTTATAAACCCTCATAAATATTTATTAAAAATCAGCAAACATAAATATACTAAAAATGAGTTCTGTTTTCCTATTTTTATAAAATACCAAAAGCACTTATTAAATGCTAGAAAAATTATAATAAATTAGCTAAATTAACATAATATTTAAATACCATTTTTCCAAGATTTTTACAGTAATTAAAATATATATAAAAATTCAAAAACCAGAAAGTAACAATATCTAGAAAAATAATTAATTATAAATTAAGGATAATACATAATCAAAATCTACAGATGTTGTCGGATGATAAAATAAATATCCCCAACGTGTCCAGAACGGTCAAATCAGCTAGGATAGCCTACCCATAAGTCCAATTTGGACACAGGGGCAAAACAGTAATTTCGGATCAAAATGATGTCCGCCGTTGGACACCCTTTGCACCGAAAAGCGTGTCAGGATAGAAGTCTATAAAACCTAGCAAATTATATGTCCACGAATCCAGAATGATGATACGAACCCAACGGTATGTCCGAAATAGAATTCCGATGTGCCGATCTCAAAATGATACGTTGACGCGGACACTTGGTATCCGGTTTGCACCGAAATGCGTGCCGAAGCAAATGTCTTCAAAACTCAGCAAATTATATGTCAACGAGTCCAGAATGACGATACGAACTCAACGGTATATCCGGAATTGGATTCCGATGAGCCGATCTCAAAGTGACCCGTTGACCCGAAAAGTAGGATCCGCTTTGCACCGAAATGCGTGCCAGGGCCCACGTTCTCCAAATCAAGCAAATTTTATATGAAAACATGCCAGAACGACGCCACGAGTCTACTGGTGGTGTCAGAAATTGAATCCGGAGTCCCGGGTTCAAAAATGGAATTTTACAAGTGCAAAATAAAGAATTCGGACGGCCAACTTTGGCGTCGAATTCAACCAACCAAACGTGCTTAAAACGAAACGAAATCTAAAGGAGACAGGAAGATGGTTATACCAGCTATGCACCGGAACTGACGGTGCGCAAAACGGAGCTGCGACGGCGAAGTTACAAGCTGACGAAGTCGGCTCCACGAAACTGTCCAAAAACAGTTTAATTTAAAACGTCAACTTGGTGGCCAGTTTTGAGGTATCAAACGACAAAATTAACGGACGAAAATTGACAGGAGTGAAGATGGATATACCGAGATTGCGACGAAGCAAAGAAATCGCCGATCCAATGGTCGGATCTCTCGAAAAATGTGCGCGAACTTGCTGTCCCGAGACGCGAATTCTGAAGTTCCAAACTCGCGCGCGCCGACGGGATTTCGTTCAAAACGCACGAATAGCCCATGCGTCGCGCCGGAGAAGGAGGCGCTGGCCCGGGGGAGTTCGCCGGAGGTCGCCCGGGGTGTGGGGAGCTCGCGGGGGCGGGCCGGCCACGAAGTGGCGCACGGCCACGCCGTATCCGCGCGCGCGGGGTGGCGCGCTGTTGCCGCTGCCGCTTGCTGTTGCGCTGTTGCTGCGCTCGCGCGCGGCGCTGCGGCGGCGTGGTGCGGCAGCGTGCGGCCAACTCAGGCGAGGGCGGCGGTGGCAGAGGCTATGGTGGTGGTGGTGCGGTGTGGTGTTGGTGATGGAGTTGGTGATGAAGATGGTGTTGGTGAGGGTGGTGTGTGGTGGAGATGGTGATGATATTGATGGAGGAGGAGGAGAAGGAGGAGGTGGCTGGTGTGTGGTGGTGGTGCTCGGCCAAGTGGAGTAGGGGGTGGGGATGGTGAGCGGCAGTGAGGGAAGAGGAGATGGAGCTTTGTGTGTGCATGTGTGTATAATAAAGAGAGAGAGGGAGTGTGTGTATATATATTAATAGAAAGGGAGAGAGAGAGAATGAGAGAGATATTAGGTCGGTTTGGGGGGGGGGGGTTACTCCTGCTGTAAAGAGAGGGTGAGGGGATGGGGAGTGTAGGGAATAATAGAAGAGAGAGAGAGAGAGAGAGAGAGAGTGTATATATATATTAATATATATATATAGAAAGAGTGTAAGAATAGAGAGAGAGAGTGAGATATTTGACAGAGGGGGAGAGAGAGAGGTCGGCCACAAAGAGAGGGGGTTATTCTTGCTGGCATGGGGAGGGTGAGGTGTGTGTGTTTAAAGAGAAGAGAGAGAAAGTAATATATATATATATATATATATATATATATATATATATATATATATATATATATATATATATATATATATATATATATATATATATATATATATATATATATATATAAAAGATATTTTAAGATATTTAAATAAAGTAGAGGGAGGAAGGGATATTTCCAAAATAGGAAAAAGAGAAATATTGTGTAGGGTATTTGGGCAGTCATGAGAGTATAACATGGGGCTTGGGTTCGGGTTCGGTCGAGCCGGGTCGGGTCAAAATCGAACCGGGCGCAATAATTGAATTAAAATAGGGATTTATAATCATGGGTAAATAAATAACATACGGGGACTCCAATAAATGGGACACAAGTTTCATGTGGGGAGTAGGCTTCATGTGGGCCACGTCCATACTTCGGGTTGACAGGTTGGGTCGATGTCGGGTCCCGAAATTAAATTAGAAAATAAATCGGGTTTTACGGTAGATAATTAATTGTCCTAAATTGAACCGAAAATTGTGCGAATGAAATGGAGCACAAAATGGAGTGTCTGAGTGGGACACGAAGGTCATGGGTGAAGAACGTCTCGAGTAGATCATTCACGAGAAGTTGGTTTCGAGAAAATGGCTGATCTGGTGCTCCTAAATTAAAAACAACGGTAACGTGCAAACGAAGATCAAAAATAAAAGTGGGAATAATTATTGAATGATTAATCGGTCTAAGTTGACCCGAACTTGCGCGATACAAAAAGAGCACAAGGGAACGAGTTCAAGTGGGACAGGATATATCAAAACGAAGATAGTCTTGTCTACTTCAAAATCCATGAAGAGAGTTTACAGAGATTGGTATCCCTGACGCTCCAGAAGTCAAAGTCATGGAAAGGTACATTAATGATCTAAACAATTTAATAATAAAATATTTATCGAAAAATAATTCATTAAGAAAAGCAAAAATAAACCCTGAAATTCAGGGGGCTTACACCATGTACCAAAAAGTGGTAAAAAGGAAAAAAAAATTGTTGGTTCGTGGGATAAAGATATAATTACCAGAGCTATTTGTATTTCAAATTTAATTAGTGCAACCCCCCGGCCTAATTTACTGTTAAATATTGGGGAGGAATAAATACAAATAACTCTAGTTACAATTTAGTTCTTGTTTTTTTTTCAAATCATAATTTACGTTTTCTTTTTTCCGGGATAGTTGGGTAAATTCTTACAAACTTTTTCACTCTTTCTATTTTTCTCCCACTCTTGGGAGAATTTTTTTTAGTGGAGCCTACGTAATTTCTCCACTCAAGTTCCTCTTCCCCATCTTCTTCCCATTCTCAAACACCATCACAGTATGTTAGGAGTGTTACCGCTAGGAAATGGAAATATATATGAGGAGTTAATCGATTTTCATTCGGGTCGCGAATCGAATACCAAATCCGAAATCCGAACCGAAAATTGAATTTTGAGAATTTGGAAACCGAAATCCAACCCGAATTATTTAAAACATAACCGAAAATTGTAAATCGGTTCGGTTCAATTATCGAACTGAAATCTGCTCACCGCTACATACAATTGTTATTGCCAAAATATATAAAAGAAAATATTTAATCACAAAATATGCATAAAATTAAGATTATTTACATAATTGTGTAAGTATTTTTTTTTAACCGAAACTCAAAAACTGAAATCGAAAACGTCTGGGTTTGCAACCCATCACAATGGGTTTTGGAAAGCATACATACAAAACATGTATAGAAAACTAGTAAAACCCTAAAACAAAGGAGATAAAGTTTAAAGTACTCCCCCCTCCTCTCTTCCTTTTCTTTCCCCTTTCTTTTGTACTCGGTGGGGGCTGACAATGGCGTTTTCAAGAGATAGCTGCTGGGCCCGCGTTGCCGCCGGCTGTGCTGTCGGCGGCGCCGTAGGCGGAGCTGTCGGTACGAACCCTCTCCTCCCCCCCACTCCTCTTCCTCCGTAAAACCCTAATTTTTATTTCGTTTGCATCGGCTTCAAAAAAGCCCTAAATTTTACTGCTTTGCCTCGAATTTCGTGGCTTTTTTCCCTTCAATTTCTACACTTTCTTCTGTTAGGAAAGAAAGGATTATCGTAAGTGAATGAAGCTAACGCCCAAGCTCGATTGAAGTGCTCAATCGAGGGGTTTCTTCTCTCTTATTGAAGTAAACATTTGGATCTGAGAGAAGAATTGGTCTTTTTTTTGGTGGTTGGGGGGATATGGACACGGGGACACGGACACGGACACGGCATTCATGGTGTATTTAGGATTGTCTGTTTCGTGTCCGACGTGTGAGACGGACACGAGCAACAAATTTTCAGAGCGTGTCCGCACTTGCTAACTCTGCTTCGATGCTAGGTTAGGTTATATCGAGAATGGCATGGATGACGAGCTATCTTTTTATATTGTGATGATTTGTACTTGGATGTTAGCTCGTCGTACTTAAAAGTTATTTATAAGGGCACATCCAAGGTTGATTAGGGCTAGTCCGGATTGGGGTTAGCCCAGGTTTGAGGAAAAATTATTCAGGACAGTCCAATTTTTTACTCTTTGGGCTGTCCCAACCCAACACCCCCCAAACCCAAATTTTCAGCTTCATTTCAACTTTTTACTCTCTCTCTCTTCCAAAACCCTAGTTTTCCTCTCATATTCTTCTTCTTCTCCACAATTTTCATCCTCACAATCTCTATCAAAATCCTAGTTTTCTTCTCATGATCTTCTTCTTCTCCACCATTTCCACCCTCATCATCTCCATTAAAATCCTATTTTCTTCTTATTCCCAATTTCGATGGCACCCAAAGGCTCCTCACAAATAATGTATAAACCCTAATACTTCTTTCCTCACAAAGAATGCATGGAAATAAACCCTAAAATGTATATTTCACTCCATTATCCAGATGAAAATAAATTCTAACATATGTTTTTTTCATTCGGCAATTTCGGCTTTAGGACTGTCAGGAATTGTGGCAGTCCTAAAATGGATTTGTTGTATCAATACTTCTAGGACTGCCATAAATTGTGGCAGTATTTCTGTCAGTCCTACTGTATATCAATTCCCGTTCAGGATTGCTACAATTTCTGGCAGTCCTCAATACTTCTAGAACTGCCAGGGATTGCTACAATTTCTGGCAGTCCTCAATACTTCTAGAACTGCCAGAAATTGTGGCAGTCCTACTGTATATCAAGTCCCTTTCAGGACTGCCACAATTTCTGGCAGTTCTCGTCCTGTTGTACAGCAAGTCCATTTCAGGAACAATCCTGGCAGTCCTCAATATTTCTAGGACTGTCAGAAATTGTGGCAGTTCTGTTGTACAATAAGTCCATTTCAGGAACAATTCCTGGGGCCGTAGACGGAGCTGTCGGTATGAACCCTCCCCCCACTCTTCCTCCGTAAAACCCTAATTTTTATTTCTTTTGCACCGGCTTCAAAAAAGTCCTAAATTTTACTGCTTTGCCTCAAATTTTGTGGCTTTCCCCCCTTCAATTTCTACACTTTTTTCTGTTAGGAAAGAAAGGATTTTCGTAACTGAATGAAGCTAATGCCCAAGCTCGATTGAAGTGCTCAATCGATGGGTTTCTTCTCTCTTATTGAAGTAAACATTTGGATCTGAGAGAAGAATTGGTTTTTTTTTGGGGGGGGGGGGGTTGTTCTTATTTTTACTTACTGGGTGCTTTTAATTGCTAAAAATGCAGTCTTTTCATAACACGACGCGGACACGGGGACAAGGATACGGCTTTATGGTGTATTTAGGATCTTCTGTGTCGTGTCCGACGTGTGAGATGGACACGACCAACAAATTTTCAGAGCGTGTCCGCACTTGCTAACTCTTCTTCGATGCTAGGTTAGGTTATATCGAGAATGGCGTGGATGACACGTTATCTATTTGTATTGTGATGATTTGTACTTGGATGTTAGCTCGTCGTACTTAAAGACTCCCATCATTATGATTATTTTGTTGCTTCCATGCAAAGGGAAGACCTTGAGGCTGTCTTCGGTTTGCAAGAAGGGAAGGGAAGGAAAATAAAATGAAAAGGAGAGAAAAGGAAGGTAAAGAAAAGGAAAAAGTTTTTTTTTTGTTGGGGCTTGTTTGGTTGATGAGAAAAAAAAATAGAAAATAAAGATTGAGGGGGAGAGAGAGAGACGGGCGGGGGGTAAGCTTGGGAGGGGGGAGAGAGAGATATACGAGGGAAAATAGGATCAAACCTATTTTGGAGGGAACCGATAGAAGAAATCTTATTTGTTACGATTTTTTTATATTCTTCCACTATTTCTCTTTCTTTTTCCTTCATAACCAAACATTTACATCCATTTTCACTTTCCTTTTTTCTTTCGGTTTCTCTCAAACCAAATACAACCTAAAGTTGATTTGGTTGCGAAGAAAATGAGGGGAAAAATAAAACTTTTTCATCTATCCCATTTGTACATGAAAAACTTTCATTTTCCTCTACTTTCCCTCACTTTCCACTTAGCCAAAACACAGCTGAAGGGCATGTTTGGCAACTGAAAACTATTTGAAAGTTGAAAATTCAGCTTCCTTTCAGTTTCTACAAACTAAAAAAAAGTACTTTTCCAAATTTAAAATGTTGTTTGTTTGATGGAAATTAAAATAAAGAAACAAGAGAAACATAAAGACATCTCACTATTAGAATAGTATAAATGTGGACCATATTTATTAGTTTGGACCACTTTGGTAAATAAATAAATAACCCATTAGTTTTTTGAGTTTCCACCATTGGGGATGGAAACTAGATGAGCCTATAGTTTCCATTTATGTTGAAGTGAAGAAAGTTTGGAAACTTATTTTTTTTTACAAACAAACAACACATCAAATGAAAACTAGGACTTCCTACTATATTCCTAGTTTCCATGCTATTCTCTGGTAGCCAAACGGGCCTTAAGCAAGGTTCGCGGTATCAAGTAATTATTAATAAATTTAGAAAAATATTTTAGACATTTAGGCATAATTTGAAGTATTTTTTTTGTATAGTTTCATCGTAGCTTTGGAAGTGAATGAAATGATAGTACCCTTGATGATTGGTTTACCTATGATAAGTTTTCTTGATTTACATGCTTTTACAATCTTAGTAAGCTTTTACATCCTTGCTTATTAGTCTTTTTTGTTCATTTTTTTTTTGCCTAATTGACTTGGAAAGATAGCACCAATGTAACTATTGGTCAGTATCAAGTTAATATCAGTATCGATCGGTATCAGATCGGGACATATCAGACCGTATCGGTATCGGTCGATATTGCAAACTATGACCTTAAGGTTGTGTCCGATTTGTGCTAAAATGGGAAAAAAGGAAAAGAAAAATGGAAGAGAAAATGAGTTTGACTTGTTTGGTTAGGAGGAAAAAATAAAAATAAAATAAAAGAGAAGTTAGAGAATATGGGAGAATCATACAAAATATAAAATTTCCTTATTATGATTCCATTTTCTTATCTGTTTAATCCCCATCCCCCCCCCCCCCCCCCCCCCCCCCCCCCCCCACACACACACACACACACACACACACACACACAAATAAAAATAAAAATAAAAATTTAAAAAACTAAACCAGACAACCAAAAAAATCTTTATTTTCTCTTCATTTTATCTTTCTTTTCCTTTCTTCTTTTCTTTCAAACCAAACACACCTAAACACAGGCAGTCAAATACAGTAATCTAACATATGGGTATGACCATTTCAAATTTGTGGAAGCCCGAACACTATAAAAGAAGATAATATTACATATTGAATGTCGACTTGACATCACCACAAAGCATGCTATAGGACGGATCAACAACTTAACATGCTTGAGGGTCCGAAACCGATACCGGATGCTTTAGGACGGATCAACAACTTAAAGTTCTTGATGGTCGGAAACCGATACTTCAAACGTTGGTCCAAGGTTCACGCTTAAAGATTTGGGAGAAAGGACTTGTGTTCTTTAAATGTTGCTTCTTTCTATATGATCTTCTAAGGTACTATTACCGTGTTTTTTTGTTCTCTCTCTCTCTCTCTCTCTCTCAGCTCGGCATTTTGCTTTATCCCAAAGATATTAATTCTCTAGAAGGAAACATTACCTCTTTAGGGTAAATAGCACGTTACGAGTATGATAGGTATTATAATGAACAATGTTTATACGACATTAATATGGAGAAAACTTTTGAAGTTTCCTTCAAAATCCCTACCCTTTGGTCTGTGGCTTCTTGGTTTTTTTTTTTGGCAGACATTCGTCTTCATGTTCATCAAAACGTTAGGAAAGTTGGTTTAAAAATGGTTTTGGTTGTCTTAGCCTGCCTTCTTGCGTACATCTTTATTGTCCCTAAGCCTGCCTTGTTGGGAGCTTCTTGCCAAATGGATGGCTTATGTTAAAGTTTGAACTTTTTACTACTAAATGGGCCATAGGTTCCAGTAAGAATCTGTCGGTGAATTAAATTGTGCTGTAAACTTTGACATGGAAAGGTATTTCACAGCAACAAAACATCTTCTCCTTCCCAAATTTCTTTTCTCTTCTTCCATGCTATTATTCTCCTCTCATTGGTATTTTCCAGAGAAGGCTCCTCTATTTTGTTGCGAGGAAAATACCAGTTGTTCAGCTATTGCAAAAGTATTGCAGGGGTAATTAGTGGCGCATAAAAGGAGGTTGTCCCCGAGCTTTGATGGTCCTATTGGTTAATTAATAAGCAACCAAAGATCAAAATTTTTAAATAAGAAAAGATATAGGAAAAGGAGACAACACAAGGTTGTCTTTTTGTCAGATTTTGAGACATGCTATAAGCCAAGTATCTAAGTCAGAACGTATCTTCAATAAAAGAATTACACCCTCCTAGTTGTCAATCATATTTTTTTTAATTGTCATAAATGTACGCCCTATCTTCTAGTTGTGTTGTGTACTGTATGGAGGTATTGCATTTTGCTCTATCCTTTATCCTGCTTGTCCAACTAATGTAACCAACACTTTTATTTGCCAATAACAGTTTCTGTATGATAAAACTATGCATCTGATAACTTCCATATCTTGTCCAGACATCAAAGTTCTTGCAATTTATATTTATACCCATTCTCTAGGATAAAAACCTATTCTACCATGGGACCATGATTATCTTTGGAGTCTAGATATCCTCTTTTGGTCTGAGAACCATATTGCATAGTCTCTCCAGTTTCAACATCGATATATTATATTTACTTGCTAACTTTGAAGTGATTTTGGAATAAAGTTCACTATTGTTTGCACATCAGTATACTCGCATCCTTAGTTGATGGATGATAAATCAAACAATTCATAGAAAGTCATCGCACACATTTGGTGTCAACTTTACGATATTTTCTATTTAGCATGTCAGTTAATTATCATGTATTTATTACTTAATTTGATTCATTGTGCTTGTTAGTTGTTAACCTCTAGTAATCTTGATATGGTAAAGTTGGTGCCAAAACTTATGTAGACAATTGGTATTGTTGATCATGCCTATTATTTATGTTTCTATTATTTTCTACTATCACATGGCATTTATGAAAATGGAAAGATAGAACTGTAACTAGTGCCAAATTTGTGAATATGTTGAAAATGTTGAACTATGTGTTTATGTTTTGCTAGCATGGCAATTAAGTTATTGAAACAGGGCTGCCAAGGTTCTAGTCCATGTTATTGCTTTAGAACTTTTGATTTCCAAGTAGCAAAACAAAAGACTTGTGAACAATCACATTCAATTAGCAAAACAAAAGATTTGTTAACCATATTATGGAGTAACTCAGATTTACTTGCTTTCTGACTTCTCACAATTCATTGGAAACCAAGCTAGCGAGTAATACCAACCGAAGATGGTATAGAAGTATCCTAAGTTCTTTCATAGGTAAAGACTAGAATGTGCTGTCCATGCTTGCTTCAAAAGAAGTAGACCATTAGCATTTAATTAGCTATAGATAGCAGCCTGCACCGAAAGAATGTTGTGGTTCAACTAAATTCTTAAATCCTTCTCCTTCCTAGCCACCAATAATGTTGAAGAGGATTTTAGTTTCAACTTAGAGGTCCTAAAAAAGAATAATTTCTATACTTAAAATACTTTTGTTTGATACGAGAGCTGTAATTTGATAAAGCAACCCAAGAAACTAAATAGTAACAGAAACAACCAATAGCTGCATGTCTCGTCTCCTTGTAACATAACATTAATCTAATGATGTATTTGGCACTAGGCGAGGCGACATGCCATCTACCTCGCCTAGGCGCGCCCCAGGATTTCTGCATCCGTCCAAGATGTCCCGTCCAGACATCAAAGAAGAAGAAGCATCAAAAGAAGAAACAAGAAGTTTTTTTTTAAAGAAAAAAGGTTAAAAACAGACAAAATTAGTCTAACTATTGCATTTTCCCCCATGGACGACCGTAGGCTGTCGCCTAGGCGTGCCTAGGCGACCATTGCCACACCTAGGGGAAATTTTTTCTAGGTCGAGGCGACTCCTCTCCAGCCACGTCCTAGGCATCGCCTATGGCAACATAGACAATAATAAGCCATCAAGAGGGATGCCTTCTATACTACATCTTATAATGTAATACCCCTATGTAAGTTCTCAGTATTTCTCTCCTTGAATGTTCCAAGACTGGTTCATATGGTCTTATCAAGCGTCGTCCACAGCTTAGGTTTCCCACCACTCATCTTATGTGAGTGCTTTCTCGGTTTATTCAATTAAACTGCACTGACATCATCTTCAAACATGAAATATACACACATTTCTTTTGCCAAAATAATCCTAGGATTATTCCACAACCTTTTTCAACTTTCTCGACCTTTGGGTTTATCTTTGCTTTCATTCCACTCTTTCAGCAATCTCATGATTCTCTTGGTTGGCGTGCCCAATTTGCTATTGACTTTCATAGGCTTGGTTTGGGATTGTTGCTGCTTTTCAAAAAGCCACAACAGAAGCAGCTTCGGGCAGCATGTGGGAATCTGCTGTCAAAAGCAGCCCCAAATTGAATTGACTTATCAATTTTTTTGATAAGCTGTTGTTACCAAACATCGTTGGACCGTTTTCTAAGAAAAAAGAATCAGCAAAGCAGAACCAGCCTCCAACAAGCAATCCCAAACCCAGGCTTAGATTTATCTAACATCTGTTTGTTTGCTAGTAAATTTTTAATCTATGAAACCAACGTGTCTAGAATGCTACCTCCATTTAGCTAATAATAGTTGTTTTACCACCATATAACGTATAAGAATAGTGTTAATGCCCTTTTCTGCACATCTTAAGGCATTTTTTGCTAATAAGGAAATATATAATAGTGAGTTATTTTTCCGCCATTTGATTGCAAATGGAAATCTAATCGGAAGGCGAATAATGCTGATGCCTGATTGTAATACATGAATATAAATTTTGAATTTAATGGAGTTGAGATTAGAAAAAGAATCAGAATTGATGATTCGAGTCTAGGTGAACAAACCTGGGAAGGAATAAGGGTTCCGGGTTGAAGAAGAGGGATCAAGGATCGAGGACAATTGGGGACGTTGAGAGGTGGTTTAGGATTTTTGGGCAAACTGGGGTCTGTCTTATTGACTGCAGAATAGTCCTGTACAGAAAGTTTCCTGAGGGGGTGGTAGGCTGGTATTTTGGTGGGCAAGGATGCATAACTTAGAGAATGGATGGGCAGAAATGTGAACTATGATAGGCATTCTAACAGAGAAGTAGGGTAACGGAGAAGTGTGGGAAAAAAATTGATATATGGCTAGTCCAGGTTCTGGACAACAAGCAACAATCGGCTAAAGGTGAAGGAGAGAGCTTTGCAAAAAGTGAAAGAAGAGAAAGAAGGGAAGGCTTCACACCAAGGTTGTAAAAAGCGCTAGGCACTAGTCGGGTGGGCACCGAGCGTCTAGCGCCTGGTCCGTCTAGGCGGCCACGGTTAAAAAAGAAAACCCACTTACTGAAAATTACAGAAATGTCGGGGGGCCTAGGTGGGCGCCTAGGCAGACATCGGGTGGGCACCAAGCGCCTATACGGCCGCCTAGGCTGATTTTTAGAACAGTAGTTAGTTTTGAGACCCACTTGCATGACCCAAGATCAATGGAGAACTTCTTTGGAGGTAGAAGTTTGGAAAACTTTATTAGTCACCTCTTTCAATTGGTTTCCTTACCCCATATATCTATGGGATTGACTTACATAAAGGTTCCCACTTCCCACTGAATAAGGACATAATTCCTCACGAGTATTCAATTATTTAAATAAACGATAACATATGATTTTTACATATAAATCAATTATCAAAAGTAAAATATGTGAAGTTAAAAAAAATGGACTTCGCAAAAGTGAAATCAGAAAAACATATAAGGTAACTAAACCAACTAGATTTACTGCAACCTGATTCCATGAACCCAACTTTGTAAAAAATATAATCATGGTTGATCCCCATGCAAAACAAAGTGAAGGAAACATCGGCAGAGCATTTCCTTTAGTTTTTTTCTCCAACCTAATAAAAGTTATCGATGAATATGAAAAGGGGAATCACTTTGATTTTTTTTTTCTCTCTTTAGGTCCATTGGATCTTTCACGAGGCACTCTAGACTTGTTTCAGACTTGAGCCTTCTATATTGTTATTATTGTTAGTTATCTTATGTGGGTACAATGAAGTAATTGTGGAAATAAGTTTCAATTCATATTATCAAAAAGGCTGTTTGTTCTAGAGAAATAAGTGAAAGGAAGGAAATTGTTGGATGAGTTGTTTCTCATAGCTTGGTCATAGTAAAGAAGGAAAATAAAAGGTGAAATTTAAAAAAGTTTTACATTACTATATTTGTTTCTTCAAGTCCTTGATTGTTTTCCCTCTATAAATGAAGCGATAAATTGTGCACTTGCATGTTTATAGTATATATGTACTATTTAATGCACTTGTATCTGTATCTGTGTTTATGATTGAACAAAACTGATGATGTTTTTTTGACTTGGACATTGGCAGGTGCTGTATATGGGACATATGAGGCTATCAGATATAAGGTGAGTTTGCAATATCATTAATAGCCTTATTACACATTTTTATCTTTATTTTGCATTGAGACCGGGGCTTGAACCCAAGACCTCCCTATAACTCACACCAACATACACCAGCCCCAACCGATAGATCAAACCATGGTAGCTATTACAAATTTATTTGATAGTGCACATTGGGTTAAGATTTTTAAGTTACAGATCCCTCAATTGTGACTAGTTCCACATGGGTTCGTCAAATCGTAAATAAAGGTCTCCAAGGGGGTCTTCACACAGTTCAATCAATTTTGATCTTGACCACTATGTCTACGGAGGATAGCAACTCCATCGTGATTGACTATGCTATTGCTCCTCAAGTACACCACAGATTCTCTCTTCTCCAGATGACCGTACAGCTGATACTACTTAATTGGCATTTCAACCACCTCTTGCTGAAAGTCGACTGTGTTTTGCACTGTCTGCTTTTGAAGTCACAAGCCCATTGACAAACGTGATCTGTGTGCTCAAGGAATGAGGAATTTGTCTAGCCACAAATTATCTCACCTTTAAACATCAAGCTTGCTGACCAAGCTGCTACTCAACACCTATACTTCTCCATCTCTGGGAGATGATATGCATACCGCTGGAGAAAAAACATGAATTAAAATATTTGGGGCGTGATATTGATTTTTCTCACTAAAATCCGTATCCTCTAGTATATCCCATATTTAGCAGATTCCAGAGTCTTCCTTGATTAGTGTTACAACCACAGTAAGTTTCATTAAATACACCAGCAATTACTTCCCTGTGAAATTTTCAACAAAGGTTGCAATATTTAAGTTCCACAATATGGTGAGTTTTGTCAGTAGGACAGGAAACTACATTTATCGCTCCCTCGTATATACAAAGCTAGGGGGCTTTTGTAGGCTCCTACCTGTTTCTTTAGGAATATGTTCTGCCTGTTGGCCAAATGCTCTTCATGTTCAGTTGTCACTAGCATGCACTCGAGGCTGCTGCTGCTTTTTTTTGTTGGCTGGGGACCTCGCCAAGTAAGATCGTTAGATTAACCGTATATGCTTAAGTCACAGGTATAATCTAATAATTTTATACACACTGTTTTCGGAATCTAAACAGCGGGAATGTGTTAAACAGGTTCCAGGGCTTTTGAAGATCAGACACATTGGCCAGACTACTGTAGGAAGCGCTGCAGTTTTCGGTCTCTTTTTGGGCGCTGGAAGCCTAATTCATTGTGGGAAGTCCTACTAAATTTAGTTGGTAGTTTTTAGGCTCATTTTCTTGTAGTAAAACAGACATAAAGAGCTGGGATTGTGCTGCTTTCGTTTCGGTTGTGGATTTTATAGTTCAGAAAGTATCTTGTTTTGTTAAAATTTCAACTTGAATTCTCTCTCTGCTGTCGGCCAAGATCGAAAATGTTCCTTTCTTCTCAAATCTATTTGTAATTATTTTTGAAAATAAAATCCGCAGGAAGTGATGGCAGTGGTTACCTTGCTGGGATGATGTTGGCAATCAGTTTGTTGGCCTTAGCAGATTTAGATAATTACAGGCACAAAACCACAAATTAGTCATAACCGAAACCGAATCGATTTTGTTTTGTTTTGTTCGGTTTAACTATCTTTATTGTTTAATGGACTAAATTAAAATTGTGGTTAAATTATATTAAAAATTTATAATTGTTATACATATGTTTGTGAAATTTTAAAGTTATGATCCAAAGTTGAAATAGTTGTTAAATTATCAAAATTGAACTTTAAAACACGTACATAGGATTGTTGTTTTTAAAATATACACATTTTTAATCATAAAATATATATAAATTTGAGGGTATTTAATAATTGCACATTTTTGTTACCGAAACTCAAAACCGAATAATTTTTTTTAATATTTCAAAATCGAATATTTTTTTTAATATTTTCAAAGCCAAAACAGATTTTTCAATTCTCTATACAAAACCAAATAATGCTCACCCATAGAGGGTTGCACCTCCATCAGATTTTGCTATTGAACGATCACTATGCTGTAAGCTTGATGAAGTAGACACTGATGGAGCAGTTTGCACTTGCAGTTTGTACAGAGTCTATTAGTTTCTGGCCTCAAACAGCATGGAGTCTTTGACTGCAACTTGATCTCACATAAACAAGTTGTCAACCCAACTTGATCCAGATCACAAACTTAAACTGCAGTGCAGAAATCAAACCAACATGCATTTCTCACTTGTGACCAATGCCCACCATTTCAATCAAGACAGTACGAACACAAGCCAGATTTCTCGATCGTTTACTATGTTTCTGAAAGCTGAAAAAAAAAATATTGGATTGCATATAAAGTTATGTAAACAACAATATTACAACTGAAGGGGCTCCAGACTGTCCAAATTGTGCTTGTCGGAGTTGCTGATAATGTGCTGCTCCTGAATGAACATAATTCATTACTTGATCTCAATCGCTCGAGATTTACAACCCTGATGTTTTATGCTCTCAAAAGAGTCATTGTGAAATTTATAATCAAAGTATCGAAAACAGGAAAAAGAAACCTGAAACGTTACCTTTGGTGATTTACGCAATAATCTGTCTTCCAGTGATCGCTGTTAGGCTCAAAGTGCGGAAATGGTGTACCTTTACTCACCAACATGAGTGCATGGAGTTATGCAAGGAGATGTTCATCTCAGGAAGAGATCCGTCATCTGTGTTAATCCTACAGTTGTATGTGTCGAGCCTCTTGACTCGACCTTGGTACTGGTACATGGTACATGAAACTATGTTGCTTCAGGGAGGCCCCGAGAAATGAGTTTCTATAGTAAATGGCAGAACAAGTAGTTGAGTTGCAGGTGTATGGACAACCAGTTCAATCAGCACTAGAGAAAACAACAGCAGTTTAGCAGGACGACAACGATGATGATGATGACGGTAGAAATTCAAAGGACAAGATCTAAAGAAACCCAGCAAAGTACCTTACTACACTTCGACAACTTGTACAGTAGTAGCTGCTGCTTTGCTGATAAATTGGCAATGAAATTTTAACTGCAGGTACCAAGCTCTAGGTGTTTCTTTGGGTCCATATATAGCTTTGAGTAAGTCTAGACGCAGTTAAGTCTGAGGAGGAAGACAAACTTTGGAAGCAAAAAGAGATCCACTTTGAGAAGCATACTTGATAGGTAGGCAAACTTGAGATCAGACAATCCAATACAATAGCTATGAGTGAATACATGTGTGAGAACCATTTGATGGTGACATGTTGAACCACAAGATTCAATGTACAACTGAAGGGATCGGTTATCAGACCCTTCCTTTGAGTATCGGTATCGGCAGTATCAACAGTATCGTTGGTTTCAGGTCGGTGTATCAGATTCTTTTGGTATCGGAAAACAAATAATTGCTAATAAATTATTAAACTTTTAGAAAAAAATATTTTATACTTTTAAGTATTTTTTGTGTTGTTTCTTACAAATTTTGGAATTTAATGAAATAGTAGTCACCTTTGCCGATTGGATTACCTATGACAGATACATGTTCTTCTTCTTGACATACTTTTACAACCTTATTATGCTTTTACACCATTGTTGATTGGTCTTTTTTTATTAAATTTTCTTTGCCGAATTGACTGGAAAAGAGACCCCAATGTCAGTATCTCGGTCAGTATCGGATCGGGACATTGCCAAACCGTATTGGTATCGGCTGTATCGGATCGATACCGGCCGAAACTGCAAACTACGGTAGGGACATGCTCCCAAGAGCTAAATTTTAAGAGAAGGTAGGCAAGTTGATTGATTTCTTAATTTGTGAGAGTTCAAATGATGCAAAGCATGAAAACATAGACATCAAAACATTCAAAGTATGGATTTAGTCAAGTTGCCAATAAAACAGTAACTGAAAAGGCTGTGTGATGAAGTGGTGGGAAGGAGGGGGACTAATAGTTACAATAGCATGTGGGACAAGAGAGCTCATGGGACATGCCATGAGTTTTACAAAAAGACTTATTTTCGTGTTAGTAACTCCATTGTCTGATCAAAGCACCTCCACTAGATGTGGAAAGTAGAGTTTCAACCTGAACTTTAAAAGGACTTGAAGCAGTCAGTGTCATGTTTACGAGGCACTGGATAGAACATAATGACTTTTATACTAGTCACATACAAAGCATACACTTAAATTTAGTGCCGCTTCTGTGTCATGTTGTGCCTGACACATATTGGACTAGACACACAAACAGTGGAAGCTACTTGAATCAGGAGATCGCCAGTGTAAAACAAAGTGGTGTACTATGTAGAGGTTCTACATAGTTCCAAACAACAAATTTAGAAAAACATTCTATCTAGTCCTAGATTGATTGTATTAAATCTACTCTGGATTGCCATATTCAAACCAAGGTTCACAGTATCGATATCGGACCCTTCCTATGAGTATCGGGATTGGCGGTATCGGTAGTATCGGCAGTTTCATGTCGGAGTATCGGATTTTTTGGTATTGGATGACAAATAATTATTTATAAGTTATTAAGATTTAGAAAAATATTATTTTACATATAGGGATAATTTTAAGTATTTTATGTGTTGTTTCTCAGTAGTTTTGAAATGAATGAAATAATAGTGACATTTAGTGATTGACTTACATGTGATAAATAACTTTTCTTCATTTACATGTTTTTACGGTCTTCCTATGCTTTATACCCTTGCTAATTGGTCTTTTTCGTTTAATTTTCTCTACCGAGTTCACTAGGAAAGAGACCTCCAACGCCGACATCGGTCAGTATCGGTAGCGGTCGGTATCGGATCGGAACATGTCAAATTGTATCGGTATCGGTCATATCATATCGATATCGGCCGATACTTCAATCATGAAACCAAATCCATTATTAATCTAAGATAGTGTAGGCCAATTGACAATCCATCGTTTTCTTTGTTTATGAGAGTTTAAAGGATGCAAAGCATGAAGACATAAACACACCAAGCTGCCAACAAAAGAGTAACTCAGAAGGCAATGTGTGATGAAGTGTTGGGAAGGGGAGGGATTCATGTCTACAAAGCCAGGTCGTGTCGGACACGATACAAACACTTGAGAAGCATCCGCACGGTGTCACGTCCATGTCGATGCACAGCCACATCCGAGCTCGTGTTTGTGCAAACATAACTAGCCAAAACGGATTTACACATGGCAGAGGAAACTAGCACTCGGAAGCTAGACAGAAGAAGGGCCACCTATACATGCCCTCAGAGGGTTGTTGATGGACCCTGCATCAGGAGGCAGCAGCGCCGCAGCAGCAGGCGGCGGCAGCACTTCCACCGGGGGCTGGGAGGATCCTCCTCTGCCCCCGTCGTCTCCCGCTCTCAGTAAGAACCAACCAGCACCTCCGTCTCCGCCTGCGTCTCCGTCCCTCCTCCTCAAATGTAGTATCATGTTCCGCCTCGGCCGAGGCCCCGTAGTAGTGATAGATGGATCTTGAATAGGGCTGTACTTGCGCGGCCTGCCCCTGCCCCTGGGGACGGGGGACGCGGCGGCTCCGTCTCCGCCTACGCCTCCGTCCCTCCTCCTCAGATCCCCGGGGACGGGGGACGCGGCGGCTCCGTCTCCGTCCCTCCTCCTCAGATGTAGTATCATGTTCCGCCTCGGCCTCGTGTTCGTGTCGTCCGTAGCAGTGATAGATGGATCTTGAATAGGGACGTACTTGCGCGGCAGCCTGCCCCTGCCCCTGGGGACGGGGGACGCGGCGGCGGGAGTGGTGACAGATGGTTCTCGAATAGACGCCAATTTGCGCGGTCTGCCCCTGCCCCTGGGCGCGTCGTCGACGACGGGAGCGGCGGGGGCGACGGGAGGGGGTGGTAGGGAGAAGCGTGGTGGGTGGTGGTGGGTGGTGGTGGTGACGACGATGTCTGCCGAGAGCAGGAGCTTGCGGAGGTAGTAAGGGAGGAAGTTGGAGTGGGCCGGGGGAAGGGAAGGGTAGGCGGACACAATGAAGGACGAGATGGACGACGCGCTCGACCCCTCCGACTCCGACAGCGACCGCAGGGCTACCTGCACCATCTGCATCAAACACACACACACACATCAACAACACACTTCTCCTCCACCTTTTTAGAATGGAATATCTCACCTCAGAATAGGGTGGGTGGTCAGGGGTAGTCCCCCTACCCTCCCTCTTGCCTTCTCCTTCCTCCCCCATTCCCCTCTTCTCTTTCCCTTCCCCTCTTCTTTTTCCCTTTTGTAGAGTGCATGCAATGCAAAATGCAACAAACAATTTGGGGCTCTTGGCTTTCAAACTCTAGGGTTTTATAATATTTCAAATTTGGTGTTTGTTGTCTCCACATGAGGATGAGGATTTGGGTCTTGTTCTAGGAGTGGACTTTGTGGTCTTTGTCCAAAATAGAGACCTAAACGTAAATTTTGAATATTATACGAGATCCTAAAACTAGACGTTGGAATACTATGGGGATCTAAACAAAAATGAAATCCAACTGTCAACCACAAGTCAACCGTCAGAACCACGAAACTCATGTTCTCTTCTGGACAATATGGAAACCTGAACGCAAATTTTGAACTACAATAACACCCTAAAACTAGCTCTATTCTTCTTCTTTTTTCTTATTTTCTCCCAATAATGTGGGGCCTGTTATCTATGTCAATACTACTTTTATTTTATTATTTATTTATTTATCAATTTATTTATTTATTCATTCTTTTTTTTCCATTTAAGTAACTAGATCTCGTTATCATTGTGAATAGTGAACTTGCATTCTAATGTCCTGTTTCGGTTACATATATATTTCATCGGAGACTCCGTTTGATATTATAATATTTCAAACTCTAAGGTTATTATAATATTTCAAATTTGCCTTTATGTCTCCGCATGAGGAAGGTTTGGATCTTGTTCTAATAGTGGGCTTGTGATTATTGTCCAAAATGGAGATCTAAACATAAATTTCGAATATCATACGAAATCATAAAACTGACGTTCAAATACTATGGAGATCAAAATGAAATCTAACTGTTAACCACAACTCAACCGTAGGGACGACGAAACTCAAGTTCTCTTCTGGACAATATGGAAGCATGAACACGAATTTTGAACTATAACGAGACCCTAAATCTAAATAATCCTTACCGCTATTCTTTTTTTCTTTTTTTCTCCCTATAATGTGGGACCATTTATCTAAGTCAAGAGTACCTTTATTTTATTATTTATTTATTCATTCATACTTTTTTCCCTTTAAGTAACTAGGTTTCATTATCATTGTGAATAGTGAACTTGCATTCTAATGTCCTGTTTCGGTTACAGATATATTTCATCGGAGACTCCGTTCGATATTATAATATTTCAAACTCTATGGTTATTATAATATTTCAAATTTTCCTTTATGTTTCCGCATGAGGAGGGTTTGGATCTTGTTATAATAGTGGGCTTGTGATTATTGTCCAAAATGGAGATCTAAACATAAATTTCGAATATCATACGAAATCATAAAACTGACGTTCGAATACTATGGAGATCTAAATGAAATCTAACTGTTAACCACAACTCAACCGTCAGGACGACGAAACTCAAGTTCTCTTCTGGACAATATGGAAACATGAATACGAATTTTGAACTATAACGAGATCCTAAATCTAAATAATCCTTACCGCTATTCTTTTTTTCTTTTTTTCTCCCTATAATGTGGGACCATTTATCTATGTCAAGACTACCTTTATTTTATTATTTATTTATTCATGTTGGTGTTTTTGCCTTTGGACTAGAAAAGATAGTCCCACATCGGCTACACCAAATGGTGAGTATCTCAATATAATGTATTGCTTGTGTTGAGGTGTGCACATGAGGTGTAGTGGGGCACAAGTTTGTGCCATGTGGGAGTATTTTCCTAGAAGGAAAAAGGATTAAATCCAACAAGGATGCAAGTTGATTTTTGTTGTGCGGACTCGGACTCGGACACGGACTCCAGGATGTCTCGTGCATGCACGGGAGTGTTCGGGGGATAGGCGTGGACTGGCACACTTCTATGCTAATAGTGGGATGATCTAAAATATCAAACTCTATTTTTGAGTATTGATATTTTAGTCTCACATCGGATAGGAGAAGAGGTGAAGTCTCAACTTCACTCTATAAATAGAGCCCCTTGGCCTCCTTTGAAAGATGCACCAAGAAAAGAGTTAAGGGAGTCTGTAAAGTCCAGGAAGCCCGTTCAAGTCTCAAATATTGACTTACGAGCGTTCCAGAAGTTCTTCGTAAACTTGCTGGTTCCTGGAAGCAGATCGTGTTGGGGCGAATCTTGCTTTGAGCAACGGTGATCGTAATCACCCCAGCAAGAACCTTTCCTCTTCTTCTTTCTTCTTTCTTCTCCTTCATCTGAGTTGTAACTCAGTTCTGTCCGTCTGCAACTGCGATTGTAAGGAATAACGTGAGATTTATTTTCTGAACTCAGTTCTGTCCGTCAGCAACTGCGATTGCGAGGAAGAACATGAGATTTACTTTCTGATTATTGTTGTTTTTGTAATCAGATTCATATTATAGTGTTCCTCTTGGATCTCGAGAATAATCAGAAGGTGAACATTTGTTGAACCTCTGATCTCGACATCGAGTCTACCATCTTTGATCAAGCCCCGGGACTAACAATCTCAAAGCAAGATCCTTGTAGATGGAGAACTCTCGTGCTTCTCTCATCGATACCAGCTTTAACAAGTTGAAGAAATTCGACGAAGAACATTTCCAAATCTGGAAGAGGAAGGTCACCCTTAATCTTCAACTTGTGGACGTAGACCATGTGTTGATTGAGGATGAACCGACAATTCCAGAAGGAGGAACTGCTGAAGCTATTGCTGCTGCACTCGTCAAGCAGAGCAAATGGAAGAGAGAAAACAACATATGTAAACTGCTGATTCTCAATTCTATGGAAGACTCTCTGGCAGAGTCATATTCCAAGAAGGAGAAGGCCAAAGAGATCTGGGATTCTTTGGGTAAGCTATATGAAGATGATGAGAACAGGTCCAAAATCTTCATCGTCGAGAAGTACCACAAGTGGATCTTCGAAGACGAGATGGCGATGCTACCTCAAGTGAAGGAATTCCTGAAGTTGCGCCAGAAGTTAGATGACGAGAAGATGCCCCTCGTCGACAAGTTTGTCGTTGGAGGGATAGTCTCGAAACTTTCTGCTGGTTGGAGCAACTTCTATGCTAGAATGCATCGGAAGAAGCTGGACATTAGCTTGGAAGATCTTCTACAAGAGATCCACGTTGAGGACGAAATACGATCTCAACAGAAGATGGACTCTCTGTCCAAACAACTGGCTAAGGCCAACTTGGTGCAGACAAGAGAGTTCAAGGGGAAGCAGGTGGCTTCTCATCACAAGAAGAAGGACTCCACTAATCTAAAGTGAACGGTCCTTCGTTCAAGCAACAGAAGTCCAGGTCCCACGTGACTTGCTTCAACTGTGACAAGAATGGCCACTACATGAGTGAATGTAAATCCAAGCTCAAACCAAAATAGCAGGTATAGCTAAACTTGGTTATTTTGATTACTTAACTTGGTTGCTATTGTTGCACAGGTTGAGTTATCTAGCGTGGCAGCTGACTAGTGGTCTGACACTAGTGCATTTGACCACTTGTGCTCTCAAAGGAGCTGTCCTACCAGGACCTTATCTTCGAAATATGGGGGTAAGGAGGTAGAGGAGTTTAAGGTCTGTACAGATACAAGACTGTTGGAAAGCTGCTCGAACGATTGAACTAAAGTACTGATCATCTGGAGTTAGTACACTCAGATATCTGTGACTTTTATCAACTCTCCACAGAGGCCGGTTCGAAGTGTTTTTCAAAGTGCACGTTCGCATGACTTCTCAAGTAGAAGGATGCTGCATTCGAGTAGTTCAGAGACTTCATGGCTGAAACTGAACGTTAAACCGATCTACAAATACTCAGAAGTGATCGAGATGTAGAGTATAGGTCTCATGAATTCACATCGTTCTGCAAAGAACATGGAATCATCAATGAGACTACTGTCCCGTATTCTCCTCAATCTAACAGGATAGCGGAGAGGAAGAACAAAACGTTGACAGAAATGATGAACTCAATGCTGCTAACTACGGGTCTTCCTAAATGCTAATGGGGAGAAGCTGCATTGACGACCACTTTTATTCTAAATAGAGTGTCGTATGCAACTTCGGACGTAACTCCTCATGAACACTGGTTCAAAGTCAGACCTAACTTGAATGTCATTCGAGTATGGGGGTCTCTGGCTTATGTTAAGCTCCCAGATCTGAAGATTCAGAAGCTGGGGACTAGGACTATGAAGATGATCTTTTTGGGGTATGCCGAGAAGAGTGATGCTCGGAGATTTCTTGATATTGAGTCAAATCATATCATCAAATCTCGTGAAGACAATTTGCAAGGCACAAGAATATTGTTCTTACGGATAAACCAAAGAACAATAAGGGTACAAAAGAAACTGAAGTTTTCAATAAAGAAGTAGTCCAAGAAGATGTTGTTGTTGAAACAACGGTTGAACCAGAACTCGCTAAGCCGTCGTCGAAGCGAGCGAGGAGGCCGAAGAACTTCGGAGATGACTTCATCACCTATCATGTGGAAGCAGATCCACTTACCTATGATGAGGCGATTAAGACCAGATATGATGTTTTCTGGAAGGAGGCGATTGATAATAAAATTGATTCCATCACCTCAAATAACACTTGGGTGTTGGTTGATCTTTCTGAAGGAGCGAAACCCATCGGATGCAAATGGATCTTCAAGAAGAAGATGAAAGCAGATGGAACTATTGACAAGTTCAAGGCCAGGTTGGTGGCCAAGGGGTTTTCTCAGAAGCAGGGGATCGACTACTTTGACACGTATGCTCCAGTAGCCCGGATGACCACCATCAGAATGTTGATTGCTCTCGCAGCGATACATAAGATGGTGATACATCAGATGGATGTGAAAATGGTATTCCTGAATGGCGAGCTGACCGAAGAGATCTACATGCAATAGACAAAAGGGTTTGTCATCAAAGGTCTTGAAGACAAAGTATGCAAGTTGGTGAAATCTCTGTACGGTTTAAAGAAAGCTCCCAAAATGTGAAATGAGAAGTTTGACAAAGTCATAAGGTCAAATGGCTACAGGGTCAGTGAAACAGACAAGTGCATTTATACGAAGTTTGCTGACGGAAGAGGAGACATCGTTTGTCTATACGTGGACGACATGCTAATCCTAGGTACGGATATAAGCTGTGTCACGGAGACAAAGAAGTTTCTCTCGACGAAGTTCAGTATGAAGGACTTGGGGGATGCTGATGTTATCTTGGGACTCAAGATCATCCAGACAAACACTGGATTAGCCCTGTCACAATCTCATTACATTGAGAAGATTCTCACTCGATATGGGTATCATGATCTTCCTTTAATTGATACGCCGTAACGGGGTGATCAGAAGCTGGAGACAAACTCGAAGGAAAGCGTCAGGCAATTGGAGTATGCTAGCATCATCGGGAGTTTGATGTACGCTACTACTGCCACTAAGCCTGACATAGCTTTCGCTGTGGGAATGCTGAGTCGATTCACTAGCAATCCAGGCGTTGAGCACTGGAAAGCTGTGAAGCGGGTTATAAGATATCTCAAGAAGACTCAGACATATGCACTGTACTTCAGCGGAGAGCCGCCGGTAGTAGAAGGCTTCAGTGATGCTAGCTGGTGCTCAGAGTTAGAGAGCGAGAGGTCCACAGGTGGATTCATTTTCACAATGGATGGAGCTGCTATATCGTGGAAGTCAAAGAAACAGACTATGCTCTCGCGATCATCTATGGAATCTGAGTTCTTTGCACTTGATACCGCAGCAGATGAAGCAGAGTGGCTTCGAAAGCTTATGTATGATCTTTTAGTGGTTGGAGCGCAGATATCGGTAATTCTGATATACTGCAACAACCAGGCGACTGCAGCGGTGGCATCGAATGATCTCTTCAATGGGAAGAAGAGAACTGTGCGGTTGAAGCACATGGCAGTGAACGATCTCATCAAGAGAGGTGTTATTGCAGTGATTGATGTTCGGAGTGAGGAGAACCTGGCGGATCCGTTCACCAAGGGCCTCAAGCGCCAGCTGGTCGATGACACAGCTTGTAAAATAGGCTTGAAGGCATTCTGATATTGTGTTATTACAATCCTACCATAAAGTTTTATGCTATTAGTTCAAAAAGAAATCTACTAGGCATCTAGCTTTTGGTTCAAGGGAGGACTATTAACCAGAAGAATATCAGGAACGGTGGGTACTTGTCCTCTGTGACATGGAGAGGTTACGGACCTACAACCACTGTTGTCTACTGTTATTTTCTACGGAAAACGGATCCGGTGGGAAGGTTGGCTTAAATGCCTTAATGAGTTCTCAGGCAGAGTGAATGCCTGGAGTGCTTTACAGAAAGCACGGTAGTGCAGCACTACAAGGAGTGTAACTCCATGCTACAGTGGGGTGACTCCACCATGAGGTTCCCAGGTAGGGGTAATGCCTCGACTTTGCAAGCCAAGTCACAGCGGAGTAGCACCACAAATAGGCAGGTAGCCTAATGCTGTATGATAATAGTAATAAAGAGAGGTAGACAACACTACAAAGAGGAAGATGTCCTCATGTTACAGTGGTATGACACCACGAAGAGGTACCAGGTAGGGTAAAGCCTCGGCTTTGCGAGCCATATCATAGCGGCGTAACACCGCACAGAAGCGCAAGGCTTTATGCTGGGTAGTTTGGCACTACAAAGAGGCCTGTGACCTCATGCTACAGTAGTATGACACTACGATGAGGTACCCAGGTGGGGTAAAGCCTCGACTTTAAGCCATGTCATAGCGGTGTAGCATCACAAAGAAGCGCAATGCTTCATGCCATGACTCTTTATAAAGAACTCACCTATAGTGTATGGACAGAGATATCAGGCCGTCTCTTGAGGGTAAACTTGTAGATGCCCAAAATTATATACTAAAACCAGGCTGGCACAAGGCCTTTAATGTGCAGCCAGAAGCACAGTTGATGTCATTATGTTAGTAGGAAGAATTGCAGTTATGGTGCAAAATTCAAGGCTTAGTCCATTCTTGTATCATGCTGTTATTTAACCTATGCGGAAAGATTCAAGTCGTAGCAACATCTCTCCTAATACATGATGGACAGTCACTGTGGGGAACGCTTAACCCATATATTGAGATATGTGGGGGATTGTTGGTGTTTTTGCCTTTGGACTAGAAAAGATAGTCCCACATCGGCTATACCAAATGGTAAGTATCTCAATATAATGCATTGCTTGTGTTGAGGTGTGCACATGAGGTGTAGTGGGGCGCAAGTTTGTGCCATGTGAGAGTATTTTCCTAGAAGGAAAAAGGATTAAATCCAACAAGGATGCAAGTTGATTTTTGTTGTGCGGACTCGGACTCGGACACGGACTCCAGGATGTCTCGTGCATGCACGGGAGTGTTCGGGGGGTAGGCGTGGACTGGCACACTTCTATGCTAATAGTGGGATGATCTAAAATATCAAACTCTATTTTTGAGTATTGGTATTTTAGTCCCACATCGGATAGGAGAAGAGGTGAAGTCTCAACTCCACTCTATAAATAGAGCCCCTTGGCCTCCTTTGAAAGATGCACCAAGAAGAGAGTTAAGGGAGTCTGTAAAGTCCAAAAAGCACGTTCAAGTCTCAAATATTGACTTACGAGCGTTCCAGAAGTTCTTCGTGAACTTGCTGGTTCCTGAAAGCAGATCGTGTTGGGGCGAATCTTGCTTTGAGCAACGGTGATCGTAATCACCCCAGCAAGAACCTTTCCTCTTCTTCTTTCTTCTCCTTCATCTGAGTTGTAACTCAGTTCTGTCCGTCTGCAACTGCAATTGCAAGGAAGAACGTGAGATTTATTTTCTGAACTCAGTTCTGTCCGTCAGCAACTGCAATTGCGAGGAAGAACATGAAATTTACTTTCTGATTATTGTTGCTTTTGTAATCATATTCATATTATAGTGTTCCTCTTGGATCTCGACAATAATCAGAAGGTGAACGTTTGTTGAACCTCTGATCTCGACATCGAGTCTACCATCTTTGATCAAGCCCCGGGACTAACAATTCATTCATACTTTTTTCCCTTTAAGTAACTAGGTTTCATTATCATTGTGAATAGTGAACTTGCATTCTAATGTCCTGTTTCGGTTACAGATATATTTCATCGGAGACTCCGTTCGATATTATAATATTTCAAACTCTATGGTTATTATAATATTTTAAAATTTCCTTTATGTTTTCGCATGAGGAGGGTTTGGATCTTGTTCTAATAGTGGGCTTGTGATTATTGTCCAAAATGGAGATCTAAACATAAATTTCGAATATCATACGAAATCATAAAACTGACGTTCGAATACTATAGAGATCTAAATGAAATCTAACTGTTAACCACAACTCAACCGTCAGGACGACGAAACTCAAGTTCTCTTTTGGACAATATGGAAACATGAAAACGAATTTTGAACTATAACGAGAACCTAAATCTAAATAATCCTTACTGCTATTCTTTTTTTTCCCCTATAATGTGGGACCATTTATCTATATCAAGACTACCTTTATTTTATTATTTATTTATTTATTCATACTTTTTTTTCCTTTAAGTAACTAGGTTTCATTATCATTGTGAATAGTGAACTTGCATTCTAATGTCATGTTTCGGTAGATATATTTCATCGGAGACTCCGTTCGATATTATAATTTTTTCAAACTCTATGGTTATTATAATATTTCAAACTCTATGGTTATTATAATATTTCAAACTTTCCTTTATGTCTCCGCATGAGGAGGGTTTGGATATTGTTCTAATAGTGGGTTTGTGATTATTGTCCAAAATGGAGATCTAAATATAAATTTCGAATATCATACGAAATAATAAAACTGACGTTCGAATACTGTGGAGATCTAAATGAAATCTAACTGTTAACCACAACTCAACCGTCAGGACGACGAAACTCAAGTTCTGGACAATATGGAAACATGAAAACGAATTTTGAACTATAACGAGACCCTAAATCTAAATAATCCTTACCGCTATTCTTTTTTTCTCCCTATAATATGGGACCATTTATCTATGTCAAGACTACCTTTATTTTATTATTTATTTATTCATTTATACTTTTTTTTCCCTTTAAGTAACAAGATCTCGTTATCATTGTGAATAGTGAACTTGCATTCTAATGTCCTGTTTCGGTTACAGATAAATTTCATCGAAGACTCCGTTCGATATTATAATATTTCAAACTCTAAGGTTATTATAATATTTCAAATTTGCCTTTATGTCTCCGCATGGGGAAGGTTTGGATCTTGTTCTAATAGTGGACTTGTGATTATTGTCCAAAATGGAGATCTAAACATAAATTTCGAATATCATACGAAATCATAAAACTGACGTTCAAATACTATGGAGATCAAAATGAAATCTAACTGTTAACCACAACTCAACCGTCGGGACGACGAAACTCAAGTTCTCTTCTGGACAATATGGAAACATGAACACGAATTTTGAACTATAACGAGACCCTAAATCTAAATAATCCTTACCGCTATTCTTTTTTTCTTTTTTTCTCCCTATAATGTGGGACCATTTATCTAAGTCAAGAGTACCTTTATTTTATTATTTATTTATTCATTCATACTTTTTTCCCTTTAAGTAACTAGGTTTCATTATCATTGTGAATAGTGAACTTGTATTATAATGTCCTGTTTCAGTTACAAATATATTTCATCGGAGACTCCGTTCGATATTATAATATTTCAAACTCTATGGTTATTATAATATTTCAAATTTTCCTTTATGTTTCCGCATGAGGAGGGTTTGGATCTTGTTCTAATAGTGGGCTTGTGATTATTGTCCAAAATGGAGATCTAAAATTAAATTTCGAATATCATACGAAATCATAAAACTGACGTTCGAATACTATGGAGATCTAAATGAAATCTAACTGTTAACCACAACTCAACCGTCAGGACGACGAAACTCAAGTTCTCTTCTGGACAATATGGAAACATGAATACGAATTTTGAACTATAACGAGACCCTAAATCTAAATAATCCTTACCGCTATTCTTTTTTTCTTTTTTTCTCCCTATAATGTGGGACCATTTATCTATGTCAAGATTACCTTTATTTTATTATTTATTTATTCATGTTGGTGTTTTTGCCTTTGGACTAGAAAAGATAGTCCCACATCGGCTACACCAAATGGTGAGTATCTCAATATAATGCATTGCTTGTGTTGAGGTGTGCACATGAGGTGTAGTGGGGCACAAGTTTGTGCCATGTGGGAGTATTTTTCTAGAAGGAAAAAGGATTAAATCCAACAAGGATGCAAGTTGATTTTTGTTGTGCGGACTCGGACTCCAAGATGTCTCGTGCATGCACGGGAGTGTTCGGGGGGTAGGCATGGACTGGCACACTTCTATGCTAATAGTGGGATGATCTAAAATATCAAACTCTATTTTTGAGTATTGGTATTTTAGTCCCACATCGGATAGGAGAAGAGGTGAAGTCTCAACTCCACTCTATAAATAGAGCCCCTTGACCTCCTTTGAAAGATGCACCAAGAAGAGAGTTAAGGGAGTCTGTAAAGTCCAGGAAGCCCGTTCAAGTCTCAAATATTGACTTACGAGCGTTCCAGAAGTTCTTCGTGAACTTGCTGGTTCCTGGAAGCAGATCGTGTTGGGGCGAATCTTGCTTTGAGCAACGGTGATCGTAATCACCCCAGCAAGAACCTTTCCTCTTCTTCTTTCTTCTTTCATCTCCTTCATCTGAGTTGTAACTCAGTTCTGTCCGTCTGCAACTGCGATTGCAAGAAAGAACGTGAGATTTATTTTCTGAACTCAGTTCTGTCCGTCAGCAACTGCGATTGTGAGGAAGAACATGAGATTTACTTTCTGATTATTGTTGCTTTTGTAATCAGATTCATATTATAGTGTTCCTCTTGGATCTCGAGAATAATCAGAAGGTGAACATTTGTTGAACCTCTGATCTCAACATCGAGTCTACCATCTTTGATCAAGCCCTAGGACTGACAATCTCAAAGCAAGATCCTTGTAGATGGAGAACTCTCGTGCTTCTCTCATCGATACCAGCTTTAACAAGTTGGAGAAATTCGACGAAGAATATTTCTAATTCTGGAAGAGGAAGGTCACCCTTAATCTTCAACTTGTGGACGTAGACCAGGTGTTGATTGAGGATGAACCGACAATTCCAGAAGGAGGAACTGCCGAAGCTATTGCTGCTGCACTCGTCAAGCAGAGCAAATAGAAGAGAGAAAACAACATATATAAACTGCTGATTCTCAATTCTATGGAAGACTCTCTGGCAGAGTCATATTCCAAGAAGGAGAACGCCAAAGAGATCTGGGATTCTTTGGG
This sequence comes from Iris pallida, assembly GCA_029216955.1. Lineage (NCBI taxonomy): Eukaryota > Viridiplantae > Streptophyta > Magnoliopsida > Asparagales > Iridaceae > Iris > Iris pallida. The sequence continues at coordinate 1,257,184 of JANAVB010040216.1, read as the reverse complement.
TAAGCTATATGAAGATGATGAGAACAGGTCCAAAATCTTCATCGTCGAGAAGTACCACAAGTGGATCTTCGAAGACGAGATGGCGATGCTACCTCAAGTGAAGGAATTCCTGAAGTTATGCCAGAAGTTAGATGACGAGAAGATTCCCCTCGTCGACAAGTTTGTCATTGGAGGAATAGTCTCGAAACTTTCTGTTGGTTGGAGCAACTTCTATGCTAGAATGCATCGGAAGAAGCTGGACATTAGCTTGGAAGATCTTCTACAAGAGATCCACGTTGAGGACGAAATGCGATCTCAACAGAAGATGGACTCTCTGTCCAAACAACTGGCTAAGGCCAACTTGGTGCAGACAAGAGAGTTCAAGGGGAAGCAGGTGGCTTCTCATCACAAGAAGAAGGACTCCACTAATCTAAAGTGAACGGTCCTTCGTTCAAGCAACAGAAGTCCAAGTCCCATGTGACTTGCTTCAACTGTAACAAGAATGGCCACTACATGAGTGAATGCAAATCCAAGCTCAAACCAAAATAGCAGGTATAGCTAAACTTGGTTATTTTGATTACTTAACTTGGTTGCTATTGTTGCACAGGTTGAGTTATCTAGCGTGGTAGCTGAATAGTGGTCTGACACTAGTGCATCTGACCACTTGTGCTCTCAAAGGAGCTGTCCTACCAGGACCTTATCTTCGGAATGTGGGGGTAAGGAGGTGGAGGAGTTTAAGGTCTGTGCAGATACAAGACTGTTGGAAAGCTGCTCGGACGATTGAACTAAAGTACTGATCATCTGAAGTTAGTACACTCAGATATCTGTGACTTTTATCAACTCTCCACAGAGGCCGGTTCGAAGTGTTTTTTGAAGTGCACGTTCGCATGACTTCTCAAGTAGAAGGATGCAGCATTCGAGTAGTTCAGAGACTTCATGACTGAAACTGAACGTTAAACCGATCTACAACTACTCAGAAATGATCGAGATGTAGAGTATAGGTTTCATGAATTCACATCGTTCTGCAAAGAACATGGAATCATCAATGAGACTACTGTCCCGTATTCTCCTCAATCTAACGGGATAGCGGAGAGGAAGAACAGAACGTTGACAGAAATGATGAACTCAATGCTGCTAACTATGGGTCTTCCTAAATGCTAATGGGGAGAAGCTGCATTGACGACCACTTTTATTCTAAATAGAGTGTCGTATGCAACTTCGGACGTAACTCCTCATGAACACTGGTTCAAAGTCAGACCTAACTTGAATGTCATTCAAGTATGGGGGTCTCTGGCTTATGTGAAGCTCCCAAATCTGAAGATTCAAAAGCTGGGGACTAGGACTATGAAGATAATCTTCTTGGGGTATGCTGAGAAGAGTGATGCTCGGAGATTTCTTGATATTGAGTCAAATCATATCATCGAATCTCGTGAAGACAATTTGTAAGGCACAAGAATATTGTTCTTACGGATAAACCGAAGAACAATAAGGGTGCAAAAGAAATTAAAGTTTTCAATAAAGAAGTAGTCCAAGAAGATGTTGTTGTTGAAACAACGGTTGAACCAGAACTCGCTAAGCCGTCGTCGAAGCGAGCGAGGAGGCCGAAGAACTTCGGAGATGACTTCATCACCTATCATGTGGAAGCAGATCCGCTTACCTATGATGAGGCGATGAAGTCCAGATATGATGTTTTCTGGAAGGAGGCGATTGACAATAAAATTGATTCCATCACCTCAAATAACACTTGGGTGTCGGTTGATCTTTCTGAAGGAGCGAAATCCATCGGATGCAAATGGATCTTCAAGAAGAAGATAAAAGCAGATGGAACTATTGACAAGTTCAAGGCCAGGTTGGTAGCCAAGAGGTTTTCTCAGAAGCAGAGGATCGACTACTTTGACACGTATGCTCCAGTAGCCCGGATGACCACCATCAGAATATTGATTGCTCTCGCAGCGATACATAAGATGGTGATACATCAGATGGATGTGAAAACGGCATTCCTGAATGGCGAGCTGACCGAAGAGATCTACATGTAACAACCAGAAGGGTCTGTCATCAAAGGTCTTGAAGACAAAGTATGCAAGTTGGTAAAATCTCTATACGGCTTAAAGCAAGCTCCCAAAATATGGCATGAGAAGTTTGACAAAGTCATAAGGTCAAATGGCTACAGGGTCAGTGAAACAGACAAGTGCGTTTATACGAAGTTTGCTGACGGAAGAGGAGACATCGTTTGTCTATACGTGGACGACATACTAATCCTAGGTACGGATATAAGCTGTGTCACAGAGACAAAGAAGTTCCTCTCGACGAATTCAGTATGAAGGACTTGGGGGATGCTGATGTTATCTTGGGACTCAAGATCATCCAGACAAACACTGGATTAGACCTGTCACAATCTCATTACATTGAGAAGATGCTCACTCGATATGGGTATCATGATCTTCCTTTAATTGATATGCCGTAACGGGGTGATCAGAAGCTGGAGCCAAACTCGAAGGAAAGCGTCAGGCAATTGGAGTATGCTAGCATCATCGGGAGTTTGATGTACGCTACTACTGCCACTAGGCATGACATAGCTTTCGCTGTGGGAATGCTGAGTCGATTCACTAACAATCCAGGCGTTGAGCACTGGAAAGCTGTGAAGCGGGTTATGAGATATCTCAAGAAGACTCAGACATATGCACTGTACTTCAGCGGAGAGCCGCCGGTAGTAGAAGGCTTCAGTGATGCTAGCTGGTGCTCAGAGTTAGAGAGCGAGAGGTCCACAGGTGGATTCATTTTCACAATGGGTGGAGCTGCTATATCGTGGAAGTCAAAGAAACAGACTATGCTCTCGTGATCATCTATGGAATCTGAGTTCTTTGCACTTGATACAACAACAGATAAAGCAGAGTGGCTTCGGAAGCTCATGTATGATCTTCCAGTGGTTGGAGCACAGATATCGGCAATTCTGATATACTGCAACAACCAGGCGACTGCAGCGGTAGCATCGAATGATCTCTTCAATGGGAAGAAGAGAACTGTGCGGTTGAAGCACATGGCAGTGAACGATCTCATCAAGAGAGGTGTCATTACAGTGATTGATGTTCGGAGTGAGGAGAACCTGGCGGATCCGTTCACCAAGGGCCTCAAGCGTCAGCTGGTCGATGACACAGCTTGTAAAATGGGCTTGAAGGCGTTCTGATATTGTGTTATTACAATCCTACCATAAAGTTTTATGCTATTAGTTCAAAAAAAAATCTACTAGGCATCTAGCTTTTGGTTCAAGGGAGGACTATTAACCAGAAGAATATCAGAAACGGTGGGTACTTGTCCTCTGTGACATAGAGAGGTTACGGACCTACAACCACTGTTGTCTACTGTTATTTTCTGTGGAAAACGGATCCTGTGGGAAGGTTGGCTTAAATGCCTTAATGAGTTCTCAGGCAGAGTGAATGCCTGGAGTGCTTTACAGAAAGCACGGTAGTGCAGCACTACAAGGAGTGTAACTCTATGCTACAGTGGGGTGACTCTACCATGAGGTTCCCAGGTAGGGGTAATGCCTCGGCTTTGCAAGCTAAGTCACAGCGGAGTAGCACCACAAATAGGCAGGTAACCTAATGCTGTATGATAATAGTAATAAAGAGAGGTAGACAACACTACAAAGAGGACGATGTTCTCATGTTACAGTGGTATGACACCACAAAGAGGTACCAGGTAGGGTAAAGCCTCGGCTTTGCGAGCCATGTCATAGCGGCGTAACACCGCACAGAAGCGCAAGGCTTCATGCTGGGTAGTTTGGTACTACAAAGAGGCCTGTGACCTCATGCTACAGTAGTATGACACTACGATGAGGTACCCAGGTGGGGTAAAGCCTCGGCTTTAAGCCATGTCATAGCGGTGTAGCACCGCAAAGAAGCGCAATGCTTCATGCCATGACTCTTTATAAAGAACTCACCTATAGTGTATGGACAGAGATATCAGGCCGTCTCTTGAGGGTAAACTTGTAGACGTCCAAAATTATATACTGAAACCAGGCTGGCACAAGGCCTTTAATGTGCAGCCAGAAGCACAGTTGATGTCATTATGTGAGTAGGAAGAATTGCAGTTATGGTACAAAATTCAAGGCTTAGTCCATTCTTGTATCATGCTGTTATTTAACCTATGCGGAAAGATTCAAGTCATAGCGACATCTCTCCTAATACATGATGGGCAGTCACTGTGGGGAACGCTCAACCCATATATTGAGATATGTGGGGGATTGTTGGTGTTTTTGCCTTTGGACTAGAAAAGATAGTCCCACATCGGCTACACCAAATGGTGAGTATCTCAATATAATGCATTGCTTGTGTTGAGGTGTGCACATGAGGTGTAGTGGGGCACAAGTTTGTGCCATGTGGGAGTATTTTCCTAGAAGAAAAAAGGATTAAATCCAACAAGGATGCAAGTTAATTTTTGTTGTGCGGACTCGGACTCGGACACGGACTCCAGGATGTCTCGTGCATGCACGGGAGTGTTCGAAGGGTAGGCGTAGACTGGCACACTTCTATGCTAATAGTGGGATGATCTAAAATATCAAACTCTATTTTTGAGTATTGGTATTTTAGTCCCACATCGGATAGGAGAAGAGGTGAAGTCTCAACTCCACTCTATAAATAGAGCCCCTTGGCCTCCTTTGAAAGATGTACCAAGAAGAGAGTTAAGGGAGTCTGTAAAGTCCAGGAAGCCCGTTCAAGTCTCAAATATTGACTTACGAGCGTTCCAGAAGTTCTTCGTGAACTTGCTGGTTCCTGGAAGCAGATCGTGTTGGGACAAATCTTGCTTTGAGCAATGGTGATCGTAATCACCCCAGCAAGAACCTTTCCTCTTCTTCTTTCTTCTTTCTTCTCCTTCATCTGAGTTGTAACTCAGTTCTGTCCGTCTGCAACTGCGATTGCAAGGAAGAACGTGAGATTTATTTTCTGAACTCAGTTCTGTCCGTCAGCAACTGCGATTGCGAGGAAGAACATGAGATTTACTTTCTGATTATTGTTGCTTTTGTAATCAGATTCATATTATAGTGTTTCTCTTGGATCTCGAGAATAATCAGAAGGTGAACGTTTGTTGAACCTCTGATCTCGACATCGAGTCTACCATCTTTGATCAAGCCCCGGGACTAACAATTCATTCATACTTTTTTTCCTTTAAGTAACTAGGTTTCATTATCATTGTGAATAGTGAACTTGCATTCTAATGTCCTGTTTTGGTTACAGATATATTTCATCGGAGACTCCGTTCGATATTATAATATTTCAAACTCTATGGTTATTATAATATTTTAAATTTTCTTTTATGTTTCCGCATGAGGAGGGTTTGGATCTTGTTCTAATAGTGGGCTTGTGATTATTGTCCAAAATGGAGATCTAAACATAAATTTCGAATATCATACGAAATCATAAAACTGACGTTCGAATACTATAGAGATCTAAATGAAATCTAACTGTTAACCACAACTCAACCGTCAGGACGACGAAACTCAAGTTCTCTTTTGGACAATATGGAAACATGAAAACGAATTTTGAACTATAACGAGAACCTAAATCTAAATAATCCTTACTGCTATTCTTTTTTTCCCTATAATGTGGGACCATTTATCTATGTCAAGACTACCTTTATTTTATTATTTATTTATTCATTCATACTTTTTTTCCTTTAAGTAACTAGGTTTCATTATCATTGTGAACAGTGAACTTGCATTCTAATGTCATGTTTCGGTAGATATATTTCATCGGAGACTCCGTTCGATATTATAATTTTTCAAACTCTATGGTTATTATAATATTTCAAACTCTATGGTTATTATAATATTTCAAATTTTCCTTTATGTCTCCGCATGAGGAGGGTTTGGATATTGTTCTAATAGTGGGCTTGTGATTATTGTCCAAAATGGAGATCTAAATATAAATTTCGAATATCATACGAAATAATAAAACTGACGTTCGAATACTATGGAGATCTAAATGAAATCTAACTGTTAACCACAACTCAACCGTCAGGACGACGAAACTCAAGTTCTGGACAATATGGAAACATGAACACGAATTTTGAACTATAACGAGACCCTAAATCTAAATAATCCTTACCGCTATTCTTTTTTTTTTCTCCCTATAATATGGGACCATTTATCTATGTCAAGACTACCTTTATTTTATTATTTATTTATTCATTCATACTTTTTTTTTCCCTTTAAGTAACTAGGTTTATTATCATTGTAAATAGTGAACTTGCATTCTAATGTCCTGTTTCGGTTACAGATATATTTCATCGGAGACTCCGTTCGATATTATAATATTTCAAACTCTATGGTTATTATAATATTGCAAATTTTTCTTTATGTCTCCGCATGAGGAGGGTTTGGATCTTGTTCTAATAGTGGGCTTGTGATTATTGTCCAAAATAGAGATCTAAACATAAATTTCGAATATCATACGAAATCATAAAACTGACGTTCGAATACTATGGAGATCTAAATGAAATCAACTATTAACCACAACTCAACCGTCAGGACGACGAAACTCAAGTTCTCTTCTAGACAATATGGAAACCTGAACACGAATTTTGAACTATAATGAGACCCTAAAACTAAATAATCCTTACCGCTATTCTTTTTTTTTTCTTTTTTCTCCCTATAATGTGGGACCATTTATCTATGTCAAGACTACCTTTATTTTATTTTATTATTATTTATTTATTCATTCATTCTTCTTCTTTTTTTCTTAAGTAACTAGATTTCATTATTATTGTGAATAGTGAACTTGCATTCTAATGTCCTGTTTCGGTTACAAATATATTTCATCGGAGACTCCATTCGATATTATAATATTTCAAGCTCTAAGATTATCATAATATTTCAAAATTTTCTTTGTCTCCACATGAGAGGGTTTGGGTCTTGTTCTAATAATGGGCTTGTGATTATTGTCCAAAATGACGATCTAAACATAAATTTCAAATATCATACGAAATCATAAAACTGACGTTCGAATACTATGGAGATCTAAACAAAATCTAACTGTTAACCACAACTCAACCGTCAGGACGACGAAACTCAAGTTCTCTTCTGGACAATATGGAAACCTGAACACGAATTTTGAACTATAATGAGACCCTAAAACTAAATAATCCTTACCGCTATTCTTTGTTTCTTTTTTCTCCCTATAATATGGGACCATTTATCTATGTAAGACTACCTTTATTTTATTATTTATTTATTCATTCATTCTTTTTTTTTCCCTTTAAGTAATTAGGTTTCATTATTATTGTGAATAGTGAACTAGCATTCTAATGTCCTGTTTCGGTTACAGAGATATTTCATCGGAGACTCCGTTCGATATTATAATATTTCAAACTTTAAGGTTATTATAATATTTTAAATTTTCCTTTATGTCTCCACATGAGGAGGGTTTTGGTCTAGTTCTAATAGTGGGCTTGTGATTATTGTCCAAAATGGAGATCTAAACATATATTTCGAATATCATACGAAATCATAAAACTGACGTTCGAATATTATGGAGATCTAAATAAAATCTAACTGTTAACCACAACTCAACAGTCAGGACGACGAAACTCAAGTTCTCTTCTGGACAATATGGAAACCTGAACACGAATTTTGAATTATAATGAGATCCTAAAACTAAATAATCCTTACCGCTATTCTTTTTTTCTTCCTATAATGTGGGACCATTTATCTATGTCAAGCCTACCTTTATTTTATTATTTATTTATTTATTCATTCATTCTTCTTCTTTTTTCCTTTAAGTAACTAGGTTTATTATCATTGTGAATAGTGAACTTACATTCTAATGTCCTTTTTTGGTTACAGATATATTTATCGGACTCTCCATTCGATATTATAATATTTCAAACTTTAAGGTTATTATAATATTTTAAATTTTTCTTTATATCTCCTCTTGAGGAGGGTTTTGGTCTTGTTATAATAGTGGGCTTGTGATTATTGTCCAAAATGGAGATCTAAACATATATTTCGAATATCATATGAAGTCATAAAACTGACGTTCGAATACTATGGAGATCTAAACGAAATCTAACTGTTAACCACAACTCAACAATCAGGACGACGAAACTCAAGTTCTCTTCTGGACAATATGGAAACTTGAACACGAATTTTGAACTATAATGAGACCCTAAAACTAAATAATCCTTACTGCTATTTTTTTTCTCCCTATAATGTGGGACCATTTATCTATGTCAAGACTACCTTTATTTTATTATTTATTTATTCATTCTTTTTTTTCCTTTAAGTAACTTTGTTTCATTATCATTATGAATAGTGAACTTGCATTCTAATATCCTTTTTTGGTTACAGATATATTTCATCGGAGACTCCGTTCGATATTATAATATTTCAAACTTTAAGGTTATTATAATATTTCAAATTTTCCTTTATGTCTCCACACGAGGAGGGCTTTGGTCTTGTTATAATAGTGGGCTTGTGATTATTGTCCAAAATGGAGATCTAAACATATATTTCGAATATCATACGAAATCATAAAACTGACGTTCGAATACTATGGAGATCTAAACGAAATCTAACTGTTAACCACAACTCAACCATCATGACGACGAAACTCAAGTTCTCTTCTGGACAATATGGAAACTTGAACACGCATTTTGAATTATAATGAGACCCTAAAACTAAATAATCATTATCGCTATTTTTTTTTCTCCTTATAATGTGGGACCATTTATCTATGTCAAGACTACCTTTATTTTATTATTTATTGATTTATTCTTTCTTTTTTTTTCCTGTAACTAGGTTTCGTTGTCATTGTGAATAGTAAACTTGCATTCTAATGTCCTGTTTCGGTTACAGATATATTTCATCGGAGACTCCGTTCTATATTATAACATTTCAAACTCTAAGGTTATTATAATATTTCAAATTTTCCTTTATGTCTCCACATGAGGAGGGTTTGGGTCTTGTTCTAATAATGGACTTGTGATTATTGTCCAAAATAGAGATCTAAACATAAATTTCGAATATCATGCGAAATCAAAAACTGTCGTTCGAATACTATGGAGATCTAAACGAAATCTTATTAACCACAACTCAACCGTCAGGACGATGAAACTCAAGTTCTCTTCTGGACAATATGGAAACCTGAACACGATTTTTGAATTATAATGAGACCCTAAAACTAAATAATCCTTACCTCTATTCTTTTTTTATTTTTTCTTCCTATAATGTGGGACCATTTATCTATGTCAAGACTACCTTTATTTATTTATTTAATCATTAAGTCTTTTTTTTCCTTCCTTTTTTTTTCTTTAAGTAACTAGGTTTCGTTATCATTGTGATTAGTAAACTTGCATTCTAATGTCCTGTTTCGATTATAGATATATTTCATCGGAGACTCCATTCGATATTATAATATTTAAAACTCTGAAGTTATTATAATATTTCAAATTTTCCTTTATGTCTCCACATGAGGAGGGTTGGGTCTGTTCTAATAATGGGCTTGTGATTATTGTCCAAAATGAAGATCTAAACATAAATTTCGAATATCATACGAAATCATAAAACTGACGTTCGAATACTATGGAGATCTGAACGAAATCTAACTGTTAACCACAACTCAACCGTCAGGACGAAACTCAAGTTCTCTTCTGGACAATATGGAAACCTGAACACAAATTTTGAATTATAATGAGTCCTAAAACTAAATAATCCTTACCTCTATTCTTTTTTTTCTTCTTTTTTTCTCCCTATAATGTGGGACCATTTATCTATGTCAAGACTACCTTTATTTTTTTTATTTATTCATTCTTCATTCTTTTTTTTCCTTCCTTTTTTTCCATTAAGTAACTAGGTTTTGTTATCATTGTGAATAGTGAACTTGCATTCTTGCACTAATGTCCTATTTCGATTGCAGATATATTTCAACGGAGACTCCATTCGATACCAAATGCATGATGTAAGTTAAACAATATCACTATACCATATGGATGCTTTTTTGAAAATTACTAAGGGCAACACTCAATATGAAAAATATTGTCTGTATCTTTTTGGTCAAGCAGAACCTCGCAGGAAGCTACCTAAAGAAGTTTTCGAACTGGATATTGGCAAAATACAGCTCTATCGCTACAGTCCGAAAGCCAAAAACATCATTCAAAAGTTGGACTACGACTTGAAATGCGGTAAGGGTCTTAACTTTGGCAAAATGCAGCTCTATCGCTATAGTCCAGAAGCCAAAAATATCATTCAAAAGTTGGACTACGAATTGAAATGTGGTAAGGGTCTTAACTTTGGCGAAAGGCGACGTCTGCCAATACATCACTCTGCTTCGAAGGGTAAACCTGAATATTACTATCATCGCACCCGTCGAGGATTGGGGTATGTAACTGTGATGACCCGCACCCGAAAATTCGGGCACGAGTACGTGAAAACACGTCCAGCTAACGCCGCAGAGTCGACGGTAGTACGTTGTCTAATCCTCAAGTATATCCAAATCCAGTAATATAATGATAACAAGATCTAACTCAATCACAAGTACTAACAGGTAGATATGAAATAGAAATCCAAGTCCACAGAATCCAAACCAGAAAGTCCGATACATAATTTCTCAAAATAGAGTACAACTCAGTAAAGTTCTGATACATAAATCTAATCAACAGAAAGTAAATGCTAAACTAAACTAAGCATTCACCAATGGTATGTCTGCTATAACATCATCTACATCTTTAGATATACCGTGATCAACCTCAGGTGTGTCGTAGTAAGTGGGACACCATTTCTCTAAGTCGTCGCTTAAAAATGTGATTATCCAGTCAGGATTAGAGCAAGTACAATACATGATCCACTATTCATAACATGATAGGAACTATATAACAAGAAATAGAATATGAGATACAGGAATATATAAACTGTAAACATGGCACGACAAGTAATACAGACAGATAAATAGGATAATCATGGCATGTGATAAAATCAATATGAATGCAAAAGTCATAACTATACTAAGTGTGTTTGAAATACCACGTTCTATATCTGATCAGGCTGAGAGATCTACTTGGTCCGGCTCAATCATACGTGTCGTATATAATTTAGCTATCAACATAGAACATGGAATAGAAAATAAGGATTTTTGTAAACCCCCTAAAATTTTTACTACAATTTTTATTTTTTTTTATATTTTTGAGGTTAATTTTGTTTTTCGTATTTATACGTCGCGTACGAGTTCGCATCTTTCGTATTGCTCGACGAGTACGAATATATGCGAGCGTACATATTTTTACTTGAAAAATATTCTTTTTATTATAAAATTGTTTTTATAGGAAAGTACATGTTCAAATAAATATAATAAATATTTTATTTTATAAAAGAGTTATTTTGTTCGTCGTTTAAAAATAAGTAGTGATTTGCAAAATTGTGATTTTATGAAATGTATTCCAAATATTTGCGAAAATGAAAATTTGTGATTAATATGTTTTGTTATTTGTAAAGGCTATTTTATGAGTTAATATTTAACTTGAATTTTTGAAATTTACTTAATGCTATATTTTAATATTTACGAAAAAGATATTCAAAATTTTGTTTTACTTAATATTTAAATTATTTTGATAATTTAAATTGGAAAAGACTTTATTTGCCTTCAATTAAATGGCTTTTAAATTAAAGATATGTTTGATTTATATTGAATTAGATTTTGAATAAATTTAAATTAGTATGTAATCTATCTAATTGGGATTTAAATAGTCCCAATCATTATCCTATTGGAAATTTCCACATCCTATAAATAGGCAGGTACTCCTCCAATTCATTATTCATTCACAACAAAATTCTCCACAAATCAGATGTGCATCGTGTCGGTGTCGCCATCCTTTTTCCACTATATTTTTCTACAAATACATATTTGTGTCCCGTCCGACAATCCCGGACTACCCAAACCCATCATCTATCGTGTCGGACAACTCCCGACACGATAGTACAAATCCACTGTTCCGACCACCGCCTCCATCGCAATCCCCTTTGCCACCGTCCTGCTACCACCAGTCTCATAAACGCACCCTGCGACCAGCACAATCTCGCCTGGCCGAACCCAAACACCGCCCGTCACCGGAAACTCCCATCACCATCTCCTCGCCACCCTCCGTCCCGATCATCACCATCATCACTGTTACCACCACCACCACAGAACCACCACCAACACCCGTCGTGCCCGGCCATGCATGACTGGAGAATAATGACTTTTGCCGCCCCCGGCCATGACGCCGCCGTTGAAACCCTCTGCCGGCAAATAGCCACCACCGCACACCAGAAAGAATACGAAGAACCTAAATCTAAACCTCACCTGGCCGCCGTCGATCTCCGGTCGGCGAGCTGTCCGCCGCCACCCCCACGCCGTGCAACTCCCTCCGCCGTGTGCTGGCGAGCAGCGCCCAAGCCGGCCGCCTCCGATCACCGAGCCTCCGTTCGATTTCTACCGAGCACCGTGCGAGCTTTGCTCCGCCAGTGCGCCAGCCTCCGTCCAAAGTGCGCCGTCCAGATCTACACGACCTCCGCCGAGCCGCGCCCTCTCCGGCGAGGTGCAGCCTCCAGCTCCGATCGCCGACCCAACCCGCCGAAGATTTATCCCACCGCCGCGCTGCACGGCCATCCGCCATCAGCCGCCTCACCGATCTTCCCCAAGCCCCTCGTCGCAGCTGCACCAAGCCGGTGCGCCTCCACCCAGCCCCGGTCGCCGCCTTCGCCGACCTTGGTAAAACCCCCTTCCTTCACTCCTCCAATCTCTCTCTCTCCACATATAAGTTTTCCTTTTCGAGAAACAGCACATGTGCTGACCATTGTAGATTATTATTATTATATTATAACTATTATTATTATTATCTTATTATTATTATTATTCTTATTATTATCATTATTATAGGATATTGATGTGTTTTGTTTCTCTTTATAAATATTATTATTATTAGAAGATACTGACATTTTATAGTTATTAATAATGTTAATATAGAAGAAAAACAATAGGTATAAATATATTAGTAATACTTATCACTAATTAAATTTTCTTATAAAAGTTTTTATTAACCAAATTTTCAAAAAGCTTGTCGATATATATACATGTTTATATAAGCAATATTTTGCTAACTTTAGTAACTTTGCTTGATAAATAAATATAATTGCTTTTCACATTATATATTGTAGATATGATATTGGGCTTATATATATAGAAGTTTTAAGTATATCCTTGTATAAAGTATTTTTGGATTAATAGTACCTAGCAATAATAATATATAGTTAGCTAATAAAAATCTATTTTTCAATTATTATAAATATTTTCTGAGAATAATATCAGTATTACCCTCCGTAACTTTTCCTTTTATCATCACAAATTGTGACTAATGGCACGTTCATATTTCCTTGTGACCCTCGGACCGTTACACACCAAACATGGCTAATGGACAATCGAAACTTGCCGGATTATTGCACCACACCGGCGTCACATCAGGCGACTCATCAGGCAAGACACCTTGCCTTTACTGTTTAAATTTTCTGCTCAATATCATGCATGTTGTGTTTATTTTTAAGTTATTTCTTTCTAAATTATATGTAGATGCAAATTACTATATTTTATACAATTGGCTTAGAGTTAAGGGACTACCGTCAAATTTAGTGTGTCTCATTGACTTGTCACGATTGTACACGAGTTGTGTGTGAGAGTTGTGAGTATCATATAGAGGTCACTTGCGTGTGGACTGATCCCCCTTGCGCATGCATAGGAATAACTGTCAATAGATGCATGATTAAAAGACTTGACAGTTATCTATATTAAAACAGTGTGGTGGAAACGACACGTGTTTGTGTGTCATGGTTACGACACACGTACAGTATCATTGGGGAGAGGGGACAACTACTAGCGTAGGGGCTACTTTTATTTTACACACATTTGGGAGATAGTGTCTCGGATCAGCGCTACGTGTTACCCGGCCGATAGCGTCTCGGATGAGCGCTACTTGTTGGCCACTCTTTATTACTTGCTTGAGACAGCCCCTGCGTAGAACGTTGTCCTCTAAATTGCAATTCACATAGAATGGTTAGGAACCTTTACTCATGCATACTTTTCTGTTGAGCTTTATTATTCAGTTTATCGGCATGATATTATGTGTCTTGCTACGTCCCTCTGAGGACCTGGTGATCTCTCCAGTGTGTATTTTCGTGATTCTTGCAGGTGCTCTAGCTAAGGCCATTCCTTCCTCCGTGATGATTGTTCTTGGACTCGTCACTTGCTCTCGCTTGCTAAATACTTTCCTTGTATATTTTTTTCCATATTTAATTTGGTTGGTAGTGGACTTTGTCTCCGCCCAACTATTGTGTACATGACAAACTCAAATTTGCTTTATATCACTATTTATCTTTGTGGATGAGATGTAGTGTCTTGGCTTTCTACATTTATAGCTTATGTATATATACGAGTCGTATATTTACTCGTATGTATACAGCTGGCATGATACGTATCTAGTCTCAAGTATTTGGGACTGGGGCGTTACATGTTTTTGTGGTGGCCCATGCAGGTCAAGTTTGTTACTTCGGTTACGAAATTGTACCGATGTGAGCCTGCAATATAGGATTAGAATCTAGGAATCTCATCCACCTACTTGACATCCTTTCTTGACTTCAAAATTCCGAACTCTCGTTCAACCTCCTTGGTTTGCATCTTGCTTGACTCCTTCTACCGTAAATTCTTAGTTTCGTGCTGAGTGATAACTAGGAAGATGACTACACTATTTTATGCTCATAGGTTAAACACATGGTTAGATGGATTGCATTGACAATTAATGTGCATTGAGATTTTATTTTTAGTTATAAAGGCAGTTATTTCCTAGAAATAAGATATTAAGGATTAGTTAATCCCAAGTTGGGTAGTAGCATATTACCGCTTCCAAAAGGTAGTTGGAATTTTATTTTGATATTACAAGATGATATACACAAGAGGATAGCTAGATCGAGAAAACAAATTAATTTGATTTGCGTTTTGATTTTTGAAGGTTATTGAGCATTTATGATTTATCGAGTTATAGCTATACATCTTTTGGAATGATATAAATTTGATTTGGAAAAGGATCTTAAAATTTTAAATGTGGAATCATGATTTATGATTGACCAAAATTTGAGGATGATTGGTAAATTTTGGTAAAATGTTTTTGAATTAAATTATGTCATATGATCTATGATTTATAAAGTTATTTAGAGTTTAAAGTCTTGATTATGGATATTTAAATTTTGGTGAAATATATATATATATATATATATATATATATATATATATATATATATATATATATATATATATATATACTTTTGAAGAGTAGTTGTGACTTATTGGAAGCTAGATATACACATTTGAAGAATACATAATTAAATTCGGAAGTTATTTAAATATTCCGTTTTGTAGTACGAAATTCGGCTGATAAACTTATTAAATGTTGAGTTTAAGATTTGGATAATTATTCAATTTGCGAAATAGAAGGGTTGTTTTGAGATTGACTAGAGATTTAAATTTTGATTAAAGTTACAGCCTAAGATGATTGGAAAGTGTTGGTGGAGTATCTTAGAAATTTTATTGAGAAACTTTCGAGGAACTTGAAAAATTTAGATTAGATCATATTTGGTAGAGGACCAAGAAGCAAGTAAGGTCACCCTAGTGAGATAGAAGGATTCCATGCTAATTGTCATATCCCTCGCGGCCACGATAGTAGCATATACGCAAGTGTTGTTAGTCATCTACAAAATCATGTGGTTATATTTCAATCTTGACTCACTCGACATTCTCCCAAATCTAGATTTTATCGTGACTTTCTAACCATTTGAAACATGAGAAATGATTAGATTGTTCCTTAATCATACTCCATCTAAGTGGCTATCATATCTTTAGAAACTGGATTTCTAACTTATTTTACCTTGATTT
The DNA here is from genome assembly GCA_029216955.1 of Iris pallida. Taxonomy (NCBI): domain Eukaryota; kingdom Viridiplantae; phylum Streptophyta; class Magnoliopsida; order Asparagales; family Iridaceae; genus Iris; species Iris pallida. The sequence continues at coordinate 1,241,264 of JANAVB010040216.1, read as the reverse complement.
ACTAGAATCTGAATTATCATTATTTCATTCTTTAGCTTGGCCATTTATTTTGTGCGTTGATCATTATCTCATGAACTCCCACTTTCTGTTTTAAATTCTTTTGTATCCTTTGCCGTGACTTGGATATTTGGAGCACAACACTAGATTTTTCCCTACAACAAATTCCATATGTAAGACGTAGACGACTCCACCTTCATGTAGGTATATCACGTGCCACTAAAGCACGTCTCCTTGTACTCTATTTTCTTGATATGACTTTCTAGTCAAATGACTAAACCATAACCTCTACCATGACACCAAAATACTTTCTGACTTCAATTAAAGGTCCAACCTTGACCCTATTCTTTCGACCCGATAGACGATGGTGTCCTAGTTGATTTATTAAATGTTTAACCTTGTGCCTTAACTTGATTGCTTAACTCATTATCCATCACACTACTAGTTTAACTCTTGTAAGTTGGGTAGAATACCTCACGACCTAACCAACATTTTGTGGACCACATTGATAGGTTCACTTGGACCATAGAATTCAGTGGACCCTAACTTATCTAGTCAACCAAGCCGGATGTATAGGCCCAAACTTTGGGCAAGACTTGATTTTTAAAGAATCTTGGACTATTTAATTCTCTTTATCATGGTTCCTTACATACTTTGACTATTATTAATGCTAACTTAGCATAAATTTTGCAAGCTTATTTTCTTATCAAGCTCGATCATGACGTATCTTATTGGGTCGCTCCCACTAACATACTGTCTAATCAGAACCGGTGCATGGTGGTCTGATCAACCTATTGCACTTTGGTTCGCCTTTCGTATATCATTCTACGTAGATGGAGACATAGAAAACTTGCCCCTAGAGTCTCCTCCGCGATTACCTTGGCAATTCTCTTGGAATTATACAACCGCCTTTGAATCACATATTGGCATACGAAAACATCTCCTTTGGACTCTTGTTGGCTTTCGTCTTTTAACTATTCTAGACAAAGCTTGTGATTGATAGAGAGACCAAACCATTCTCCTATGCCCATGATATTTGTATATACTTGGGGACAGTTAACCACTGACCATTCAATATGACTATTCCGTCTTGAGCTACTTGCCTTTTTCCTCGACCCTAGAATCAACTTTCATTACCTTTTTGAAAATTGAAGATGATTCAACTCTAGTCCTAGACGACCCTATATCTTCTATCGTGACCCTTAATCACTTGAATGATTCCTATCATTCTTTCATTCGTGCCCTCAACCTAGACACTTACCATACAATCTTCTTCGAAGTGCCCTATTCCCCAAGTCCCCAAAATATCCACTTAAGATACTTCCATCGTACTATCATGATTTTTACCTTGACTAGCCACCCTCGTCCAATTCCAAAATCGTAAATTATTTCGTCGTTATCGGAATCACGATTTCTAAAGCATATTTGTCGTTTCATTGCCTCGCCCAAATTATTTGTGTTGCCTTACCCTCGTACCTTCTCACCCCCTACTATTTCTTAATTTCGAGGACGAAATTCTTGTAAGTTGGGTAGGATGTAAATCCCCTAAAATTTTACTACAATTTTTATTTTTTTATTTTGAGGTTAATTTGTTTTTCGTATTTATACGTCGCGTACGAGTTCGTATCTTTCGTATTGCTCGACGAGTACGAATATATGCGAGCGTACATATTTTTACTTGAAAAATATTCTTTTTATTATAAAATTGTTTTTATAAAGTACAGGTTCAAATAAATATAATAAATATTTTATTTTATAAAAGAGTTATTTTGTTCGTCGTTTAAAAATAAGTATGATTTGAAAAATTGTGATTTTATGAAATGTATTCCAAATATTGCGAAAATGAAAATTTGTGATTAATATGTTTTGTTATTTGTAAAGGCTATTTTATGAGTTAATATTTAACTTGAATTTTAAATTTATTTAATGCTATATTTTAATATTTACGAAAAAGATATTCAAAATTTTGTTTTACTTAATATTTAAATTATTTTGATAATTTAAATTGGAAAAGACTTTATTTGCCTTCAATTAAATGGCTTTTAAATTAAGATATGTTTGATTTATATTGAATTAGATTTTGAATAAATTTAAATTAGTATGTAATCTATCTAATTGGGATTTAAATAGTCCCAATCATTATCCTATTGGAATTTCCACATCCTATAAATAGGCAGGTACTCCTCCAATTCATTATTCATCCACAACAAATTCTCCACAAATCAGATGTGCATCGTGTCGGTGTCGCCATCCTTTTTCTACTATATTTTTCTACAAATACATATCTGTGTCCCGTCCGACAATCCCGGACTACCCAAACCCATCATCTATCGTGTCGGACAACTCCGACACGATAGTACAAATCCACCGTTCCGACCACCGCCTCCATCGCAATCCCCTTCGCCACCGTCCTGCCACCACCAGTCTCATCAACGCACCCTGCGACCAGCACAACCTCGCCTGGCCGAACCCAAACCCGCCTCACCGAAACTCCCATCACCATCTCCTCGCCACCCTCCGTCCCGATCATCACCATCATCACTGTTACCACCACCACCACAAACCACCACCAACACCCGTCGTGCCCGGCCATACATGACCGGAGAACAATGACTTTTGCCGCCCCCGGCCATGACGCCGCCGTCAAAACCCCCGCCGCCGGCAAATAGCCACCACACACACCAGAAAGAAGAAGAAGAACCTAAATCTAAACCTCACCTGGCCGCCGCCGATCTCCGGTCGGCGAGCTGTCGTCGCCACCCCACGCCGTGCAACTCCCTCCGCCGTGTGCTGGCGAGCAGCGCCCAAGCCGGCCGCCTCCGATCACCGAGCCTCCGCTCGATTTTTGTCGAGCACAGTACGAGCTCTGCTCCGCCAGTGCGCCGGCCTCCGCCCGGAGCGCGCCATCCAGATCTACACGACCTCCGCCGAGCCGCGCCCTCTCCGGCGAGGCTCAGCCTCCAGCTCTGATCGCCGACCCAACCCGCCGGAGATTTATCCTACCGCCGTGCTGCACGGCCATCCGCCATCAGCCGTCTCACCGATCTTCCCCAAGCCCCTCGTCGCAGCTGCGCCAAGCCGCGCGCCTCCACCCTGCCCCGGTCGCCGCCTTCGCCGACCTTGGTAAAACCCCCTTCCTTCACTCCTCCAATCTCTCTCTCTCCACATATAAGTTTTCTTTTCGAGAAACAGCACATGTGCTGACCATTGTAGATTATTATTTATTATTATTATTATTTATAACTATTTTATTATTATCTTATTATTTTATTCTTATTATTGTCATTATTAGGATATTGATGTTTTTGTTTCTCTTTATAAATATTATTATTATTAGAAGATACTGACATTTTATAGTTATTAATAATGTTAATAGAAGAAAAACAATAGTATAAATATATTAGTAATACTTATCACTAATTAAATTTTCTTATAAAAGTTTTTATTAACCAAATTTTCAAAAAGCTTGTCGATATATACATGTTTATATAAGCAATATTTTGCTAACTTTAGTAACTTTGCTTGAAAAAAATATAATTGCTTTTCACATTATATATTGTAGATATTTGGGCTTATATATATAGAAGTTTTAAGTATATCCTTGTATAAAGTGTTTTTGGATTAATAGTACCTAGCAATAATAATAATAGTTAGCTAATAAAAATCTATTTTTCAATTATTAAAATATTTTCTGAAATAATATCAGTATTACCCTCCGTAATTTTTCCTTTTATCATCACAAATTGTGACTAATGGCACGTTCATATTTCTTGTGACCCTCGGACCGTTACACACCAAACATGGCTAATGGACAATCGAAACTTGTCGGATTATTGCACCACACCCGATCACATCAGGCGACTCATCAGGCAAGACACCTTGCCTTTACTGTTTAAATTGCTCAATATCATGCATGTTGTGTTTATTTTTAAGTTGTTTCTTTCTAAATTATATGTAGATGCAAATTACTATATTTATATAATTGGCTTAGAGTTAAGGGACTACCGTCAAATTTAGTGTGTGTCATTGACTTGTCACGATTATACACGAGTTGTGTGTGAGAGTTGTGAGTATCATATAGAGGTCACTTGCGTGTGGGCTGATCCCCGTGCGCATGCATAGGAATAACTGTCAATAGATGCATGATTAGAAGACTTGACAGTTATCTATATTAAAATAGTGTGTGGAAACGACACGTGTTTGTGTGTCATGGTTACGACACACGTATAGTATCATTGGGGGAGGGGACACTACTAGCGTAGGGGCTACTTTTATTTTATACACATTTGGGAGATAGTGTCTCGGATGAGCGCTACGTGTTACCCGCCGATAGCGTCTCGGATGAGCGCTACTTGTTGGCCACTCTTTATTACTTGCTTGAGACAGCTCCTGTGTAGAACGTTGTCCTCTAAATTGCAATTCACATAGAATGGTTAGGAACCTTTACTCATGCATACTTTTCTGTTGAGCTTTATTATTCAGTTTATCGGCATGATATTATGTGTCTTGTTATGTCCCTCTGAGGACCTGGTGATCTCTCCAGGTGTGTATTTTCGTGATTCTTGCAGGTGCTCTAGCTAAGGCCATTCCTTCCTCCGTGATGATTGTTCTTGGACTCGTCACTTGCTAAATTCTTTCCTTGTATATTTTTTTCCATATTTAATTTGGTTGGTAGTGGACTTTGTCTCCGCCCAACTATTGTGTACATGACAAACTCAAAGTTGCTTTATATCACTATTTATCTTTGTGGATGAGATGTAGTCTTGGCTTTCTCATATTTACAGCTTATGTATATATACGAGTCGTATTTTACTCGTATGTATACAGCTGGCATGATACGTATCTAGTCTCAAGTATTTGGGACTGGGGCGTTACAATTTTGATCACATATATGTACTAAGGTATTTCGTGTCCAACTAGTAATCATGGATTCAAATCACAGCAGGAAAAACGAACATGAATAGGGTAATCATGGAAACGTGATAAACAGGGAAACAAGGTAGTCATGAAATAGAATCCATAAACACTAATATCGTATGATAATCGTGACAATAATCATGGCATGCATATCTAAATCATGAAATAGAGTAACTATCAGGAAATAAATTAATCTTTGTAAGTACTTGCCTCAGGTGTCTGAAGTCGATGTGCACGACACGAACGTGTCGACACCGAAAGTATCAAAGTCTAATGTCTAGAATATAATAATAATCCCAAGATCGTATCATCCCAAGTCATAGTCGTCGAAGTTCATAACGTCCAATAATAGTCTAATCATCCAATAAAGATAATCCGTAGATTACCGATAGATTCGCATAGATTGAGCACAATAGTCAAAAATAGGTTTTTAGTAAATCGTATTTTCGTATAATTTGGTAATTACATAAAATACTAATTTCTATAATACGATTAAATAATAATTTTCTTACCTTAATTATTACGTTAAAAACTTGTATTTTTACTAAAACGATTATTTTGTAACTTAGTATCTAAAATAAATATTTTTCAACGTTATTAACAAAATTATGTTATTTTCGACCCGACCAGACTTAGCCCTAATTAACTAGTTGGCGTTGCCCTTAAGGATTAGAGTGTAATTTCTAGCTGCTGAACCTGGTGTTACGAATCTGTAGGTTCGGGACCCTAAGCCCAAACGGTTACCTGCTACTCGTCACTTTCCATGTCAAGGGACTATCAGTGGCAAGTTACGGTTATGCTATCTTATATTTTAATTAGTAATTGTCAAGTTGCATGTTTAAACCATTGCTATACGAAACCCTCTCCTAGGGTTCAAATATTGACTGATATTGATTGTGGGAATATTGGGGGAATAGTGTAGCGTTTATGACCAATACCCCTCATATTGCATATTGTTATTGTGCGAGCTTACCCCTCTTACACACGGGGATAAGCCGTATCGCGTCGCTATGATGCTATTCTACAACCCAAGCCGGTCATAGACGTTACATATTCAAATCACATTGTTTCAAGTATTGAATTGTTAAATTGCTGGAAAATATTGTTTCAACTGTTTAGCTTGCACTTTTCTGTTATTATTTAAAATGTGAGGTACATACTCGTACTTGCTCCCTCCTGACTGGAGACCCAACATTTTTAGGTGACAGTGACGAAGAGGAGCTGCCTTATTACATTTTCTACGGGACAGACTTGGGTCCCGCAGAGGCTGAACCAGGAACCCCAGAACCCTAGAATGTTGGCTTAGCACTTTCTTTTATTTTTCTTTCCAGAAAACAGTTGTAATAATTAAATATTGTTAATGTTTGTTTTTTCCAAACCCTTTTCTAATTCAATAAATATTTTTATTTCCGTTAGATTTCTGTATGTTGTGTTTCACTGCTTGGTACAGCTTACTGCCACCGTCTCACAATGGTGCAGGCTGGACATGATCCGACTAGACCCATTATATTGGGATCGGGTCGTGACAGTCACAAAAATAGGAATCGCATGATTAAATCAAGATGATAATCGCAGGAAATGCAGAATTAAAAACCCTAAACTATTTGGAAAATAATTAAAACTAAGTTTTTATAGTAAAAGTATTTGAAATAATATTTGAAAATATTTATTAGACTAATCACCTAATTTTTGGCAAATACGATTTATAGGTAAAAATTCTATTTTAACTAGATAAAAATACTATATTAATATTTTTAATTTTGAAACCAAAATATATCCAAAGTCTATTTTTATAGTTACTAATAGTAAATAATGTTTAAATAAATATTTACTATATAATTATTTGATATACTATATAATAATAATATAATAAAATAATTAATAATAATAATAATAAAAGTACAACTATATACTTATATATTCATATTTATTTATACAAAAACTATTAGTATGTATACATCTATCATGTGGGCTAAAAGCCCAACTCAAACTATATATATATATATATATATATATATAATATATATATATATATATAATAAAAAATATATATATATAAAATATATTAGATACAACAGAGTAAATTCATTGGGCTCTAAGCCCAGCCCGCCCCACTGGGCTTAGGACCAGCCAACCCAAACCCCAATCTCTAGTTAAGAGAGAAGAAGAGAGAAGAGATAACAACATTTGATCAGAAGAAAAAATGAGAAGAATAAGAGTGAGGAATGATAGCAGAGAAAAGAGGGAGGCAAGAGAGATTGGGGAGCTCATCGGAGTGGCGGCGGCGCTCCGGTTACGAGCGTTGTAGGTTGGCACGGCACGGACCTCTCGACAGAGGCTTGCCGGAACACGCAGGGGTGGCTAGGGCTGAAATTGGTGGCCCAGCCTAGATCTGGCGGTACTAGACCGATGAGTGAACGATGGTGATAAGAGGGTTCAGAACTGGCCGCTGCGGGGCTCATGGAGGAGAAGATCTGGTTGGTGCAGCTGCGGATCGACGACGCTGCTCAGGTAAGAAGCTGTGGTAGCGGTGGTAGTTATGGTGGTGCTATGGTCGGAGTCGGGGGTTATTGGCAAGTCGATGATGACGTTGGTGGTGGTGTTGAGAGGTGGCGAATGGGGTGGTTTAGGCGATGGTCGGTTGGCTGGTGCAGTCGGTCGAAGTCGGGATATGCGATGGTTTGGGGGTTGGTAGTAGCTTTGCTGCGGTGAAGACGACGTGGTGGTGGTCGCTGGGATGTCTGTGGCGATGAGTCACGGTGGTTAGGATCTAGATCTAGGTGGGGGCGTAGTTGGCTAGTGAGGAAGTCGGTGGACGGTGGTTCTATAATGGTGGAGAGGCAGTCGGTAGTCCTGAGTGGTGGTGGAGTGATCGTCTAAGTTTACTGGTGAGAGCGGTGGGATGGTGTCGATGGTGTTTGTCGGAGTATGGTAGAGGCAACGAGGAGGGGGAAGAAACAGAGAAGAGGCGGTGAGAGAAAGACCGGTGGAGCGAGCACCTTGTCGGAGTCCAGCCAGCGGAGCTTGGCGATGGGCGGAGGCAGGGACGACGACGGTCAGGCTGTTGGCTTTATTATAGAAATATGAATATTTATAATAATATTTAGGGAGTGCCCTAATATTTTAATAGGAACAATTGTAGTGCTCTCCAAGCCATGATGGCACAAATGTGATTTGTAATAGATCTAGGGGCATATAGTGAAAACTAATAACTACTAACCACTAACAACTAATTGCTAACTAATCTAGTAATTAGTAACTGTTATAACGTGGGGTACTAAGTGTTGATTCCCACTTACTATATTAGTCCCATATCGGTTAGAGATTAGTATACACCTCTATTGATTTGTATAAATAAGGCCTTTGCCTCCCACTATGAAAAAAATTAATAAGAGATCTTCTCTCCTATTTTCTTCTTCCTTCAAACACGTTTATTCAAACACGTTATCAGCACGAAGCTCTAACGGGAGGAAATAAGCGAGAGCATCCCAGTGAAGCTGCCATTTGCGGATTTTCTACTTCGGTAATAGATATGACTATTTATGTTTATTTATTTTGCATATGCATACCCTAGGCGCAGCCTGATGTTGATGTTTATGAAGTTACGCATAAGCAACTCTAGAGGGGGTAAATAGAGTTTGTGTCAATAATAACCAATTAAAAATGCAACTCTATATCAAGTCCAGAAATCAACTACCAAGAGAGTAAGTAATCAGAGAGTAATGAAGAAATAAATAGAGATCAGGAGAGCATACGCAAACACAATGATTTAACCTGGTTTCCCTCGTAGAGGACTAGTCCAGGCCTGAGAACTCTTGCTCAGGATTGAAATCCCCTATTTGTGAAATAGCATACACCACGTGCCTTTAGTCCGAAGAGCAGGCAAACTTCTTTACAAAATGCGAGCTTTTAGATCGAAGCGCTCGAACACTTCAACTTCGCGGAAAGTGAAACTTAGAATTTTTTAAGTGACTTTTCTTTCACTCTTGCACACAACTTCTAGCTGATATCGCACTGAGCACCTTGGGCTAAGGAGAGTTCTGGCTTAGGAGATATGCAAGAATGAGGCTTGGAGTAGTTGTAGAAGCATAAATAAATTTCATAGACCAAGTCAAAGAAGTTGAGAGTTTTACGCGAGTCAAACTGAGTCAGATTCAAGTTTTATGCAGAGATTAAACAGAGTCTAACTCTACGCGAATTACTTTACGTGAGAGGCATCCTCAGCCTTTACGTGAGAGACAGGCTGTCCACGTCATATTTAATGCGCGTGATACTGCTCTGACAGAATGATTTTCTAACAGTACATTGCACAGAAGCCAAGAAGATTTTTACACCAAACCCAACACTTGTCGTTTAGCGTGCAGATAGGCTACTTTATGCTCAAGAGACCACTTCCTTTACACATGAAAGCTATTTGAGTCTTTACGCTCAAGGCTTTCGTGTGCGTAGAGTTTATTTGAGCTAATTATACGCTCAAGGCTACTTTTCAGCCACTTTACGCAGGAAGTCTATTTTGGGTTATTTTACACCCAGTCTGCTACTTTACGCAGGAAGTCTATTTTGGGTTATTTTTACGCCCAATCTTTTCTGGCTATGTGAGAACGTGGTCTGCATACGTGGCTTTCATGCCACACTTATCGAGGAACGTGTGCACGTGCTTTTCCCATATTGTTGAAGTTGTGGGATATGTGTCACCATGCGTAGAGATTACAACTCTATATGGGACACGTGTCATCATACGTAAAGGTTGATTTTCAATCGTGGGTGGCGGTTACTTGCGTAGAGACCCAATTATATTGCTTTTTACGCACAGAGGGTCTAGTCTATAAATAGACTTATTTTTAACAGAAGAAAACATCAAGAGATATAGAGGAGGAATTCTGAGAAAACTTATACTTTTAGATTGATATTTCCAGAAGCATTTCTTCAACTTTTTCTCAAGAACAGGGTGAAGCAAAGCAGGAAAGCATTCGGCTGTGCCATCAGTGCCATTATGTCAATACCTTTCTGGTGACTTAGTTCTTCCGATTGTTCATCTTCTTCAAGCAGTTCTCTTCATTATCATCGTGTGGTACAAGGAACAAAGTGATCGCTCTCAGATCAGACTTCTATAGCAATACTCTCCAGAATCTATTTGTACTTTTGTACTTTTTCTCGTTTTCTTTCAAAAGCCAATTTTAGGCATTTTGTTAAGTAAAACAAAATGGCGACTCTGCTGGGAACGACTTTCTCCTCCGACGAGAAAGCAATTGCTCAATATGATGATGTGTCGATCGGATCGACAAAGAACTTTGGTTGTTCAATTCGACCAGACTGCTTATGAAAAAATGCTCCGAACTGGAGGTAGTACTTGCTGCTCCAATGTTCAAAAATCACGAAAGGTGCAAAAAGTTTGGATTCCTAAGTCCAAAGCATCCTCTGATCTCCCTGCTGTCTTTGAAGGCAAGGGAATTCTTCCCACTCCTGTTGTTGGGGCTCCGTCTGTGACGAGGCAGTCCCTACTTCAGTTTTTTGCCCAGTGCGTAAAATTCAGTCTCCGTCTGTGACATGGTAGACACCCAAGTCTTGCGCTCTGTGCATAAAAATTAGTCTCCCGTCTGTGACGTGGTAGACACTCAAGTCTTGCGCTCTACGCGTAAGGGTAAATCTCCCGTCTGTGACGTGGCAGATGTTCCTGTTTTGCGCTCTACGTGTAAAGGTAAATCTCCTATCGGTGACATGGTAGATAAGTTCACAATGATGCTTTTGCATCTAAAGTGAATTTGCCTACACGCATGCAGCATAAAAACAAGAATTCTATTGTTGGTAAAACTTCAGTTTTTCACCAACAACCTTCTTACACTACTTTACACAAAGTACCAAACCTTCAGATTATGCGTAATGCTGATGGAATTCTTTGTGCACAAAAATCTCAGAATTTACGCACACAACTCCAGGCGCGTAAAAATATACAGTTTGGTTCTGCTAATGAATCCAGTAATCTTCTTTATACGCAAGGGACTAAACGTTTCTCTGTCCCAAATATAATAAAGAAGACGACTCCTTCCACTCCTTCTGATTTACGCGAGTTACTTGTACAAAAGCGTAAAAACAAAAAAATCTCCTGTGATACTCCCCCAAGAAAATTATCATTGTGAGTGTCACCAGATTGTAATCAAATGTTGCTGTTCGACTTCTAAACGGTCAGTTTTTGACCGATTAAGCTACAATGTGCCTCTGCAACAAATTGATGACTAAGAACATGAGTTGTCCTATGCATCAGTCAATATGGCATCTCATATCAATAGAGGACGACGTCCAAGATACAGTTTATCCTAGACTCCAAGCCAACAACAGTTCAACCGACTCTTTGACACTTTTGAAGGGGTATATCAGCATACTCGGTCAAGAAGTCAAAGATTGTTGTAATCTTCAGATTCAGAAGCTGGGGGTACCCAGTCTTTGGAGTCAGAAACTGATAGTGTTGATTCATACCTCTACACCAATCCTTCTGTATGTTCAAGGAAGGTTGAATCTTATGTTATCGGGGAAGAACCAGAGACGTCTACTTATAATACAAAGCAACGTCTCTCAGCAGTGGAACAATCACTGAAGGACATGCTTGCCATGATGCAAAATATGTATCAAATAATAATGACTCAGCAAACTGTTCAGCCGGCAGTGGTAACACCGGTGCAGGTAGCAGCACAAACTCAAGATAGTCAAGGGGTTGACATACCTTTGAATAATCTTAGTCAAGAGCCTGCTATCAATCAAAACTCCGCATCTCCATATCATCTCATTTCAGAAGATGTACCACCTCCGATGGAGGTTACGGTACATTCAACCACTATTCAGTCAAATGTGCTTTCTCAAACTAGTGAAGCTATTCAAGCAGTACGTGAGTTAAAAGCACAGTTTGAGGTTCTTAAGAACAAAGATCAACTTCAGAGGTTAGGGATCAAGCAACCTTATCCTCCCCATTGGAATGATGTGCCTTTTTCTTCCAAATTCAAGCCACAATCTATAGTATTATTTGATGGAAAGGCTTCTTCAAGTCAATATATCAATTATTTTGATATTATGACTGTACATCTACAGAAGAATGATGCTCTTCTCACCCGAGTCTTTATAGGATGTTTGACGGGTTCAGCATACGACTGGTATCGCAGTCTACCGACAATTGCATATTGTCTTTTGAAGAGTTTAGAGCAATGTTTCTCTCCCGTTTCTATGAAGGAGGAATGGACATGAATATGTCCTCCTTAATAGAGATTAAACAGAAAGAGAAAGAAGATACTCGGACGTTTATTGAACGTTTCTGACAGGCTACTTTAAAGATGCCTCCTAGTATGCCAGATTCATCATTAATTGATACATACAAAATAAATCTGCGACCAACCATTGCTGTCTTTACAGGCTCTCAATTCACAGATTGGGCCTTTCATTATAGCAGCAGTTTCAGCCGAGACCAATAGTAGATTGGCTCATGAACATGGGATGATCTTCGCCTCAGAAAACAAAGGAAAGAAAGCCTCTTCAGGTAACAATTTCGGCAATCGCAATGGGAAAGGGAAGGAAACCCTAGTGGTGAATCTTTCAAAACCTAAAACGACACCAAATAATTCGGAGTCTTCCAAACCAAAAGAAGAGTACTCTTTTGATGACAGTAATATCCCAGGGATATTCCAATGTCTCATGAAGAGTGGTAAACTCCAGATTCCAGAGCCAAAACGACCTAATGAGGTGAATCTAACTGATAATCCCAAGTATTGTATTTATCATAGATACATAAATCATCATACCAAGCGCTTGCTATATTTTAAAGAAGAAAATCCAAGAGTTGATAAATGCTAATGCCATCGCTTTAACCAATGATGAGCATATAGTCACAACTAATATGAATTCTCTTCAATTTAGAGGTTTTCCTCCACAGCAAGTTCCAGATAGAATTGTCCCAATTCCAAAGGCGACAATGAAGATTGTGAATCTCCTGCCAGCTAGAGAGCAAAGTGAAGGATTATTGCCTCTTATAAAAAATGGTGAAATCATGTGGGTACACCCTGACTTAGTACCTGAAATGGAAGATGAAAGTAAAACTTCAAAATCCAAGAAAGGTCGAAAAGTCAAAACCTGCAATATGATTTCTCATGTTGTTACTCCAGATCATGATGATTTGGATCATCTTTGGGACGGTATTCCTTTAGAGGATAGACTAAGGGGTCTGAATATATGCCCTCCAAGTTTGGCTCCTCCTACCAAACTCAAACTTATTCATCGACAATGGTTAACAATGAATAGTATTCCTTTATACAGGGCACAATAAGTTTTTGCTGCTTATGAGAAAGCTCCTGTAGGGATTTTTCCTCCTATCTCGAAAGCCCCTACTCCTATGGCTAGAGGTCTCTGTTCCTTCTTCCTCTGTTGGATCAATTGTTGAGAGTCCGCTACCCACTCACATATACAGTCAACAATCAGTCCATCTCATGAAAAAGATGGGCTATGACTTTCAAAAGGCGGAAGGCTTGAACTATGATAAAGGAATACGAATTCCTTTACAAATTCAAGGTCAAAAATCTACCATTGGATTAGGATTTGAGATTCCTCATAAAAATCTTCACAAGAAGAAGACTAAGGGAAAGAAGACTAAATTCTGTAATATGGTACTTCATTCTCCTGAGTCTGAAGAAGAAACTTTTGCTGGTACGAGATCTGGAAAAGAGTACCACAAAGATTATGAGGGAACTCCCAAAGAAGCAGATGACGTCACTGAAATACTACCAATTCAGTCATCTTCTATTCCTGGTGAGACAAGACCTTCTAAACCATCAGCGGTTGAAAAAGGGAAACAGAAAGCAGTACGCTTTGACGTCCCATTGAAGTCTGCTTCAAATCAAGGGGTAGTGATGAAACCCTACAAGTTCGATATTCTAGCCCAATTAGCTAATACTCCGGCTAGACTTTCTATCTTTGAGTTGCTTCGTCTTTCTAAAGAAAGTCGAGAAACTTTGAGCGAAGCTTTGCTACAGGCAGATTCATGCTTAGCTCAACTCAAAGGTCCTGATAATACACCAGTGTCGTGTCCCCAATGTCATAGTGTGATGGAATCAATTCCTAATATTACCTTCACACAAGAAGATATGTTGTTGAAGCATAATAGACATGACAGGCCTCTGTGTTACACAAGGTATATTGACTCTACTGAAATTGACAGGATTTGCATTAATCCTGGGTCTTCTATTAGCATTATTCTTCAGAGTATGCTACGACCCTTGAGAATTCCTACTAGTGATTTGACTTACACTAGTACAACAATAGTTGGTTTCAATTCTGGAAAGAGTAAACGATTGGGAAGATTCGTCTGAAGATTCAAATAGGTGATCTTCGAACTATGGCGACCTTTTATGTTATCAACTCAGATGTATCTTACAACATCTTCCTTGGAAGACCGTGGATACATGAGCATAACATTGTGCCTTCAACTCTCCACCAATGCTTCAAGTATGTGGATTCTCAAGGAATTGTGAAGACTGAATTCACAGATATTAATCCTTTTAAGGGAGTTGAAGCCTATTTCTCTGATTCAATACTCTACAAACAGGAACATGTGAAGGAAATATCTGATATGGCTGAAGACTGGTTGCCTGCAGAAGATCAATCTGTCTTTGAAGATCATTCAGAAGATCAACCTTTGATGATTAAAGTTAAAGGTCGAATTCAATCCCAACCTGTCAATGGTGAACCTTTGGTAATTAAAGTCAAAGGAAGAACTCAAGCTACGCCTAATGAAGCTGTGAGGATTCCGATCAAAAATCGGGTTTAAGCCAACACTGATGATCAACCTCTCATGATTAAGGTTAAAGCGTACTTCTCGTACAATTGATCCAGAACCATTGGTCATCAACCTTGGAAATTCTACGCCGAAGACGGATGCTAGTCCTTTAATAATTAATCCAAAGTGTAGTAATCAATTTGTCAATGATGTAAATAATATCATTCTGTACTTTCTCATATTAATGAAGATTTCCTTTTGGAGTATATGGCTGTCAAATTTATTGAAAGAATGACTTTATCTGCTAATAATCAAAGTCATCAACATAAAATGACATAAATACAGAGGAAACCTTATATATTAATCATAAGGAAAATTCTTTTCCTCCTCATGTCGATGTTGGACCCTATGCTCAAAGGTTCCTAACATCTTCTCCTTATCTTCTACCTATAGCCTCATCATCACAAGCTTGTGTAACTTATAGACGTCACGAAAATCTTATTTTATGATCCCGTCTAATAAAAAACACACCAAATTGTGTTTGGCTTGGCTAGAAATATCCCTGTTATTCAGACAGATGATCTCATAGAGAAAGATAAAGGAAAAATTAGAATTGACAAATATAGTCAATAATCTCTTAAGATTATCCAGAATATGGGATATGATTTGAAAACTATGCTAGGTCTCAATCAAGGCAAAGGTAGACGGTTACCATTATGTGGTGATCCGTTTTATAAAAAAACTCGTCATGGGTTGGGATACGATCCATCCTACATGTTTAATGAAGATATACAAGAAGAATTTTCTTCCAGTTTTTCACAATCCTCAGAATCTGAAAAAATCCAGTTCATTGAATCTGATACATCCCACATGTTTAATGAAGATGGAAGATAAATTTTCTTCCAGTTCTTCACAATCCTCAGATTCTGAAGGAAGCAAGTATGTTGAATCTGAGTGCGTCTTTTCAGTCAATATGGTTCAAACTGATGGTGAATCTGAGCTATTTGAAAATGATCCTTGGGCCCAACAAATGGATACTCAGTGGGAACTTCGATTTGAACAACGACAGCCACCCACAGAAGATGAAATCATCCAGATTGATGTTGGAGATGAAACTACGTTTAAGCCAATATTCATCAGTAAAAACCTTTCTGAAGAAGAAAAGAAGAGTTGATAAAGCTGATTAAAGAATATATTAATATCTTTGCATGGAGTTATGAGGATATGCCGGGTCTAGATCCTAAAGTAGCTACTCATAAACTCAATATTCTTCCTAATGCCAAACCTGTAAAACAACAGCAGCAGTATTTTTGACCAGATATGATGGATGCAATTGAAGCAGAAGTCAGAAAGTTGATTACATGTGGCTTTATTCGTGAAGAACAACACCCAGACTGGGTTGCCAATATTGTTCCTGTCATGAAGAAGAATGGAAAAGTCTGAATTTGCATAGATTATTGAGATCTTAATGCAGCTTGTCCAAAAGACGAATTTTCACTTCCGATTACCGATGTCATGATAGACAATACATGTGGTTTTGAATGCATGTCTTTCATGGACGAATTTTCAGGATACAACCAAATTAAGATGCATCCAGGAGATAAAAGCATACCGCTTTTCGTACACCCCTTGGAGTTTACTGCTATATTATGCCGTTTGGTCTGAAAAATGCCGGTGCTACTTATCAAAGGGCCATGAGCAATATTTTTCAAGAACATCTACGAAAAACAGTTGAATGCTATGTGGATGATATCGCTGTCAAAAGTCGATTAAAAGATGATCACATTCAAGACTTGAAGACAGTATTTGAGTTGATGCATCGACATCAATTAAAGATGAATCCTACTAAGTCTTTCTTAGGGTTTCCAGTGGCAAGTTTTTGGAATTTGTCATTACTTCTCAAGGTATCCATGTTGATCCTGATAAGGTCAAAGCAATTCTTGAAATGCGTCCTCCACATAATCTGAAAGAACTCCGTAGCTTTCAAGGTCGCATTGCTTATATCAGGAGATTTATATCCAATATTTCTGGAAGATGTCAACCTTTCTCTCGTCTATTAAAAAAGGTGTATCATTTGTTTGGGATGAAGCATGTCAAAAAGCCTTCAATGACATCAAGCATACCTTATAAATCCACATGTTCTGGTACCTCCAGTAGTAGGAAGACCATTTTTGCTGTATGTTCGAGCCTTAGATCATTCTCTTGGTGCTCTTCTTGCACAGAAAAGTGATAAGGGTCATGAACATGCAATTTATTATCTTAGCCGAATGATGGTTGGAGCTGAACACAGGTATACTCCTGTGGAAAAAGAATGTCTAGCCTTGGTTTTTGCCATTCAAAAGATGCGACATTATGTAACGGGGTAAACTATTCATGTCATATCAAGAATAAATTCTATTCGGGTATTGATGAGAAAGCCGAGTATTCTTAACTCCCGGTTAGCCACCTGGGCAATGTTGCTTACTCCCTATGATATGGTCTACATACCTCAAAAATCAGTGAAGGGTCAAGCGTTAGCTGACTTCTTAGCAGCTCACCCTATACCTGAAACTTCCAAACTATATGAGGATATTCCAGATGAGTCGTAGATTGCAACATGACTTTGAGGGATGATTTTGGTAGCTATACTTTGATGGAGCATCACGAGTTAGGCCTAAAGACAATATTGTCTCCGGAGTAGGCATCGTCTTGGTCTCTCCTTATAAAATGGTCATATACCGTGCTTATTCTCTTAATGAACCATGTTCCAATAATGTGGCAGAATATAACTCTGCTAATTGGTCTTCAAGTAGCAAAACAATTATACATTGAGTTCCTAGAAGCTTATGGAGACTCTCAACTGATTGTCAATCAGGTCAGAGGGACATATGAAGTCAGAAATCCTGACCTTATTCCCTATCATCAAGTGGTAATCGAATTGGTTCTTTCATTCAAACAATTTTTTTGAATTCGTACCACGTTCTAAAAATTTGGAAGCCGATGCTCTTGCTAGTCTAGCTGCAGACTTAGCAGTTCCAATTAGAAGAAAAATACCATTACTTTGTTGGATAGAGATCTATTCTGTGTCAAGAATAATTTGCATATCGAATAGAGTTATACTAGAATCAAATTCTCAGCAAAGGGATTGGAGAAGTCCATTTATTGATTATGCGGTTCATGGGATTTTACCTGAAGATCCAAAAAAGTTGCATCAATCAAAAACGATCATTTCGATTTTACTATGATTCTTCTTTGCATATGTTGTATCGTCGTTCTTATGACGGACTTTTATTGCATTGTCTTTCAGAAAGTGAAGCCAAACAAACAACTACGTGAAGCTCATGATGGAGTTTGTGGGGTGCATCAACCAGGTCCGAAACTACAAGACCGTATTCGAAGAATGGGTTATTATTGGCCTTCTATGATAGCAGACGCTGTGGATTATGCCGACGGTGTAAAGCATGCCAGATTCATGCTGACTTTATTCACCAACCTTCTGAATTCTTACATCCTACAACAGCTTTTGGCCTTTCGAAGCTTAGGGCATGGATATTATTGGTCCAATTAATCCTTCTTCTATAAAAGGGCATCGTTTATCCTGGCTATAACCGATTACTTTTCTAAATGGACAGAAGCAGTTCCTCTTGTGGAAGTAAAAACGTCTAATATGGTTAGCTTCATCAAACATCATGTCATTTATTATTTCGGAGTTCCCCGAAGGATAATCCATGATAATGGACCACAATTTGCCAGTCAGGCATTTTATCAATTTTGTGATAAAAATTGGATCCAGAACATAGCTTCTACGGCTTATAATCCAGCTGCTAATGGTTTAGCGGAAGCTTTCAACAAAACTATTATTAAACTTCTCAAAAGTTCGTCTCTTCTAATAAACGTGATTGGAATGAGAAACTTGGAGAATGTTTATGGGCTTATCGAACCACAGTTCGAACTCCCACTGGTTTACACCATTCTCACTGGTTTACGGATGCGAGACTGTTCTTCCATTGGAATTCAGATCCCGTCTCTTAAAATAGCCATTGCTAATGAGCTAACCCTGAAAATATGATCGCTTACGACTCCAAGAACTTGAGGGTCTGGACGAGAAGCGTCTTCAAGCACAACAGCACATCGAGCTATATCAAGCCCGTATATCTCGAGCTTTCAACCGTAAAGTTAAAGAGAGGGTATTCAAAGTCGGTGAGCTAGTCTTAGCTGTCCGAAGACCTATGGTTATGACTCATAAGAGCAAAGGCAAGTTCCAAGCTAAATGGGAAGGTCCTTAGTCGAGACAGTATTCTCCAATGGTGCCTATAGGTTATCGAAACCTAATGGAGATTTGATAATAATGCCAATTAATGGCAAATTCTTGAAGAAATACTATGTTTGAATTTCTTCTTTATTCCCAGCTACCAAGGTTTGGTTAAGCTGATTATTTATTCTCCTAAAAGAGAATTTTGATTTTCTGTCTTACCATCTGATTTCAGAAAGAAAAAGATTTATTATTTATCATGTTACATTCTCTGAATAAATATTAAATCTATTTTTTTCTTATTCCATCTATCATGTCTGCATTACCTCTGAATAGATATTAATCTATTTTCTTTGAGTCATTACGATCTATTATGTTCATATTACCTCTGATAGTATTGTATGCTCTAAAAAGAAAACAAGATTTATTATCTATCATGTCCACATTACCTCTGGATAGATATAATCTACTTTGTTGAGTTTGGAAGACTTATCATGTCCATATTACCTCTGATAACTGTTCTCTATCTCACAACCATTTTATAAAAAAAATGTTTCATTCATTGCATGATTTGAAATATTACAGCAAAAGAAAGACAGAATACAAAATTCTTTATTGATGATATGAAAAGAAGAATACAAAATTCTTTATTTTCTAAGGTGGAGCAGATACATCTTCAAGCATTTTCTACAACTCTGCCAAGCGCCTTTCACGAGAACTCAATACATTTGTAGTAGCTATGGTGCGACGAGCTTCTGGAGTACAGAGATGGGAGAGTTCGGCGAAAGTAGCTATCATTTTATCCTTGGCATCATCAAGGTTTTAATGGTAGCTTCAGCACCAAAAACCTTCTTCCAATATTGAGCTCTGCGTCAAATGTTGGTCTCGAGCTGCAATCATCTGCTCTCTTTCTGCCTTCAAACGAGCCAACTCTGCCTCAACTTCACGAATTCTATCATTTTGTTGATAGATTCTCATATTTGAAGTTTCATAGGCTTCTCTATGTGTCTCCAGCAGGGGTTTATTTTTTCAGAAAAGCTCTCTGGCAACTTTACTGCTGTATTCCTGGAGAGATTCCTTAAAAATAGTCTCCCGAGTGATGTATTCAGTGATAAAGCATCATACTCGGTGGATGAGACTTTCAAGGGTTTCACTTGACAGCCTTAGATATTCTTGATAGGCTGTTCAAGTCCTTCCACCACTTCTCCAAAGCTGCTGCTCTCTCGGCATCATTGAACATAGCAACGTTCCCAATGGTGGGAGCGATTGCAGCCTTCAAGCTTTCGTAATTTAGGCCCTTCTTCAGGACCATCTTGATCAAAGCGCCAGAGTTTTATAAAAAGCTTCTGTATGAATCTCAACTAAAAGATTCATTTCTGCATTAGAGCTTGGTGTGGCAGCGAGCTCTACTAAATCCCTTTTGAAGACTGGGAGCAGATGTTGTTGTTGCCTTGGTTGTAGGCTGAGAGGAAGTCATAGTTGTCGTTGCTACCAAGGCTAACTGATCCTCAGGAGGTCCAGAAACAATTTTTAGCATTTGTACGGATTGATCTCCAGCCGTTTTGGAGCTGAAACTAATTGAGTTTCGGTGGCGGTGATTGTTGCGGGAGGAATGGTGATTGTTGTGATTTTCGGGTTCAGACACTGTCTTCTCAAGAACTTGTGCCGGATCAGTAACAATAACTGAGGATGCTATTACTACTCTCGACTTCGGTTGATGGGTTGATAATGTCTTCATCACCTTCGTTGGCTGCAGGCCCTTCAAGTTCTGGGAGTATTTCAGTTGCAGTTGGTTCTTCTGCAACTATTTCTTCATCTGCAGCTGGTTCTTCTGCAGCTAATTCTTCTTCTCTGTCTTAGCAAGAGAAGGCAATTCTTGCTGAGCCTCACTACAGGTTCTTCTGGTATTTTCATAGATGGAGAGTCTTCTTAGAAGCAGAATCTTCTTTTGAAGAAGAACTCTTCTTCAGACTATGTTTTCTTCATGAATAGTTTCTTGAGGAGGAAGAGGAGCCACGGGATTTGCTGCAGCGATGACACCTACAAAGATTAAGCAAAATAGTTAATATACAAAATCATAATACATAATTTTGTATAGATTTTGTGTAATTTATATTTACCTGAGTAGGTGCAGGACGTGCCAAGAGTGAGTCATAATCTTGATCCCAGTCATCATCATCTAACTCAAGGGCCGGTTCATCCGAAGGGATGGGTTCGGATCTAGTATGAGTCGTGGCGGTGTCTTCGATAGCTTGCGCCTTTTGTGGCGAAGTGAGATGCATCGAAGTGCTGAGACGTCCAGGAGATAGGAGCCCCATAGTTTCTGTTGCTGCTGGATTGAGATGCTGAAGGCCCTTCTCCAGGATGAGCTGAAGAAGATGCAATTTTGAGGCTCTTCAACTGGAATCTCTCTTTCCGGAGTAGCAGCCCTCTGCCTGGAAGGCCCTTTAACAGTAACCTTTTTTTTCTGCTTTGGGAGCAACCGTTGTGTCAGATTTACGCTTCCTGGAGGTAGAAATTCTGATTGCTCCCGCTGGTGCCTCTCCAGTTCCGTTGGGATCACTTCCAGATATTCATCTGGAACAGCAGTATCATCAGGTACGTTCGAAGGTACCCTAACTGGTTCTTCGACGTTTCCTTCCAACCCATCGGAGACTTCCCTTCATGTTGTAGTCATTTGCAAAGGAACGGATGGAAGCATAAAAATGAGCATATGAATGAAGCATTCGTAGCTCAGTTGTACTGGTGGCGGTTGATATAGAATTTAGCACCAGTACATCCAGCGCTGAAATATCTCCATGCCTTTGCACCATCAACTAACTTTCCATAATGGTTGAAAGAGGTAGAGGGATTACCAACGTGAAGTTGGTCATACCCGAATTGACGAGCGAACCGACTGGGCAGATACGGTTCGAAGGTGCAGTTATCATCAGTTCTATACATCAGATGTGATGGTCTGATGCATATCAGCCAATTAAAAACAGGCAAAGGGAGTCCCGTCCTCTTTTTACCTAATCTTCAAATTGCACACCGAAGCAGTCAGCCGAAACTGGCGGTCGTGTGCAAAAAAGTTCCACCCATGAGAGTAGTTTAGTGCTGCTCGAGTATCTACCACTGAAGTTGCAATCCACGAGGCTTCATAGAACTTCTGGAGGAATACCTCCGCTCGATCTTCGGGGCCTGGTGGCAATAAACTGCAGTTGTGGTGCAGTAACCAGCCCATTAAATAAGTAAGGGCATCTCCACCCTAGGAAAATCCTTACGGTAGGGAGCATTACTGATTAGCTCCTCACCAAATGCTCGCAGACCAGCATTTATTCGACACACCATTGTCGATAATAAGCTGAGTCTGGTCTTGAATACCAAACATACTGCTGGCCATAGTACGTTTCGATGAATTCTGTCGACCGTACCGTCCCTGGTACGATCCATCTCGCAGCCACAGAGAAAGAAAGCTTGCCAGTAAGGCTTCCTTTAAGATTTTTGACTACCATGCTTCAGATAGCTCAAAGCTTCAGTCCCCGCAGGGATTTCTCCAGTCTTGGTAGTCAGATACTGATTTAGAGACTTATGCGTGATCATCAAACCATGGATCAGATCCGAAGGAATTATTGAACAAGGGTTAATGATTTGAGCCTTGTTGTCTTGGAATCTTTCTTGTCTTGGATATTCTATCCTTATGGTAGAATAGATAGGTTGTCCATTTATTGGTGTATGCCAAATGCGACCCACTTTCATACATAGTGGTGCAAATCAGATAATGGCACATCAATTCTTGATATACTTTGACTAAACCAGGATTTGTCTTGCTAGTCTCTTCTAGTTCCTGGTTGGAGGGAACGTATTCTTCATATGGAGCTCCCCATTGGCAGCTTAGAGATGAATTGCATCTCATGCAGTGCAAAACCCATTTCTCCTATTGGGGTTGCAAAAGTCCCTGTTGAGCTGATGTACAACTCCATCAAAGCTAAAACAGGTTATTGTTCATTGGTATGCCCTGACTGGTAGAGGCTACTGCTTCAAACAGCCCAATGGCTCGTAGCTCTGTTTCAAAGTGCTGCATGACCTAGGCACTGAGTTGAATCCAGTTCTTATTATGTGGGTTATCCATCCTAGAAGCCTAGGGTTAACCTGAGGATATAACACTAAAACGTTCATAAACTTGTTTATGAACATTGGTATCTGCACTGGGGATCAGAGCTGAATCCTCGCTTGGTGTGAATCCAGGCAGTAAACCGGAGAAAGGAATGACACCACCGCTAGGAGTGCTGGTATGATAGCCCATCTGGTTGGATCCGTCTCTCTTGAAAATAATCTTGTGTGGTCTACCATGACTGGGAGTCAGGTTCCAAATCATATGTCTTGTGTGGGTGGCATGAACGAACGAAGACAGGGGATAATCCCTTGACATTGACGGGAGGTACATCGCTCTCTCCCAAATCTAAATACCCAGGACTCATTCTTGGGATTTGTTTGAGATTTGAAGTCAATGGCGTCTCCAAACAAGAAGGCAGGCTTCAAAAATTGTTGGCCATCCACGATGTCAACAACTCTCCATTTATCAAAGTCAGCAGCATCCTGTCTCCTGAGCAGCTATCAGTTGTTGTCTTCTTCAGGTTATTGTTTATCTGATTGTGGGAACTCAACATGAGACAGATTCTAAGTAGTTGGAACCCAAAATACCAGTTGGGGAACCAAAGATTTCAGAGAGAGGATGAATCTGTAAGTCCACTGCAAAAAGAAGATCAACAAAAATCAAGATTAGTAGAATTTAGAATTGATCTTTATACAAAACTTTATACAAATGCTTCTACGCAAATGATATTTGTGCGTAAGGATTTTTCTCTACACAAGAGTTATTTTACGCAAGAGAAGATTTGTGCGTAAAGGATTCTTGTTGACTAAAAGTTTTCTACGCGTACTTTTCTCTGTTCAAAAGAGTAAAGTTATACGCATGAAAACATATAGTCTTTTGACTTACTTTACGCTGACACGTATGAACGTGGGTGACTTGCGTATTTTTATGCTGGCATATATAGATGTGGGCGTATTTAATGCTTAACATTTTACGCTGGCACGTATTGAGGTAAGCGTATTTTGTTGTTAACATTTTACGCTGGCACGTATTGACGTGGGCGTATTTTGTTGTTTACATTTTACGCTGGCACGTATAGACGTGAGCGTATTTTGTTTCTATTTTTACGCTGGCACGTATAAACGTGGGTGTATTTGGTGATTCTTATTCTATGCTGACACGTATAAACGTGGGCGTGAAGTTTAGGGTTCGGTTCTTCTTCTCTCCGACGAACCCATGGCCAAATTAGGTAGGGTTCTACCTATCATGGCCGAAGCCACAGCGGGGTTGGTCCTTCGGGTTGTCTCCGATGATGCGACGGCGGTTTTCGTACGCTCACTCCTCGACGAAGCAGCGGCGGGCTTCTTGCCCTTGGCGCCGGCGTGGTCTTGCTCTTGGGGGCCATTGATTTGAACTGAGATTTCGAAGAAGAGAATAAAGAAGATAGAGATTGCAAGAATGAGTAAGATTCTCTCTCTACTCGTAAAGCTCTATTTATAGAGAATTTTGAAATCGGTTCAAATTCGAAATTTACGCTGACTGTTGGATATCCCGAATATTACGCTTCTAAGCTGACTGTTGGGTATCCCGAACTTTACGCGGACTGTTGGGTATTCCGAACTTTACGCGGACTGTTGGATATCCCGGATTTTTATGCTTCGTTCAAAGTATTTCAAATCTTAGAAAAAATTAAAAACTTTGAAGGGGGTCTTGTAGAAGCATAAATAAATTTCATAGACCAAGTCAAAGAAGTTGAGAGCTTTACGCGAGTCAAACTGAGTCAGATTCAAGTTTTACGCAAGATTAAACAGAGTCTAACTCTACGCGAATTACTTTACGTGAGAGGCATCCTCAGCCTTTATGAGCAGGCTGTCCACGTCGTATTTAATACGTGATACTGCTCTGACAGAATGATTTTCTGACAGTACATTGCACAAAAGCCAAGAAGATTTTTACACCAAACCCAACACTTGTCGTTTAGCGTGCAGATAGGCTACTTTACGCTCAAGAGACCACTTCCTTTACACATGAAAGCTATTTGAGTCTTTACGCTCAAGGCTTTCGTGTGGTAGAGTTTATTTGAGCTAATTATACGCTCAAGGCTACTTTTTAGCCACTTTACGCAGGAAGTCTATTTTGGGTTATTTTATGCCCAGTCTGCTACTTTACAGGAAGTCTATTTTGGGTTATTTTTACGCCCAATCTTTTCTGGCTATGTGAGAACGTGGTCTGCATACGTGGCTTTCATGCCACACTTATCAAGGAACGTGCACGTGCTCTCCCCATATTGTTGAAGTTATGGGCACGTGTCACCATGCGTAGAGATCACAACTCTATATGGGACACGTGTCATCACACGTAAAGGTTGATTTTCAATCGTGGGTGGCAGTTACTGCGTGGAGACCCAATTATATTGATTTTTACGCACAGAGGGTCTAGTCTATAAATAGACTTATTTTTAATAGAAGAAAACATCAAGAGAGATACAGAGGAGGAGATTCTGAGAAAACTCATACTTTCAGAGTGATATTTCCAGAAGCATTTCTTCAACTTTTCTCAAGAACAGGGTGAAGCAAAGCAGGAAAGCATTCGACTGTGCCATCAGTGCCATTGTGTCGATACCTTTCTGGTGACTTAGTTCTTCCAATTGTTCATCTTCTTCAAGCAGTTCTTTCATCATCATCGTGTGGTCCAAGGAACAAAGTGATCGCTCTCAGATCAGATTTTATAGCAATACTCTCCAGAATCTATTTGTACTTTTGTATTTTTCTCATTTTCTTTCAAAAGCCAATTTTAGGCATTTTGTTAAGTGAAACAGTAGTAGAGCTTAGAAAGCTTGAATATTTGAAGGTAAAAGATGATTTGAGATGAGAGAATTGAAGCTCTATTTATACTACTCTGGGGAGGCAGAGTTCGGCCCGAATTCTATCCTAAAAATTCAAATTTTTGAACGTTGGACAGCTTGTATCAAGCAGGCTAAAAATATGTGCTGAAATCAGGAGCCAGAGTTCGGCCGAACTTGCCTTAGACAGAGTTCGCCCGAACTGCCTTAGACAGGTTCGGCCCAAACTCTGTCTCCCTTGGGACAGAAGTTCTCAATGGGCTATGGTGGTTTGGTTTGGTTCAGGAATTGGTCTGTTTGTATGGTAGAGCTTAGAGAGATATGTCGGGGTTAAGATGAACAGTGACTCAACATACACATTCTCTAGACTCAATAAATTAAAGATTACAGACTTGGAACAATAGAAAAACTAAGAGCCCTTTGATGACGCCTTTCTTCTGATATTTGAGCAGACCTAAAGACGTCTTTTTTTATAGCAGTCATCCAAAGATAAACAGATCTGGAAATCTGAATATCTTTCGGGGGAACCCCCAATACGAGGCTCCGGATAGGTCACTAGGCGGTTCAGAAAATCTTCTTGTATGACGCATCTTTGGCCCATCATTAATTCTTATTGCATATATCCTGGTTTGATCATGTTTGATCATGCTTACTGCATGTCTACAAATATATGTTAGGCAAGCAAACAATATTTGTAGTACGATACAAGCATTGTAATATGATATAGAACAATTAGGACAATGTTAAGTTTAAGTAGCAACATGATAGTGAGTATATGAATATTAGTGACATCGTTATGTTAAACTTAATTGATTAGCCATATTCAAAAAATGATGTAATCATTGGGCTAACAGTTTATACATCTCTTGGCATACCGCTAGGGCAAAAAAGAATAATTTTTATCCATACATCTTACTTCTTTTAGTTAACTCTGATAATACTCCGATGTTGATCGCATATAGATCTCTTGAGAGAAACTGGAGTTATTCTTTCTTTCTTTCTTTTGTATATATGTTAATACATTCAGATCAAAACCATCAGAGATCTGATGACCATGAACATGAATTGTTTGGTCTATATATATAAGACTTCTGGAACATTATTGTTTCGAAGCATACCATATGTGGTATTTTGAAAGACTTCTTGAACATAATATTGTTTGAAGCATACCATGAACTTAGTGTTTGGTATTTATTACGACTTCTGGAACATCATTGTTCGAAGCATACCATGAGCAAGATTTGTTTGGTATAAATAGACTTCTGAAACATCATTGTTTGAAGCATACACCATGAACATGAATTGTTTGGTGATTTACCAAGTTCTTATGTTAACTTGTTATTATTGATCTTATACAACAATATGTCGAGCCTCACAAATATGATTTCAAGCCTCTAAACTTAGAAGGCCAAAATTTTCTTAACTGGAGATTGGATGCTCTGAATTGCACCTTTAAGCCAAAAGCTCAGGTGACACAATTGTGGCTGATAAGCCAATATCTGCACAAGATAAAGCGAATGCTTTAATTTTTCTAAGGCATCATATTCATGATGATCTCAAGGCTGAGTACTTAAAAGTCAAGGACCCCCTGGTGCTACGGAATTCTCTAGCTGAGAGATACGATCACCAAAAATGGTCATACTACCAGATGCACTCCATGAATGGCTTAATCTACGTTTTCAAGATTATAAGACACTTGCAGCCTATAATTCAGCTATGTTCAGGATTAATTATTATATATAAATATATATATAAATTAAAATTTCTTATTCGGTTTTTGGTTTGGACGAAACTGAAACCCAAAACCGAAACCGAATAAGAAATTTTAGTATTTTCAAGACCAAATCGAACCGAATTTTTTAAAACCGAACAAACGAACCTCTTATTCGAATCTGTTCAGTTCAATTTTCAGTCCAAAATCGAATAATGCTCACCTCCTAAACAAAACCATTCCTTCTCCATCCAGAAAAATAAGAAATTAGTCCCCAGTTATTTTGACATTGATTATTATTTTTAGAAACACACACCTCTCTAAGTTGGCACAGTTATGCCTCTTACTACAACCATGATATACACAGGCACAACATAGTGAGTGACTGGTGTAACAATAATTACACATAGGTGGGTCGTTAAGGTCCTAATCATTCATTATTGATTAGGGAAGTGCTACATTGTTGCTTGGAACGCAGTCCTGGCCCGCGGACCACGTGTCGTCTCCCGATTGGCCGGAGGGTTGGTGGCCCGGAGTTAGCAAGGGGAGGCCAATGGGGAGGTGACACGTGGCCTGCAGGCCAGGAGTACGGTCCAAGCCGCGAACAATGTAGCATTTTCGATTGATTTAAGTGTACTACCATACACACGTACACAGTCTTTGTTTTAGCATAAGAAAGGGAATCTGAACCCTACTGAATATGATTCTATTGAGAAAGGAAGTAAGGATAGGGAGGACCTAGAATATGCACGCTGCTGGAGAAGGGTTGGTCACCAGATCCAAACACAGGGGAAGAGGTGCAACTCTCGAGCAACCGGAGGTGCCGTCGGACGTCGTCGACTGACGTTGGTGGTCAGTCGAGAGCTTGTGATGTGCAGAAGGGGGGACGCTGGGATGGTGATCAGGCGGCCATGGCTTCTTTCGGTTATGGTGGGTGGCGGCTAGGGCTTGAGGAGGAGGAAGGAAAGGCAGTATATATATATATATATATATATATATATATATATATATATATATATATATATAGATTATATAATATATAATTATAAGGTATGTTAGGGTTGCTATGAGTTAGAAAACGGAGAGGAACGGCCGGATAGGTGTGGGATGCAGGCGTGCTCTGCACAGCAGCGGGGAAGGAGAACAGTAGGTAGACCTGTCAATTGGACCGGGCCGGCCCAGCCCGGCCTGAAAATTGACCCATGGGTCGGCCCATCCAGATTAATCGTGGGCCCGGGCCGGGCCGACCCTTATATTGGGTCGTGCCGGGCCACGTATATGGCCCATAATATAGGCCCAGCCCGGCCGAGTCGGCCCGACCCAGCCCCAAGCCGACCCGGCCCGAGGCCCGGTCCAAAGCAACTATACTGAGATGCAAACAATTAAATGTTACATATATGGTTGCATCTTTTATATCAGTGCAGCAGTCATCAAAAATATAATTTTTTTTCACTTGTAAAAAAATAAACGTAGATTGAATTATTGACATTATGGGACAGACGCCTTGGAACCATGTAATTTCTCGATTCTGGATAATCTGTCTAGAGCAGAAGAAAAAAGTAGCCCAGTCTCTTCTTCTTTAGCAGAAAGAGAAATCTATTGG
>JANAVB010040216.1:1084637-1209637 GCA_029216955.1 Iris pallida | reverse complement strand
TTCTTCCTAGGCTGAATCGGTCCCGTGGCCCCGGAACCGTTCCAAGAAATAATCGCCCTTGTGCACAAGTTTCCATGACCGTGCTAAGTTAACAAGTTACTCAAGGTACGTTTTAGGGTATCGTTGCGACAATTATATAATTGATTCATTTTTTGGTTTGCAGATCATAAAATAATTCTCTCTCTTTTCTAGAACCTTATATTTTCTCTTTTGGTGTAAAACTTACATTTTCAGAGTAAATCACTCTAAATTGATACAGTTATCCCAAGTTCTTGATTTGAAACTAGAGGGTCGAGGTGAATGAGGTTATCCACTGTAACACCTAGTTTTCTAAATGAGGGTAATTTTTGAAATTTTATAATTTTAATCTTTTAATAATGTTATTTAAATCATGATATAATTTTTGGTGATTTTTAATTATTTTAAAACTATTTTATTGGTAATTTGTGATTTTAGAGTTTGCTAGTGAAATCCTAGAGTCTACTTGACCTAGAGCCTAACCATGTGATTAGGATATTTTATTTATCATTTTTGACCTAGGGGTATTTTGGTCATTTTGGTTTCTTGGAATTAATTGTAAATTGTTTGAGTGATGATTGTTATTTTTGACTTTTGCTAGTTTTGACTTTAGAGACTAGCCTAGATGTTGACTTTGACTTTGGTGACTTGGTTAACATGGTGTGGACCCTAGTCTAACTTAAGTCGACCCAAGTTGACTTGTTTTGGACTAAGTTGCATGGAGAGATTAAATGCTTTAGGTGTTAGAACTAATGGCTAAGGGATTGAACCAATTTGACATTGCACTGGCCCATAGCCCACTAGCCATCAACCCTAACCCTAATTTTCCTACATGTGGCCAGCCTCCTAGGGTTTCCCCTTCCTATTTAACATCTCTTGAATCATTCTTGCCTCTTTTTACACCACTTTCACTTTGGCAAGAACAAGGTTTGTCCCCCTTTTCAATCTTACTAATTTCTTCATTTCTCTTTCTTTTTGACTCTAGTCTTTTGCATTAAGATCTAAGCATTGCCTATTTACTGTTTATGGTGAGAAATCACAGCTATTGTGCAATTTGGGGATTTTGAGTTGCTAGAGAGATTCTCCTATATTGAGCTTTTTATCGAGTTTGACACTCAATAGGTAAACCCATCAAACCACCTCCATTTCTTGATTTCTTTGCATGGATGCATAGATCTAGGTGTCCCTTAGCTGTCCCTCGAGTTTGGTAGGAAACCGTGTCTATTTTGTGTCCGTATCGGACACGTATCAGTGTATGTTCATGAGTGTTTGATGAAATGCCCA
This sequence comes from Iris pallida, assembly GCA_029216955.1. Taxonomy (NCBI): domain Eukaryota; kingdom Viridiplantae; phylum Streptophyta; class Magnoliopsida; order Asparagales; family Iridaceae; genus Iris; species Iris pallida. The sequence continues at coordinate 1,208,335 of JANAVB010040216.1, read as the reverse complement.
AGAGGATATTTTATTGCTATTTTTCAAAACTAATTAAACAAATTTGTAGATCTATATGTGTGTTTAGTTTTTGTGTAGACTGAGGTAGATTTTGTACCGTGTCCGTATCCAAAATGGACACGAACACGCTGTACGATACCTCGGTCGAGTGCCATGCTGCTCGTGGTAGATTTCTCTGTGTCCGCATCACTTGGACACGTGCCATTCGACACACAGCAAGGGGACATGACTGACACATCATTCCCCAAGTGTCGTGTCAAATGGTGGCTTGTCGAACACGTATTTCATCGTACACTGGTTCGACACAGTGACTGTGCGTGTATAAAAATACGACTGATACGCGTGTCGTATCGCGTGTACACGTGGTCGTTGTGTCTCGTGTTGTGTTGCATGTGTAGGCCTACACGTAGGCTACACGTGGACACGAACACGAGACGTGTCATACCTCGTGTCGTATCCATGAGAGCTTGGACTCGCAGCACGATGCAGTGTGCCTCTGTGTGTATTCCGTGCGTTTTAATAGATTCGACACGTCGTGTCCTATTGTGTGGACACGAGGACGCTCCCTCACATGTACACGAGCTGTACACACCTCTGTATGTAACTAATTGTGGGTTTTGAATTGATTATATTCGAATTTGGGTTTGAATTTATCATATTACTGATACTTAAATAACGGTAAACTGGGTTTGAATAAAAAAAAATAGGATTTTGGGTTTGGTTACATGTAAACTGAGATTCTTTTGTATCTTGATATATGATTGTTGAGTATAACCTGAGATTGATTGGTTGCTATCTACTGAGTTTGTGATGTTTAGGTTATGTTGGGTTTTGCATTGATATCGAAAAGTTGAGTTTTGAATATGTAAAAGAAAAACTGAGAATGAAGTGGAGTTTGATTGGTTTCCTTTGAATGTTAACTTGATCTTGAAACCTGAGTTTTGCTTTAAACTGAGATTTGATATATATATATATATATATATATATATATATATATATATATATATATATATATATATATATATATATATATATATATATATATATATATAACTGAGTTTGGGGGTTGTCGTAAACCTGAGAACTCCTATGCCTTCTGCTATGTACACAAAACCCCTTTCTTGCTATGTGTTAACACCCACACTCACATGAACTTTTCTATATGTTAACCTTTCATATTACACCCTTACCCACACACATGAACCCTTACTACCTACTGTCACACACAAATCTATTTTCTATTTATCTTTACTGTCACATTGTAACATGTATACACTACACACACACTCAGAGGCATACACACACACACCCACACATGTATGCACATATGTAAACCCACACTGTGAAACCCGTAAATTCGGTTTTGTTATTTTTCTAATTATTAATTTTTTGTGTTTGCTAAATTAATATTTTGCCAGATTAGTATTAATAGCTAAATAGAAAATTACTAATTTCAAAATAAATAATCATAGATTTTTGTTTTGGCTGACTCAGACCAGAACTCGTTCCCAAGTCCCAAACCCGTCTAGAAACCTTCAATTTTTTTCAGTTAATTAATTGAATAAGTTAATTAGCTAATTATTATCATAAATCATTATTAATTGTTAATTTAGAAAAAATTGTATTTTTGAAATATTATTAATCCTGGATTTAGATTGTTGGTTCTGACCCGTTCTGACCCAGCCCAAACTCATCTCGAACCCAAGTTTAATTTTCTAAAATTTTCCTGAGTATATTTAAATTATATATATATCAATTCCTTAATAAAACAAAAACTAATGAAAACTTTCACTTAACTATTATTTACTCATTCCATTGTGTTTCATTCAGCATAAGGAAAGAGTTTTCTTTTTCCCCAACGTGCGACCTTTGGCTTCCCGAACGTCCGTCGCCACCACCATCACTCCGACGACCCTTGGCCTCCCGAACCGCCGTGCCCCTTATTTCCGGTAACCCCTTCCCCTCACTCCTATATAATCCCCCTTCTCTTCACCAACCCCATTACTATCTTCTCCTCCCTCTTTCTCCAAATCCCGAGCCCTAGCCGGAGCTCCGACCGCGCCCCCTTGGCGACCCCCGCAGCCGCCCAGGCCAGCCGAGCCCGGCGGTTCCCGACCCAGGCCGACCGACCAGCGGCTCTGCCGACCCCTCCGCGCCAGCCCCTCGCCGACGGCCCGCTCTCCGGCGCCGATCCCGACCCGTGCGGCCAGCCTCTCTCAGGCGCTGCCCCGTGCGTTCATCTCCCGGCGTGCCCCTCGATTCCGTGGTCGTCTCGTGTTTCGGTTGCTGTCCCGAACCGTAGCACTTTCCGTGCCCCGATCCGACCGTTGTGCCCCTTCGACCCGTTGTTTCCGTGGCTCCGCGGAGACGCTGCCACTATCCACTCTTTTCAGCATTCCCAATTTGCTGTTTCGTGTTCCCATACGCGCTGTCCCGAGAACGTCCGCTGTCCGCGTATTCTGGAGTTTACGGGAATTCATTTCCTCCACTTATTAACATCTGAGAGCTCTAGCCGAGCAACCCAGGTATAATTGCTTTCCCCGTTTTTGTCCCGAGTCGATGATGATATTGATTCTCCGATCCCGTTGCGGGATTCGGTTTAGATAAGTTCGATTTCGGAAATAAATTCCGAAATCCTCTTTGGGTTGTGCTGCGGTTGGAGAATTTTAGTTCTGTTGTTTAGTTTCGAATTTTTTGAAACCATTATGTTCTGTGGTTTTTGCCTGGGCTTCTCGGAAATTTCGAGTTATGTTCGGATATATTCTAGAGATTGGTTTTATGGTATTTTCGGGTTTTGAATATTTTTTCGGTTTATGAATACCAGAAACATATTTTCGGGTTCGATATTATTTTCGGGTTTCAAATGGTGGGAATAATTTCTTGAGTTAATTCCCTAGTTTGGGACTTATATTTGGTGATTGTGGCATATTTTCCTAGTTTTGGGTTATCCCGAAAACAGAGGGAATGCTGTCCGAATTTTCAGAAAATATATTTTAAAAAGAGATTTTCTATAAAATCTATAATTCCCAAAACCGACTTTTGCAAAAGATTTATTAACTTGGTTTTTGATTATCGGACGACGACCATACCGGTCCATGGGCCCTAGCGAAATGCAAACGAAACCGGGGTTTTACCCGAACGTTGAGGCATTAGCTATTTTTGACTTTTGGACCAAAGTCTGAGACTCGAAATTAATTTAATTTAAATTAATTACTAATTTTATTTTGTGATTAAGTCGTAGGAAAATTTTTAGAGACTAACAAATGCCTTCTTATTTAAATTTATGTAAAAAGTCTGTAAAAGGCATAAGCCCAGCTTTTATTCACTTTCTGTGGTTTTGTAATAAGTTTGTGTAGCTTTTATTCTATTTCTGGTTTGTGGTTGACGTAAACACGTAAAATAGTAAAATAACTATTTTATAGAAAATCAATATTGTTTTCTCACATTAAATAAATTAGAAAAAATTACAAGTTATTATTTAAACAAATTTCACGTTTTTCCTCATTTAAAGAAAAATATATATTATTTTTAAATATAATATAATAAAATACAAAGTTTTATCAAATAAATTGGAAAATACGATTTTCCCAATAAAAAAGTTAAAATTGATTCTTCTTCGTAAAGTTAGAAACTCACCTCGATAAGCGTTCTAAAGTAGAGTTGTAAAGATTACAATTGACTAGGACAAAATTAGAGATTGTAACTAGCACATCTAGCATGACAACTTTTGAATCTAAGACAGACTTCTCGATTGTAGGATTTCGAGGACAAGTCTGAAATTCATCTCGGAGACATTACCCTCATTCCAGTCAAACCAAGGCAAGTACAGTTTGTGGTAGTTTACAATTATTTAGTAATAGTTTTACTGCAAGTTTAAACCACGATGCAACACGGAACTCTCTCTGAGAGCATTAACTGTTTAACTGTTGGGTACTGGGAGATTAGTGTAATGAGTATGACCACAATCCGGTCATATTCATTGCCTATTCACATCACAATTGTTTTAACTGCTGAAAAACTATTTATTTTAAATTGTTTAAAAATGCATAACTCCATTATTATTTCAATTGTTAAAATATCATGAATTGTACTTTGCTCCCTCCTGACTGAAGACTATATTTTTAGGTCCTATTGATGATGCAGAGCTACTGATTAGTAGTTACTATGATCCTGAGCTGTACCCGGCTATTTTACCAGATGGTGATGATGAGGAGATTGCCAATTAGTTTTATTTTCAGTTTATGATATTGTGAAAGATAATTATTTTATTTCAATTGTGGGTTGTATTTGAAAACTTTGTGTTTGGACAAGTTTTATTTATCGAAATATTAAAAGTTGTGGCAATTAGAATTTGTGTTGTTGATTACCTGCATGAGTGATACAGCTTACTGCCGCCGTCTCAACAACGGTGCAGGCTGGGCATGATCCGATTTGACCCAAGAAATTGGGACCGGGTCGTGACATGTTTTTAGTGGTGGCCCATGCAGGTCCAAAATCAAGAACTTAGGAAAACATATCTAGAAACATTTAGAACACTAGAACATTAATTTGTCACAACATAGGACCGTTATATATTATAAATATTTTTGCTTGTTATAGATTGGTAGGCTACCTTGCTTATGTTTATATCCTAAACCTTCCAGAATATGGCCACAAATCCTGCTGGCGATGGGGTATTTTCACCTGATCACACCCTACCTCCCCAATCGAGTCCGGATCCTACACTTCGACAGCTGGCCGACCGTCCCCATAATGTACCCCATGGGATGTATGCTGCTACAACGATGGATCCATCATCTTCCCAGACTGAGATGCAGCCCCCTGTGGTAGTACCCCCTCCAGCTGCCCCACCGGTGCCTGTGGACCCCACCGATCTCATAGGGCTGCTACGAGGAGTGCTTGAAGCCCAGAGAGCTAAAACGGAAGCTCATCAAGAGCAAACCGTGATTATGAGGAAAAGCATGGAGAATGGTCATAACGTGGCTATGACTGCTCTGGGAAGACAAGAAGCAGCTCAACTTGAACCAAGGCCTGCCAAGGTAAACATATTTCTAAGAGATTAATTTATGAAACACTAAGGCTATTTAAATTAATGGGGATCATTGCCAATAATTTATGAAACATTAAGGCTATTTAAATTAATGGGGATCATATTGCCAAGGTGGGCGATATTGAGAGTTTCAAGAAGCAGAACCCTCGACCCTTCAAGGGAACCGAGGGAATCATCTATGCCGATGAATGGCTCGATAGCATGGAGCGTCTCCTAAGCATCGCTCGACTTCCAGAAGACCTCAAGGCCAAAGCAGTGGGACTCCAACTGCAAAGTGTAGCAAGCACCTGGTATCGGAATGAACCCCGACTCCGGGACAAGCAGCTTGACTGGGACACCTTCAAGAGGTTGTTCCAGAGGAAGTTCTTTCCAACATCTGAGTTGCAGGAGATGGAGAGGCAATTTTAGAACCTGAAGCAAGGAAATATGACTGTTGGGGAATATACGATAGAATTCGGCCAACTCAGCCGTTTTGCCAAGAACTTGGTAGCTGACCCTGATGACCGTGCTGAAAGGTTCAGATATGGGCTGAGAGAGGAGATCCGCACCGATGTGATCTCAGGCGGTGCTAAGACTTATGAAAGGATCCTAGAGCGAGCTCAAGATATAGAAAAGAGTCAACCCGCTCGCTCAAAGAGGGATTATCCTGGAACTAACAACTTCCAGGGTAATCAGAAGAAGCCCAACAACAACAACAACCGGCCTCCTCACCACCAGCAACAGAACCAACAGGCGAGGAACAATGATAGAGCACCTCAGAGGCAGATCCCTGTCTGTGATTTTTGCAAGAGGCCAGGACATCAGTCGAACATCTGCAGGAAGAGGCTAGGACACTGCCTAGTCTGTGGGTCTGCCACCCACCAAGTGAAGGACTGCCTCTCGTCGATGCACCGGACTGGAGCTACTCAGCAGAAAGGTCCTCTGTCCACTCAGCAACAATAATTTGGACAGCATCAACAGAAGACTGGGCGAGCTTTTGCCCTAGCAGCAGAGGAACAAGAGCCAGAGCAGGAACCTACAGCTGATGTCATCGCAGGTTTCATTTATGTGCATTCCTATCCTGCCTTAGCTCTATTTGATTCGGGTGCATCACATAGTTTCATATCAACAAAATTCATCTCGGCACACCACATAGTTATGGGCTTTAGCAAGAAGATCTGAGAGTCATGACCGGTGGAGGACCCCTACCCATCACTGAGACCTGTAACTGCCCTATCACCATATCAGGCCATAAATTCATAGCACCTTTGCTTGTGATGCCCTTACCCAACTATGATGTAGTCCTAGGGATGGACTGGTTGAGTGAGCAGCATGCGCTGATAGACTGTCACAGAGGATGTGTAGTCTTCAGCCCACCTGGAGAGCCGGAGTTTGAAATCTCTCGAACTCCGGAGGATATGGAGTGTGTTACCTAAACCTCTATCACAGAAGAACCCGGACCTCCCCATCCTATCATAGCAGAATTTATGGACGTCTTCCCTGATAGTCTTCCCGAATTACCCCCAGATCGAGACATAGAGTTCACCATTGACCTAGTTCCCAGCTCTTCCCCCATTTCTAAGGGATGCTACAGAGTCAACCCGAAGGAGGCCAAGGAGATGAAGGATCAGATTAATGAACTGAAGGCCCTTGGATTTATCAGAGACGGAGCTTCACCCTGGGGAGCACCTGTCTTGTTTGTTCCCAAGAAGGACGGAACTGTGAGAATGTACATCGACTACCTGGCGCTGAACAATATCACCATCAAGAACAAGTATCCTGTCCCGGATCGATGACTTGTTTGATCAACTCAGTGGAGCCAAGGTGTTCTGAAGATAGACCTCAGATCCGGCTACCATCAGATCAAGGTTAGGAAGGAGGACATTCCCAAGACGGCATTCAACACCAAGTATGGGCAGTTTGAATTCTTGGTCATGCCGTTTGGACTGACGAATGCTCCTGCTGTGTTCATGAACCTTATGAACAAGGTTTTCCATGAATACCTAGATCAGTTTGTCGTTGTCTTCATCGATGACATCCTGATCTACTCGAAGACTGAAGATGAGCATGAAGAGCACCTCAGGAAAGTTCTGGGAACTTTGAGGAAAGAGAAGCTTTATGGTAAGCTATCCAAATGTGAATTCTTTCTAGACAAGGTAGATTTTCTTGGCCATGTTGTCACAGGAGAAGGAATTTCGGTGGACCCTAAGAAGATAGCTGCTGTTGAGAAGTGGTCTACCCCAAGCTCAGTTGCTGAAATCAAAAGTTTCTTGGGCTTGGCTAGCTACTATCGGAAGTTTGCGAAGGATTTTGCCAAGATTGCTGAACCAATGATGAAGCTCACTCGAAAGAATGAAGAGTTCATCTGGACGGAAGCTTGCCAGGCGTCGTTTGAGGAACTGAAGAAGAGGCTTACAACAGCACCGATACTTGCACTACCTGCAGGTACCGGCGGTTTCTCAATCTACAGCGATGCCTCTGGAAAATGACTGGGTTGCGTTCTTCAACAGCACGGAAAAGTAATTGCTTACGCATCTAGTCAATTACGGACTCATGAGAAGAACTATTCCATACATAACCTGGAGCTTGCTGCAGTCATCTTTGCTTTGAAGCTATGGAAGCATTATCTCTATGGAGAGAGAGTAGAAATATATATAGACCACAAAAGTCTAAAATATGTTTTCACTCAGAAGGAGCTGAACATGAGACAAAGAAGATGGCTAGAGCTGATGAAGGATTTTGACATCGACCTGCAGTACCATCCGGGTAAGGCTAATGTGGTTGCAGATGCACTTAGTCGATACCCAGTGGCGATGTTTTTAACCAAGGAGCGGTACTTGTTGGAGGACATAGAGAAGCTTGGCCTGGAGATTGTACTGCCTGAAGAAAAGATGAAGGAACTGGGACGAGAAGCTATTGTACCTGGAGCTGATTCAACCATGATGCAGTTGTAATTGCGTTCAAGTCTGATGGACAAAGTCAAGGAGACACAATTCTAAGATAAGACGCTTTGCAAACTCAGAGATCAAGTGCTGGCAGGAACACTTGAAGGATTCTCTATCGCCAGTGACGGAGCATTGAAGAATGGTACGAGGCTGTGTGTACCATCTGGCGAACTGAGGAATAAACTTATGCAAGAAGCACACCAGTCGCAGTATTCCATACATCCTGGAGCTAATAAGATGTATCGAAATATACGTACCATCGTTTGGTGGTATGGAATGAAGAAGGATGTATCCAGATTTGTGGCCAGATATTTAATTTATCAACAAGTGAAGGCTAGCAGACAGAGACCCGCAGGACTTCTACAGCCGCTGGACATTTCGGAGTGGAAGTGGAAGCATATAACGATGGACTTTGTGTCAGGATTGCCTCGATCCCAAGGAGGGAAGGATGCCATTTGGGTTATAGTGGACCGACTGACGAAGTCAGCTCACTTTATCCCCTTCAAGGTTGGTTTATCCACCAAGAAGTTGGCAGCACTATACATGCGGCACATCTACCGGATTCATGGAGTACCGGTAAGTATTGTATCTGACCGAGATACTAGATTTACCTCATACTTTTGGAAGAGTTTGCATGACAGCTTGGGAACAAAACTAAAGTTCAGCACAGCCTACCATCCCCAAACTGACGGACAATCGGAGAGGACCATCCAGACGTTAGAAGATATGCTGAGATCTTGCGTCTTAGAATTTGGAGGGTCTTGGGAAGACCACTTGCATTTAGTAGAATTCTCCTACAACAACAGTTACCAAGCTAGCATTGGTATGACACCATTTGAAGCTCTTTATGGACGTCGTTGCCGTACTCCACTTGCATGGGACGACATAGGAGAAAGAGTTCTGCTGGGCCCTGAAATGGTGACTGACGCAGCAGAGAAGGTGAAGGTGATTAGAGACAAGCTCAGGATCGCCCAAGACAGACAGAAGCATTGGGCAGATAGCAGTCGTCGACCACTGGAGTTTGAAGAAGGAGATAGTGTCTTTGTGAAGATTTCACCTACCAGAGGAACTATCTGATTTGGCAGAGCTGGGAAGCTGAGTCCCAGATATATCAGACCATTTGAAGTTTTGAGCCGAATTGGTGAAGTAGCGTATCGGTTAGCTCTACCAGCTAATCTTGAGGGCGTGCACAACGTCTTCCACGTTTCGCAGCTCAGACGCTATATCCCGGATCCGAGTCACATCTTGGACCATTCAGAGCTAGAGATTGGACCCAGCCTTACAGTACCAGAGAAGCCTGTGGCGATTTTGGACAGAGACGAGAAGAGGACCAGGACTTCGGTGACTCCCATAGTTAGAGTTATGTGGAGGCACAATTCCCCAGGCGAGTCTACCTGGAAGCGAGAAGATGAGATAAGGGAGCAGTACCCATATTTGTTTGAGACATGAGGTAATTCCTAACCCTATCTTTTAATTTCGAGGACGAAATTTTCTAAGAAGGGAAGGTTGTGAAACCCGTAAATTCGGTTTTGTTACTTTTCTAATTATTAATTTTTTTGTGTTTGCTAAATTAATATTTTGCCAGATTAGTATTAATAGCTAAATAAAAAATTACTAATTTCAAAATAAATAATCATGGATTTTTGTTTTGGATGACCCAGACCAGAACTCGTTCCCAAGTCCCAAACCCGTCTAGAAACCTTCAATTTTTTCAGTTAATTAATTGAATAAGTTAATTAGCTAATTATTATCATAAATCATTATTAATTGTTAATTTAGAAAAATCGTATTTTTGAAACATTATTAATCCTGGATTTAGATTGTTGGTTCTGACCCGTTCTGACCCAGCCCAAACTCATCTCGAACCCAAGTTTAATTTTCTAAAATTTTCCTAAGTATATTTAAATTATATATATATCAATTCCTTAATAAAACAAAAACTAATGAAAACTTTCACTTAACTATTATTTACTCATTCCAGTGTGTTTCATTCAGCATAAGGAAAGAGTTTTCTTTTTCTCCAACGTGTGACCTTTGGCTTCCCGAACGTCCGCCGCCACCACCATCACTCCGGCGACCCTTGGCCTCCCGAACCGCCGTGCCCCTTTATTTTCGGTAACCCCTTCCCCTCACTCCTATATAATCCCCCTTCTTTTCACCAACCCCATCACTATCTTCTCCTCCCTCTTTTCCCAAATCCCGAGCCCTAGCCGGAGCTCCGACCGAGCCCCCTCGGCGACCCCCGCAGCCGCCTAGGCCAGCCGAGCCCGGCGGTTCCCGACCCAGGCCGACCGACCAGCGGCTCTGCCGACCCCTCCGCGCCAGCCCCTCGCTGACGGCCCGCTCCCCGGCGCCGATCCCGAACCGTGCGGCCAGCCTCTCTCAGGCGCTGCCCCGTGCGTTCATCTCCCGGCGTGCTCCTCGATTCCGTGGTCGTCTCGTGTTTCGGTTGCTGTCCCGAACCGCAGCACTTTTCGTGCCCCGATCCGACCGCTGTGCCCCTTCGACCCGTTGTTTCCGTGGCTCCGCGGAGACGCTGCCACTATCCACTCTTTTCAGCATTCCCAATTTGCTGTTTTGCGTTCCCATACGCGCTGTCCCGAGAACGTCCGCTGTCCGCATATTCTGGAGTTTGCGAGAATTCATTTCCTCCAATTATTAACATCTGAGAGCTTTAGCCGAGCAACCCAGGTATAATTGCTTTCCCCGTTTCCGTCCCGAGTCGATGATGATATTGGTTCTCCGATCCTGTTGCGGGATTCGGTTTAGATAAGTTCGATTTCGGAAATAAATTCTGAAATCCTCTTTGGGTTGTGCTGTGGTTGGAGAATTTTAGTTCTGTTGTTTAGTTTCGAATTTTTCGAAACCATTATGTTCTGTGGTTTTTGCCTGGGCTTCTCGGAAATTCCGAGTTATGTTCGGATATATTCTAGAGATTGGTTTTATGGTATTTTCGGGTTTTGAATATTTTTTCGGTTTATGAATACCAGAAATATATTTTTGGGTTCGATATTATTTTCGGATTTCAAATGGTGGGAATAATTTCTTGAGTTAATTCCCTGGTTTGGGACTTATATTTGGTGATTGTGGCACATTTTTCCAGTTTTGGGTTATCCCGAAAACAGAGGGAATGTTGTCCGAATTTTCAGAAAATATATTTTAAAAGGAGATTTTCTATAAAATCTATAATTCCCAAAACCGGCTTTTGCAAACGATTTATTAACTTGGTTTTTGATTATCGGGCGACGACCATACCGGTCCATGGGCCCTAGCGAAATGCAAACGAAACCAGGGTTTTACCCGGACGTTGAGGCATTAGCTATTTTTGACTTTTGGACCAAAGTCTGAGACTCGAAATTAATTTAATTTAAATTAATTACTAATTTTATTTTGTGATTAAGTCGTAGGAAAATTTTTAGAGACTAACAAATGTCTTCTTCTTATTTAAATTTATGTAAAAAGTCTGTAAAGGGCATAAGTCCAGCTTTTATTCACTTTCTGTGGTTTTGTAATAAGTTTGTGTAGCTTTTATTCTTTTTCTGGTTTGTGGTTGACGTAAACACGTAAAATAGTAAAATAACTATTTTATAGAAAATCAATATTGTTTTCTCACATTAAAAAAATTAGGAAAAATTACAAGTTATTATTTAAACAAATTTTACGTTTTTCCTCATTTAAAGAAAAAAATAATATTATTTTTAAATATAATATAATGAAATATAAAGTTTTATCAAATAAATTAGAAAATACGATTTTCCCAATAAAAAAAAGTTAAAATTGATTCTTCTTCGTAAAGTTAGAAACTCACCTCGATAAGCGTTCTAAAGTAGAGTTGTAAAGATTAAAATTGACTAGAACAAAATTAGAGATTGTAACTAGCACATCTAGTATGACAACTTTTGAATCTAAGATAGACTTCTCGATTGTAGGATTTCGAGGACAAGTCTAAAATTCATCTCGGAGACATTACCCTCATTCCAGTCAAACCAAGGCAAGTACAGTTTGTGGTAGTTTACAATTATTTAGTAATAGTTTTACTGCAAGTTTAAACCATGATGCAACACAGAACTCTCTCTGAGAGCATTGACTGTTTAACTGTTGGGTACTAGGGAAGTAGTGTAATGAGTATGACCACATCCAAAATAGTATAATGATTGTGTTAGCTTACCCCTCATACACACGGGGATAAGCCATATCATATCAATAGGATACAACTGTACAACCCAATCCGGTCATATTCATTGCCTATTCACATCACAATTGTTTTAACTCCTAAAAACCTATTTATTTCAAATTGTTTAAAAATGTATAACTCCATTATTATTTTAATTGTTAAAATATCATGAATTGTACTTTGCTTCCTTCTGACTGGAGACTATATTTTTAGGTCCTATTGATGATACAGAGCTACTAATTAGTAGTTACTATGATCCTGAGCTGTACCCGACTATTCTACCAGAGGGTGATGATGAGGAGATTGCCAATTAGTTTTATTTTCAGTTTATGATATTGTGAAAGACAATTATTTTATTTCAGTTGTGGGTTGTATTTGAAAACTTTGTGTTTGGACAAGTTTTATTTATCAAAATATTAAAAGTTGTGGCAATTAGAATTTGTGTTGTTGATTACCTGCATGAGTGGTACAGCTTACTGCTGTCGTCTCAACAACAGTGCAGGCTGGGCATGATCCGATTCGACCAAAGAAATTGGGACTGGGTCGTGACACACACACACCAATGTATATTTGTGAACCATTGCCATGTAACCCCCTTTCACAATTGTACACCATACACACACACACACATATGTACCCTATCACCCTACCACTGTTACACTACTTCACTGAAACCTGAGAACATCACATGCCACCCCATCTATACACACACACACATATATATGTGCTGCCACATATTGAACTGTCACCCTCACTATAACTCACCTCCCACACACACAATTGACTCACACTCTCAACTCACACACACATGTCACTGCTACACTAGAATTTGACACATACACTACCCCCACCTGGACACTTATGCCTAGCCCTTTCACCCTCTATATATCTATCAATATATATGTAAATATGCATGCATATATGTATGTATGTAAATAGCAATGTATATATATATATATGTATATATATATGTATATATATTTTGACACACACATTTTAACCCTTGTACACACACAATATTTCAGTTGACACTTGCCTATGTATATATAAATACCTATAATATGTATACTTTATATACATTGAGTGTATATATGTACACCTATATGAAATGTGTGTTTGATAGCTTGTGTTAGCTTTGTAATTGTGTGTGAGTGCTAGCCTAGGCTTGGTTAGGCTTAGTGAGACTTGATTGGACTAGGATTGACCTAGTTGACCTAGTTTGACTAGTGTAGTTGACCAGAGTTGACCAAGAGTTGACTTTGGCCTAGATGACCTAGAAATCATATAGAATACATTGTAATCTTCAGTATTATCATTCTGGACATGTTGTGACCTGTATTGATCTGTTTAGGACTCATCTACTCTGTCTGGACATATATATTCATCGGATACTCAGGATACCAGGCGAGTACATTCTCTGACCGTTTCATACTTGATAGGATTTACATTTATGCTCTAGATTACTTTACTTGATGCTGTCACGTTGTTAACACGGATTGGTACTATATGGATCCCTTCATGAGATGTTATCCCCCTCGGGAGCATCGGGTTACAGTATTTCATGTGCGTTTCACTTTCATCATGTACTCTGGTGCTTTCACCATTCATGTGCACTCTTGTGATTTATGTACTCTCATGTTAACAGATCCCCCATGTATACATTTATGTGCACCCATTTATGGGCCTTCATGTGATATCATGTGCAATAACATAACCTGTCTGGATCCTTGTGTATTGATTGGGGTACGGGGGAGTATAAATGGTCATGTGAACAATTCCAAAGTAGTGTAGTCATGTACAAACTTTCATCTTTATTATCAAGCCATTTACATGTCTATCTTCTACTCTACATCACTAGCCATTGTTAGCTCTTTACTTATAGTAGATATTTCTTTACAGTCATATCTTTTACTTCATATATTTTCCAACGTTTCATGTATCTTACTCTATAGAATATTTATCTATCATGTCATATTATGAACTGCGTGAGATGTATTGTGCTCGCTCCCGTCCTGACTGGACCTGTTGAAAATATTACAGATGACATTGAGGAGTTCTGTCCTACATACTATGGAGCAGGCCTAGATGACACATGTGAGCTGGACTCGCAGGAGGACCCAGCACTTGCAGAGGACATTATCCAGTAGTCTAGACTAGTTAGCTAGACCGATATCTTACTTATTGTCTTGTCTTGTTTGGATACACTTTGTACTTATTTGGGGATTTTGTTATTTTGGATATTGTGGAGTTGTTATCTTAGACACTTAGATTCTCTCTCTTATCTTGTATTTCATTGTAGATTCAGATCTTATCTATCTATCTTATCGGACTTTCTATCTTAGCTGTGATTGAGCTGTACATTTCTATATTATCCTCCATTCGGAGCGTATACATTATACAGGTACCTTATAATTGTTAGATGTATGTGACCTAGGACAGTGTTCTACTGCCGACACTGCGACGTAGGCTGGACGTACCCACTTTTCATTCTCCTACACTGGGTGCGGGTCGTGACACGTTTTTAAGTGGTGGCCCATGCAGGTCGAGTTTATGTAGTGGTATTCGAACTAGAGTATCACTACAGCCTGGAGTAGGATTATGATATATTTTTGAAGGTACTCAATCACACCTAAGAAAAACTCTTAATCTGATTCCTGTTACCAAAATTTTGCTGTATTATTATCTTTCCTTGAAAATAAACCGTCCTCCCTTGATATTATCGCTTCATTCTCAGTGATTGCCCTCTCGTTTGATCTGTCTTCAGGATGGTTATGGAGACATGATCTCATCATTTCGATCAGGAGGACACCACTGAGGGGTCTGCCACTTCTCGTCCTGGTCAACAGGACCCCAAGACTGCAGCTCATGTTATGCCAGCTCAGGCTGGGATATCTGCAGCCTTTGGGAGTGCACCTTTTTCTACTCTGAGACTTTTCCCAGTCATCCCAAACGTTCTTCAGCAGCATCCGCCGTCAGGATCAGAGAACGTGGTACGGTTGTTCTCCTTCTTCCAGCAGATAGTAGAGACTCAGCGGCAACAGTTGCTCAAGAGGGGACATGACACTCATGGAGCCAGCAGCAGTGGAGGTCAGGCCAAGAGGCCTCACATACAGATTTAGCATCAGTATCAACAGAGGCCTGTTCAGCAACACCTTCAGGGTCAGGGACGTATATATTTCTACCAGGCATCCAGGCAGCAGCAGGACGCTAGGTGCAACTTCTACAAGAAGGTAGGCCATGGATGGAACGACTGCATGATGAGGCTTGGCAGGTGTTTACTTTGTGGTTCAGCGGAGCATCAGTGTAGGGAGTGTCCCAAGAACCAGACAACATTGACTCAGGCAGCATTAGGAGCTAGGGCTCCGACAGAGCAGCAGGGAGGGACCACCGTTACAGACGCAGCAGACCCCTAGACAGCAGTATGTTATCAGTTGCCCTTTCTGTAAGAAACCAGGGCACGATTGGAGTAAATATCGGATGAGGTTAGGCAAGTGCCTACTTTACGGAGCATCATATCACTAGTTAAGAGAGTGTCCCAAGTTTTTTGGATGGACAGCTCAGGGAGCAGGAGCGAGGGCTCCGGTGAGCCAGTATAAGGGACTACCCTTACAAACTCAGCAGCAGAGATTCGTGCAGCATCAGGCTGGAGGAGGCCAGCAAGGGCGAGCTTACGCTATGGCAATTGAGGGTTCACAGGCAGTAGGAGAGCTTATCGCAGGTTCTGTTCATCTCGATTCCGTTCCTCCCTTGTCTTATTTTAACTATCTCGAAATTCAGTTCCAACAAATCTTGTTTATCGTTCTTGTTCGTAGATGAATCTGATTCTTGGTATTCATTGTTGATTTAATTTTTTGCCAAGATAAATTATATGGGCTAGGTCGTCTCAGTTATGGAATCTAGTCTTCTACAGTCACATTAGCCAGCATGGCAAGGACCTACAGTCTGATTTTGGATATATTTCTCGGATGTGGGAATTTAAGGTTTTTGCAGCCAAGCTAGTGGCAGAGCAAAATTTTTAAATACCATTATTCTAGAAGTATGTACATTAATTAGGACTCTATGGTCATCATAGCCCTGCTTACTACTATGACGAGGATTCAGAGTACATGATTTTGGATGGACGCATATGATTATCAGATTTCATTTTAAAAGTTTTTGAACATATCATCTCTACTTTTCGTTTCAGACTTTCAAAAAGAAATTTGTTGTTGTTTGTTTTCTTTTGCTTTCTCATCATTTAACTTAGGAGTAGGAGTAGCTCTAACTATTAGTATAATCCTTTGTATAACTTCCTTGTTATGAATTTCTCTTAATAAATTGGTGATTGTGATAGGCCTTTTGACTTAGAAGTGATAGTGTAGCTCTGACCCTAGAATGGTAACCCTTACAGCCCTGTTTGATTCATTGTTTTCCTTATCTTCCCAGCTTGGCACCCATGACCACAGACTGTCCCACTTACCCTGTCCCTTGTACTGTTTTGGCAACACAACTTTCGGTCCAATTTAGGTCATTTGACCATTCCCACTTTAATTTTGATTACATTATACACATTATCGTGACTTTTAATTTAGGAGCACAAGACTAGTTGTTTTCTCATAACCAACTTTCCTTACATAACCTATACATGACCCCCTACACTCATGACCTTCGTGTTCCACTCAGACACAACATCTTGTGCTCTGTTTGCTTCATACGACTTTTTCGACACAAGACCCCATCTTAATTCACCCCATGGAGTCACTTCTATTTCTGACTCGAATTGGAAACACCTTTTTTACCCAACCTGTCGACCCAAATTCTGGATATGACCTATTTTAAGCCTACTGCCCATATTGGACTTGCTGACCCAGGATGCTGCTAGGTAGAAGCTTTGACCTTGATTGTTGAGGGTTGACCTACTGGATTACGACCTTCTTAATTTCGAGGACAAAATTTCTCTAAGGAAGGTAGACTTGTAACACCCAGTTTTCTAAATGAGGGTAATTTTTGAAATTTTGTAATTTTAATCTTTTAATAATGTTATTTAAATCATGATATGATTTTTGGTGATTTTTAGTTATTTTAAAACTATTTTTATTGGTAATTTATGATTTTAGAGTTTTGCTAGTGAAATCCTAGATTTTTGGCCTAGGGTTATTTTGGTCATTTTGGTTTCTTGGAATTAATTGTAAATTGTTTGAGTGATGATTGTTATTTTTGACTTTTGCTAGTTGTGACTTTAGAGACTAGCCTAAATGTTGACTTTGACTTTGGTGACTTGGTTAACATGGTGTGGACCCTAGTCTAACTTAAGTCGACCCAAGTTGACTTGTTTTGGACTAAGTTGCATTGAGAGATTAAGTGCTTTAGGTGTTAGAACTAATAGCTAAAGGATTGAACCAATTTGACATTGCACTTGGCCCATAGCCCACTAGCCATCAACCCTAACCCTAATTTTCCTATATGTGGCCAGCCCCCTAGGGTTTCCCCTTTCCTATTTAACATCTCTTGAATCATTCTTGCCTCTTTTTACACCACTTTCACTTTTGGCAAGAACAAGGTTTGTCCCCCTTTTCAATCTTTCCTAATTTCTTCATTTATCTTCCTTTTTGACTCTATTCTTTTGCATTAGGATCTAATCATTGCCTATTTATTGTTTATGGTGAGAAATCACAACTATTGTGCAATTTAGGGCTTTTGAGTTGCTAGAGGGATTCTCCTATATTGAGCTTTTTCGTTGAGTTTGACACTCAATAGGTAAACCCATCAAACCACCTCCATTTCTTGATTTCTTTGTATGGATGCATAGATCTAGGTGTCCCCTAGCTGTCCCTCGAGTTTGGTAGGAAACCATGTCCATTTTGCGTCCGTATCGGACACGTATCAGTGTGTGTTCATGAGTGTTTGATGAAATGCCCAAGAGGATATTTTATTGCTGTTTTTTAAAACTAATTAAACAAATTTGTAGATCTATATGTGTGTTTTGGTTTTCGTGTAGACTGAGGTGGATTTTGTACCGTGTCCGTATCCAAAATGGACACGAACACGCTGTACGATACCTCGGTCGAGTGCCCTGCTGCTCGTGGTAGATTACTCTGTGTCCACACCACTTGGGCACGTGCCATTCGACACACAGCAAGGGGACATGACTGACACGTCATTCCCTAAGTGTCGTGTCAAATGGTGGCGTGTCGAACACGTATTTCATCGAGCACTGGTTCGACACAGTGACTGTGAGCGTATTAAAACATGACTGATACGCGTGTCGTACCGCGTGTACACATGGCCGTTGTGTCTCGTGTTGTGTCGCATATGTAGGCCTACACGTGGGCTACACATGGACACGAGCACGAGACGTGTCGTGCCTCATGTCGTGTCTACGAGAGCTTGGACTCGCAGCATGACGCAGTGTGCCTGTGTGTGTATTTCGTATGTTTTGATGGATTCGACACGTCGTGTCCTATTGTGTGGACACGAGGACACTCCCTCACTTGTACAACTGCACACACCTCTGTATGTAACTAATTTGTGGGTTTTGAATTGATTATATTCGAATTTGGGTTTGAATTTATCACATTACTGATACTTAAATAACTGTAAACTGGGTTTGAATAAAAAAATAGGATTTTGGGTTTGGTTACATGTAAACTGAGATTCTTTTGTATCTTGATATATGATGGTTGAGTATAACCTGAGATTGATTGGTTGTTATCTACTGAGTTTGTGATGTTTAGGTTTTGTTGGTTTTTGCATTGATATCGAAAAATTGAGTTTTGAATATGTAAAAGAAAAACTGAGATTAAAGTGGAGTTTGATTGGTTTCCTTTGAATGTTAACTTGATCTTGAAACCTGAGTTTTGCTTTAAATTGAGATTTGATATATATATATATATATATATATATATATATATATATATATATATATATATATATATATATATATATATATATATATAAAACTGAGTTTGGGGGTTGTAGTAAACTTGAGAACTCCTATGCCTTCTGCTATGTACACAAAACCCCCTTCTTGCTATGTGTTAACACCCACACTCACGTGAACTTTTCCATATGTTAACCCTTCATATTACACCCTTATCCACACACATGAACCCTTACTACCTACTGTCACACACAAATCTATTTCCTATTTATCTTTCATGTCATATTGTAACATGTATACACTATACACACTCTCAGAGGCATACACACACACCCATACATGTATGAACATATGTAAACCCACACACACCAATGTATATATGTGAACCATTACCATGTAACCCCCTTTCACAATTATACACCACACACACACACACATATGTATCCTGTCACCCTACCACTGTTACACTATTTTACTGAAACCTGAGAACATCCCATGCCAACCCATCTATATACACACACACACATATATGTGCTGCCACATATTGAACTGTCACCCTCACTATCACTCGTCTCCCACACACACAATTGACTCACACTCTCAACTCACGCACACATGTCACTGCTACACTAGAATTTGACACACACACTACCTCCACCTGGACACTTATGCCTAGCCTTTTCATCCTCTATATATCTATCTATATATATGTAAATATGCATGCATATATGTATGTAAATAGCAATGTATATATATGTATATATATTTTGACACACATATTTTAACCCTTGTACACACACAATATTTCAGTTGACACTTGCCTATGTATATATAAATGCCTTTATATGAATGCCTATAATATGTATGCTTTATATACATTGAGTGTATATATGTACACCTATATGAAATGTGTGTTTGATAGCTTGTGTTAGCTTTGTAATTGTGTGTGAGTGCTAGCCTAGGCTTGGTTAGGCTTAGTGAGACTTGATTGGACTAGGATTGACCTAGTTGACCTAGTTTGACTAGTGTAGTTGACCAGAGTTGACCAAGAGTTGACTTTGGCCTAGATGACCTAGAAATCATATAGAATGCATTGTAATCTTCAGTATTACCATTCTGGACATGTTGTGACCTGTGTTGCTCTGTTTAGGACTCATCTACTCTGTCTGGACATATATATTCATCGGATACTCAGGATACCAGGCGAGTACATTCTCTGACCATTTCATACTTAATAGGATTTACATTTATGCTTTAGATTACTTTACTTAATGCTGTCACGTTGTTAACACGGATTGGTACTATATGGATCCCTTCATGAGATGTTATCCCCCTCGGGAGCATCGGGTTATAGTATGTCATGTGTGTTTCACTTTCATCATGTACTTCGGTGCTTTCACCATTCATGTGCACTCTTATGATTCATGTACTCTCATATTCACAGAGCTCCCATGTATACATTCATGTGCACCCATTTATGGGCCTTCATGTGATATCATGTGCAATAACATAACTTGTCTATATCCTTGTGTATTGATTGGGGTACGGGAGAGTATAAATGGTCATGTGAACAATTCCAAAGTAGTGTAGTCATGTACAAACTTTCATGTTTATTATCAAGCCGTTCATATGTCTATCTTGTACTCTACATCACTAGCCACTATTAGCTCTTTACTTATAGTAGATATTTCTTTACAGTCATCTCTTTTACTTCATATATTTTCCAGCGTTTCATGTATCTTACTCTATAGCATATTTATATATCCTGTTATATTATGAACTGCGTAAGATGTATTGTGCTCGCTCCCGTCCTGACTGGACCTATTAAAAATATTACAGATAACATTGAGGAGTTCTGTCCTATATACTATGGAGCAGGCCTAGATGACACATGTGAGCTGGACTCCCAGGAGGACCCATCACTTGCAGAGGACATTACCTCAGTAGTCTAGGCTAGTTAGCTAGACCGGTATCTTACTTATTGTCTTGTCTTTTTTGGATACACTTTGTACTTATTTGCGGATTTTGTTATTCTGGATATTGTGGAGTTGTTATCTTAGACACTTAGATTCTCTCTCTTATCTTGTATTTCATTGTGGATTCAGATCTTATCTATCTTATCGTACTTTCTACCTTAGCTGCGATTGAGTTGCACATTTCTATATTGTCCTCCATTCGGAGCGTATACATTGTACAGGTTCCTTATAATTGTTAGATGTATGCGGCCTAGGACAGCGTTCTACCGCCAACACTGCGATGTAAGCTGGACGTACCCACTTCTCGTGCCCCTACACTGGGTGCGGTTCATGACATCCATTCACATTAGTCTTTGCTTTAGGTGAGGGTCTGGTTGGCTGCGCTTAGACGTCACCTACGCGATCACCTGCAATCGTATAAGCAACTGATTAGAACACTGTGTTAGTCAAGGAAATCGATACGAATGCGATGTTCAAAAATGCAAGCCATGAAACCATCAAAAATATTTTCGAAAACGCGTTCACGAAACCAAAGCCAAAGCCAAAGCAAGTGTGGCATGGAAAGCCGAACAACGGGAGGTCTCTTTTGACTCAGCCGTAGAGCCAATCCTCGAGTTGCAACCCACTAAATATGGGACTTAATTCCGAAGAAGCCTTTCCATAATGAGAAAATGATTTTAATTCAATCGTTCCCGTTCGACCGATTCAACCGATCCCGATCTATCGGTCCGACTGAATCGGTAGCGACAGTGTTCCTTTCTCGTGCACCCCATTAACAGAAACAGGGCACGATGTAGGGACGGGTCACTACATCGGAGACATGAAATATTGTCTCGGATTACAAATCGAGCATTACACTAATGGAATTTTAGTGCATTAATCGAAATACACAAAAAATATATTAAAATAGTTTAATATGGATAAAGCTCATGTCCTTAGCACTCCAATGGTTGTTCTATCTTTAGATGTCAATAAAGATCCATATTGTCCTAAGGATGTAGCATCCGCTACCTAAATTTCCTATTTTGATTAGTGATTAATAAATAAATAACACTAGAAAATTCTTTGGGAATTTTTTATAATTCTTAGGTAATTTTTACTATAGTATTATTATTATTTTGAAAGGCTTTTTGATTTTTGTGAGGGCATTATGGGTCATTATAGAGGCCAAACATTCTATTTGGGCTTTAGAAGGTCAAAAATATTTTATATAAATTTTTGGTATTTTTTTGGAGTTTTTAGATAATTAAATGTAGGAAAAACCTATATTTTAGGATTTTTAGAATTTACTGTGCAAGCCTATGAGTAAAGGTTGACCCCAAATATTTTTCTAGGGTTCATTATGTTATTTTATATTTTTTGGAATTTTCCATAAATTTTTGATTGTTTTTAGTATTTATTATGATTTTTTTAAGCAAAACTGATTAAAAAACTAATTTCTGGTAATTAAAAACCTATTTTCTCCAGGCATTACCCAGTCAGACTGGGCGGGCTTACCTGTCGGCGCCAGCTACAGCTACAGTAACCGCCTCTCTCTCTCTCTCTCCTATATATATTAAAGTATTTCATAAATCCTAATTAATTCCTGCAGACTTTGAGAGATGTTGACCTAGGAGTTCTTCAACTTTGCGGAGCGATTGCCGCCAAACCATAAGAGCTTTTCGTGCGCCCTTTTTTTATTGGAAGCATAGTGAGGTATATTTTCTGAATATAAAATTTATTTTTATAATTTCTGAACCTAAATTTCTGGAAAATTCGTAGAGTGCTAGTTATCCGAAATTTGACACGTTTCGGTGTTTTCGAGATTCCGGGAGAACTAGGAATCAAAATCATGAACCGTTTGAAGTTTCAAAAAGTTAACACAGAGCTCTACAACATATATTTTTCCCAAAAATTAATCCATTCATCTATGTTGACACATCAATTTTGATATATTGACTATTTAACAGTTGTATTGTGTTAGTTCTAATCCTTCTACAGGAACAATAGAGAAAGACGTAGATAGACGAAAGACGCTTCCATACAAATCTTATGAAGCTTTTTCGATATCTCAAAAACTTCCTACAAGACATGCGCTCAAAGCACTCAAGAAGACGATGATAAAGCAGAAAAGAGTCAGATCATTCTACCTCCGTCTGTCTTAGAGTCTGTAAGTGTCTAGGAGATTTTGTACGCACTTTAGTAAAGATGACAAACCAAATTGGTATTTATTGGAATAAATATTTTTGAAAAAACAGAAAATTCATCAGACTTTCGCTGAAATCCGACGGATCTTCCGTCCACAAACAGCAAGTCTGTGAGCCAAAGTTCGGATCATCCGCTGGAATTCTGCAAAAATCCGACGGATCATCCGATCGATCACAGAATATTTTGTGAGCCAAAGTTCGGATCCTCCGTCGGACGTCTGCAGAAATTCGAAGGATTATCCGACTGGTCACAGAATGTTTAGTGAGCAAAAGTTTGGATCATTCGCCAAAAATCCGCCGGATAATCCGTTTGCCTTGCTGGCCTCTTTTAAATTTGAATCCAACGGCAACTGTCAGCTGCATTAAATGCATCCAGTAGCTTTATTTCTAGCCGTTACTGTTGACCGGGTCATCCGAAGGATTTTCGCTGAAATTCGTCGGATTATCCGGTCGTCGGCTGAAAGTTTTTATTAGCTTTGAATTTGTATAAATAGGCTTCTTCTTTCTTCATAAATGCTCATCCACTCAAGCCTTAAAGTTTTCAACTATCAAGAGAGCTTTACCATTACTCTACCAAGCCTCTATTTTTCATCAAATCAAAAGTGCTAGAGTTCTTCAGATCCAAACTCGTGTTGAAGTTGGCGAGTTCTTCGGATTCAAACTCGTGTGTAACTATTTACTCAAATAGTAGATTAAAGTCGGAGAGAGTTTCGGGACTGGAGTGCCCCTTGGAAGGATACCAGGATACATCGAGTGTTTGATTCTCTCTCTTTTTATTATCTCATAAATTGCTTAGTTTTCTTGGTAATTATTTTATTACCCTATTCACCCCCCTAGGGTTCTACAATTGGTATCAGAGCCTTGTCTCTTGTTTTGGATTTACTTCCTAAGAAAGATCCATGGCCACTAACCCTAGCCCTAACTCATTCCACAATGAAGGACACTCCACAAATAGACCTCCTCTATTTGATGGTACTAACTATAACTACTGGAAAATTAGGATGAGCATTTATCTAAAATCTCTAGATTACGATCAGTGGGATTGTGTGGTAAAAGGCATTCCTAAATCTTCCATAGTTATCGAGGAAGTCATGTTAGAGACTCTTAGAGAAAAACTCACCAAGAACGAGAAAAAGGTTGCTAGCCGAGACGCAAAAGCTATGAATGCTCTCTATTGCGCTCTCGATAGGAGTGAATTTAATCGGATCTCTACTTGCAAAACTTCCAATGAGAGGGAACCTCTCAAGTGAAGGAATCAAAGATTAGTAGACTTACACAAGAATATGAATCCTTCAAGATGAAACAAGATGAGTCTATTACTTTCATGTTTACTCGATTCGGTGATATCATTAACCCTCTCTCTTCTCTTAGCAAGGAATATCCCACTCATGAAAAGATTAGAAAAATTCTCAAAGGTTTAACGAAGGGATGAAATCCCAAGGCCACCGCCATTATTGAAGGGAATGATCTAATAACTATGTCCCTAGAAACTCTCATGGGAAAGCTCATGACGCACAAACTTGACATGAAGGACCAAGAGGAATCCTCCATCCAAGAAAAAGAGAAGGAAAAGGCAAAGGAGAAGGAGATCTCTCGCTCTCAAGGCTACAAAGATCATCTCAAAAGACAGTTCCGATGATGAAGAAATTGCTCTCACTGCCAAGCATTTCCGAAAGTTTCTCAAGTTCAACAAAGCAAATCGTGCAAGACGGGACAACGATGAAGAACCCACTTGTTACAACAGCAAGAGAACTGGACATATCAAGAGGGATTGTCCTATGGCAAGAAAAGAATCTGGCAGATACAAAAAGTCCAACAAAGGAAGCTAATCTTCCAGGAAATATGCTAACACAAGCATATGGTGTGAAAGCGATGCTAGCGACTCCGACAATGACAAAGAGTGCAAGCATAATACAAATGTTTGCCTCATAGCAAATGAGGTAACAGATGACCTCTCTATGAATGCTCTTTCTTACAATGACTTAGAAAATGCTATTCTTGAATTAGACGATGAACACAAGGTCATAAGAGGTAAGTATAAGAAATCTCTAAAAGAGATTTGAAGCTCACAAACAAGAAATAGAAAGACTCTCTAACTCTATTCTTGATATAAAAAGAAAATCTCCTATTTCTGACACTGATGAGATAGAGTCTTTACGACAAACTCTACATGAGTCTCAAGATGTCATCAAGAAAAAGGACGTCGAAATCTAATCTCTCAAAGAAGCATATGAATTTGCTATGCACAAGACTCTTGCTGCTAACCAAAGAGAATATGCTACCTCTATTAAGTATAATGACCTTCTTGCAAATGGCAAGGAACATGTTGAGAGAAATTCGGCTCACACTAAGCCACAAAGGCGCACTAACACTAGTCATATGCCTCACACTCACAAGAATGCAACACATAAATCTTTTTCTAATCAAGTACATACACGAAAAGGTCCTCTTAAGAAATAGAACACTTCACATCATGCCTTCTACTATCATCATAGCACTCATGTGAAAACACGTCATACACCTAGTCACTCACAGTCCTCTAGATCTACTACACCTATGATATGTCACTATTGTGGCCTCCTTGGACACACTTCTTATTATTGTCAAATGAGAAAGCATGTTAATATAAGAATGTTTAAATGGGTTCCTAAGACTAACAATCAAGGACCCAAACGTTCTTGGGTACCAAAGTCTTCATCTTCAACTTGTGTTGTAGGTGAACCCTCCTTCGCATGCTAAAAGTAAATGGATCCTCGATAGCGGTTGCTCACAGCAAATGACCGGTGACGCTTCTCTCTTTGCAACGCTATCGATGAAGAAAGAAGGACATGTTTCCTTCGGCAACAATCTAAAGGGGTATATCATAGGAAATGGTAACATTGGCTCCCCTCCTTATCCATGTATTAAAAATGTTTGTCTTGTTACAAATCTCAAGCACAACCTTCTTAGCATTAGTCATCTTATGGATAATGGTTATGATATTAAGTTTGTTAAACATAAATGCTTCATCACCTATAGCACTAGTGGATCTACTGCGTATGAAAACATTAGAGAAAATAATATCTATATTTTTTTATCTTGTTGAGAGCACTAACAATGACAGATGCTTAGTAGCAAAGAATGACGAAAGTTGGCTTTGACATATGAGACTTGGGGATGCTAACATGGATACCATCTCCCGACTCGCCACCAAGAAGCTCGTAAGTGGACTTCTAAGCATCTCGTTCAAAAAGGATATGGTATGTAAAGAATGCGAGAAAAGTAAGTTGACCAAATCTTCCTTCAAATCCATCAACTCAGTAAGTACTACTAGACCACTTCAACTCATTCATATAGATTTATTCGGTCCTAGTAGAGTAGCTAGTCTTGGTGGTAAACTTTATACATTTGTTTTGGTTGACGATTTCTCGAGATTTACTTGGGTCATTTTTCTTGCAAACAAAAGTGATACTTTTCGTGAATTTGTTGGTTTTTGTAAACGTGTTCAAAATAAGAAAGGCATTATGATTAACAAGATTATAAGTGATTATGGGAGAGAATTTGATAATGTCGATTTTAAAAGTTTTTGTGAAAAGAATGGTTTTGGTCATGATTTTGCTTGTTCTAGAACTCCACAACAAAACAGAGTTGTGGAAAGAAAGAACAGAACCCATGGCGATATAGTAAGGGTCATGTTAAACCAATATAAGCTTCACTAATACTTTTGGGCGGAGGCCGTTAATATGGCATGTTATGTTATAAATAGAGTCTTGATTCGACATATTTCTAAGAAAACTCCATATGAGCTTTGGTTTGACAAAATTCTCTCTATTGAATATTTTAAAGTTTTTGGATACAAATGCTTTATTTTGAACACCAAGGATAACCTAGGCAAATTCAAAGAAAAAGCCCATGAAGGTATCTTTCTTGGTTATTCTATGCATAGCAAAGGTTTTCGTGTCTTTAACAAAAGAAGTCTTGTTGTTGAAGAGTCAATAAATATCTCATTTGATGAACTTAACACTTCTACATCCTCCTCCTCCAATGATGTTGATGACATCTCCTTTGGTTTGGAAAACTCCTCTCTTGGAGATACTAGCACTTTCTCATCTAACAATGAAGTTGAGCCTACTCCACCCGAAAGTTCTCCAACAATCGAGCCTCCTCCAGAGGATCTTCCAAAGGAATGGAGATTTGTCCCTCATCATCCAAAGGAGCTTATTATTTGTGACCCTTCGTCAAGGGTTAGCACTAGAGCCTCTACACGTGATGTTTGTGCAAATGTGGCTTTCATTTCCCAAATAGAGCCTAAAAATGTTAATGATGCTTTCAATGATGAATTTTGGATGATTGCCATGCAAGAAGAGCTAAATCAATTTGAGCAAAACAATGTTTGGAAACTTGTTCCCAAACCCCACAATTATCCCATTATTGGGACAAAGTGGGTGTTTCGAAATAAACTTAATGAAGATGGTTTCATCACTCGTAACAAAGCCCGATTGGTTGCTCAAGGCTATAACCAAGAGGAAGGCATTAATTACGAAGAAACTTATGCTCCGGTTGCTCGTCTTGAATCCATTAGGATGCTTTGCGCTTTTGCTTGTTTCAATGATTTTAAGCTTTTTCAAATGGATGTCAAAAGTATTTTTTTAAACGGTGTTATTAAAGAGGAAGTTTATGTCAAGCAGCCTCCCGGTTTTGAGGATTTCAAATTTTCTGATCATGTTTTCAAACTTCACAAAGCCCTATATGGCCTCAAACAAGCTCCTCGTGCTTGGTATGAGCGTCTTAGCTCTTTTCTTATTTCTCACAATTTTTCTAAGGACAAAGTTGACATAACACTTTTTATCAAGTCTCTTAATGGGACACTTCTATTAGTCCAAATTTATGTTGATGATATTATCTTTGGTTCCACTAACATGACACTGTGTGTAGAATTTGCCAAAGTTATGCAGGAGGAATTTGAAATGAGTATGATGGAAGAACTTTCATTCTTTCTTGGTCTAAAATCAAGCAAGGACCTCAAGGAACATTCATCAATCAAGCAAAATATACAAAGGACCTTCTCAAACGCTTTGAGCTAGATTCATCCAAAATAATGAGGACTCCTATGGCCACCACGACCAAGCTTGATCAAGATGAAAGTGGCATTTATGTCGACATACGTAAGTATCGAGGTATGATAGGTAGCTTGCTTTACTTAACCGCCAGTCGTCCCGACATTATGTTTAGTGTTTGCTTATGTGCATGATATCAAGCGAATCCCAAAGAATCTCACTTATGTGTCGTTAAGTGCATTTTTCGGTATCTCAAGGGTACCATTAACATGGGCCTTTGGTATCCAAAGTCCACATCCTTTGAGCTCATCGGCTACTCGGATGCAGACTTTGTCGGATGCAAGATTGATCGAAAAAGTACTAACGGCATATGCCATTTCTTAGGAAAATCATTAGTATCATGGTTTAGCAAGAAACAAAACTCTGTCGCTCTTTCTACTACTGAAGCAGAATACATAGCGGTCGGGTGTTGTTGTGCACAAATTCTTTGGATGACACAAACACTAGTAGATTATGGTATTTCCTCTAATAGTATCCATATCAAATGTGATAATACTAGCTCCATTAATCTCACTAAAATTTGATTTGTCACTTTTGCACCAAACATATTGAGATTAGACATCATTTTTTATGGGATCATCAACTGAAGGGAGACATTCATCTGGAATTTGTCGACACTGACCATCAACTTGCTGACATTTTCACCAAACCTCTTGCTGAAGATCGTTTCACCTTCATTTGTCGCAAAATTGTCCTCCTGGACAAATCCTTCTGATATATGTTTCTCAGTTTTTCGGATTATCCGAAGGATTTTCGCAGAAATCTGCTGGATAATCCGATCAATTCAGCAGCTTTTTAAAATCCTACACTGGATTTTTTTGTCTTTTTCCGCAGAAATCTGCCAAAATTTTCACATTAAATTTTACTCCACTTTTCCATGCTGACAGTTGGTCCTCTTTAATGCGACGTGAACCCTCACCTACCCGCATTTACTTTGAACTTATCTCATTCCGAATTTTTTGCCGGTTTTTTGCCATTTTCCGTCGGATTTTTCAGTTCCGGTGCACAGTTTCAGAAAACGAAGCATCACACCCCTCTCTCTTCCTCTCTATCCGTTCCCTCCTTTTTATGAACGGCCATGACTCTCACTTACCCCCCCCCCAAACCACCCCTTCCTCCCTATAAACTCCCTCTCTTTTACTCTCCCCTTCCTTCACTACACTCTTTTACTCTACTATCTCCTTCATCTCCTCCTTCCACCCATGGCTTCTCATAGCAAGTGCCCCCACAACGAAGGCGGCTTCTCCTCCGCTCCTCCACTATCCGTGGCCCGATTCTGTCATCCTCCTACTCAAGGCTTCAATCCTACCATCTTCAAGTCCGTCCATCACTTTCGCGAGTGGTTCAACTTCTAACACAAAGTGCTTGTGTGTCCCGGGAAGCCCATCTCTTGGGTCAACTTCAAAGATCATCGAGAATTCTTCCGATTCTCGGGGATTGACGAACTTCTCGAACGGCAAGTGGACTACTACCCAAATGCCGTAAGGATGTTCTACTACAATCTTGTTCCCGCGAAGAACGGCCCGGAGTTTGAAACCAAAGTTGGTGGGGTCAAGATCACTGTTACTGCGACCTCCCTGGCTAGCTGTAGAAGCATAAAAAATATGGGGTTCATGCGGATTACAAATTGCCGCATAGGTACTTTGGACCAAACAGGTTCGCATGAAGGAAAGCCGCATGACTGTTCAAAAGATATATGCGGCTCGTCGACAAACAGCTGTAGAAGGAAGATATGCGGCTAAAAGGAGCAGTTCGACTGATAAAGCTGACAAGTTCTGACAAAACATGACAGTTCTGACACTTCGACAAGAAAGATAAGATGTGAGACGTCGCCCAAAAGCAGGGTTCGTACGCCTTCATATGGCCAGAAGAGTGTCTTTTAAGCCGCATGAACCTTATACGGCTCAGACTTATGCGGCCCCAAAGGTCTCCAAACTTCATTCAGCCAAGAGCAACTATGATCCAAGCCGCATGAGTCTCATGCGACCCCACATGATTGAAGACTGAGAAAACTATACGCAACAGGACACGTGACAATTTGACCAAGTCCTTAACTACCCATATTTGCTACAACAAAATCCCAACAAATCGACAGATGGCAGCCCAAGAGCGGGTCTTCGCGTGCTAATCAGCCACGTGGCCGCAAGCCGTCTATGCGGCTCAAAATACATCCTATTATAAATAGCAGGGTGCCACACCCTGCAAAAGGCTGGCAACCTTCAAGAGAAAAGCAATTTCTTCACGAGCTGGAGACTGCATCAGATAGTCCACAGAGTAAGACAGAGTTGATAGCACTTTTCCGAGCCTCCACCGTCACCCCCCAGAATCAAAACTAAATAATTGTACTTAGATTATTTCCTAGGATTTCTTTCTAGGCTTTCCTTTTTACAAGCAAGTTTGCAATCAATTTCAGTATTCTATAATACTTGTCTTTGATTTTTATGGCAAACACGATGGCGACTCTGCTGGGGACATCCTTCTCTTCCGATGAGAAGTTGGTGACGTAATCTGACGCGTTCAAGCTCGGCTCTACGCAACAAATGCTTGTGGTTCGCTTCGACCAACAAGCCTTCGAAGAATTGCTCTCTGAAGGGAGCTGTAACACCCAATTTTTCCAAATGAGGGTAATTTTGAACTTTTGTGTTTTAAATCATTTAATAATGATATTTAAGTCATGATATGATTTTTGGTGATTTTTAGTTATTTTAAAACTATTTAATTGAGTGAAATGTGGAATTGGTGTTTTGCTAGTGTAACCTTAGTCATGCATGACCTAGAAGACTAATCATGACCAAGGAGACCTAATCATGTGTTTAGGATTTCAAATTTCTATATTTAAGCCTAGGGGTATTTTGGTCATTTTGACACTTTTGTGAAATTGTGAATTATATTAATTAAATATGTGTGTTAGTTACATTGTTGAGACTTGACCTAGAAGTTAGCCTAATCTAGATGTTAACCATGACCCTATAAGCTAAGTTAGAGGATTTCAATTAAGTAATCACATTAGTGTAATATCTAGATATTATTAGGAAAGATATTTACTTTTGAGATATTTGTGAAAAGAAGCCTTAACCAATAGGAAGCCTTAGAATTTGTTGGAGAAACCTTAGCCACTCATCCTAAACCCTAACCCTAATGTTTTCAACAGCCATCACACATCCCCACCCTCTATAAATGCAACACATTAATCATTTGCATCCTTTTTAATTTATTTTATTTGCCTCTTTTGTGTTCTTCCCTAAACTTCTCCCCAGATATCCAAATCACCTCCAAATTGAGCCAAACTTCTTGCATTGGGATTCCCTACCATTGAGGATGCTAAGGGGAGCTAGCTAGCAAGGTTGCACAAGCTTTGGGCATCATCTTTTGAAGAAGAACACCCCCCCTTTCCTTAGTTTTCATTGAGTTTTCACTCAATAGGTAAAATGCCTCAAAACCTATTAATATTGTGATTTCTCTTCATGAATGCATGCATATAGGTACCAAGGATCTATAGGCTAAGTTTTGTAGGAATTAGATTGGGTTTGGTGTCTGTATCGGACACGTATCTAGGTTAATATTAAAGTGTTTGATGTATTGCCTCAATGAACTTTTTGTTCTCCATTTTCAAAACAAATTATATATTTTGAAAGCTCCTGGTGTGTGGAATATATTTCGTGAAGACTGAGTCGTATTTGGTGTCGATTTCGTGTCGTATTTTGTGCTGGACACGCAGCACGAGGGCTCGGTCGAGTGCCCAGCTGCCAGTGTCTGATTTCTCTTAGGACACGACACCTCGTGACACAAAATTTGGTGTGTACGTGGCCCACATGACTGACAGGACTCCCACAAAATTTTGTGGGTCCTCGTTCAGTGTGCATGGAGAAATCGTGTCTGCACTGATTTCGTACTACACTGGGACACTGTTAAAACACGTTCTGACACGACCTTGTAACTAGGACACGACACAAATTTGGGTTCGTGCAGGCACTTGAAACCTTAGCCCTAGTCCCCATTGACCTCTGTACATGAGCACGTGGAGCCTAGTGCTTTGTGTCGTGTCCTATGGACCCCCACACGCACGTACGAGACTGCTGTTTCACTGTTTTTTTTACTGATACTTGTTTCTTACATTTGGATACGTTGTGTCAACTTTTGTGGACATGACACAGCCTGTAAGACACCCTATTATGTACACACACCTCTGTCAACCATGTAATTTACTTATTAACATAATTTCGATTCCAATTTCCATTTCTTCCCAATTCCTGATACTGTTTCAGTTTTTGCATTTCTGAAACCAATTTCCATTCAAACTGATTTTTGATGATTTAAATGTATGTTTGATTAATTTCATGTGTTAGCTACTGTTAGAGGAATGGGTACATGTTTGGTTGAGGATACCAAGAATGAATTTCGATGTGGGATTGGGGCTGTACAATGGGACTGGACTGATACGGTCCTGGATCCATTCCTGAACTTTCCTTTTTAAAAACTGATTCCAATGTGTTATTTGTCCCATGTTTGATCCATTGAACTGTAATCTAGGATTCAATCTCTGAAGATAATTACCTGAGAATGTTTAACAAAAACCTGAGACACTAGATATTTTGTTTTCTAATATGTTGACACTTACCTTGACTGGCATGGCATTCAATTGGGTTCATATATGCATGACTGCATTGGGGATGAGAATGGGGTTCTTATGTAAAAACTGAAATATGAATTATTACTCACAAACACATTGTTTAACTGTTTGTTTTCTGAAAACTGATTTTTGGGTTGTTAGTGCTAAAATCTGAGAATGTATTTTCCTATACACCCTTGTATTAGACTCACATATTTGAATTCTCATTTCATAACACTGTTAAACTGAGAGCAGCCCATAGCCACACACAACATTCCCTTCACTTTGGTCCACTGTCAAACCCACACACTCATACCCATTGTAATATATGTATGCAACTGTTTCCATATTAAATGTTAGCTATCACACAAACTGGGAAAACATGAAAACTGAGTTTAAACTTGATGACTGAAATCAGTCTTCCCTTCTTTTTCCTATTTTAGTTTTCTTCACTGTCACACACTTTCCTTCAATACAACTGCCTATGTAATCCTGAGAGTATCACACCCTTCCTGTCAATTTTCACACAGCCACTTTACACACACATGATTCCTGTGAACTTGACACTCTATCTAAATCACTGAACACACTGTTTTTCCCTCACCCACATAGGTTGCAGTCCTCTCTAACACTCACTTTCCTGAACACTGAGCACAGGCCATTCACTCACACACTCATTTTTCTATTGACACTCTCCTACACACACATTGCATCTTTAACACACAATTTCATATCCTTAACTGTTAACACAAGTAAAGAAATATGAATGTTAAACTTGGGGTTCAACATTGGTAATTTGATAATGTCTTCACTGATTTTTCCCACATGTTCAACACACATACACTCTCTATTCACTCACATTTGATTTCACCTTAAGTTACACATGATATATGAATGAATGCATGAATGGGGATATGTATGCTAGTATGCTAAATATGTAGGTATCAAGAAATAGATGATGCAAGCATGTAAGTTAGGTAATAAAATATAAGTAGGTATATAGGTAAACAATGTTAAATGCATAAATGAACTTGGATGAATAAATGTAGATATGCATGTATATGCCTTAGCCTCACTATGTATCTATGTACACATGTATGTATGTATGTATATATATATATGGTATATGCAATGTGTGGTGCTAGTGATATTGTGTTTGTGCTTGGATGCTTGTCAAGGCTTGGTTAGGCCTAGTGAGACTGACTGGACTAGGACTGACCTAGTGGACTAGAGTGTTGACTTGGGTTGACCCAGAGTTGACCAAGTTTGACTTGGACCTAGTTGGACCTAGACAGTTGAACAAGCTTGACTTAGAGTTGACTTTGACCTAGATTGGCCTAGAAATCATGTAGATTGCATTGTAGCTTTCATTTACCTTATTTTAAACATGTCATAACCCATACTGCTCTATTTAGGACTTTGTGACTCCGGTGCAGACATCTGATATTTCATTACTCTTTTCAGAGTAGCAGGCGAGTACATTCTCTGATAGTTCTTTCATTTACTTGTCAATTACTGTACTTCAGTTCTAGATAGTTTTATGTGATTCTTACAGCACGTATGGATATTCTGGATTCATGTATGCGACACACATACCATCTGTCTAGCCTCTATTTTCTGGAACCACTACTGGCATCACCTTCTGGAACCACTACTGGAACCACCTACTGGAATCACTACTGGAACTACCCTCTGGAATCACTACTGGAACCACCTACTGGAATCACTCTGGAATCTTTTGCTGGTATCATTATGTTTGGCTGGACTCATCTCTATTTCTCGTGTCATTTTCTGGATTCACTTGTACTTGTGGGCGGGGAAATATTGGAGTAGACATGTGAACATTCCCAAATACTGGAACCACTCCCTTGGAATTATTCTGGAACGATAGCCATCCCACACTTGGCCAAGTGTGTGGTGTGCCGTATTACCTACAGCCGTTTACATGTCGATCTCGGTATTTTAAAACACACTGTTAGAGTATAGGCTGGACTCACCCTGGAACCTTTGATCACTGACTGGACTCACCTCATACCGGACTCATCTTGTACTGGAATCACCTGGTATCAGATTCATGTTGTCTGGATTTACTTGAGTTTTGCACTTGTTACATTTACATTCTGGACTTATATCATGTTACTCTAGTTCAGCTAGTTCTATTTACAGTCTTCATTGCTATGATTCTTCTCTTGTTTAGTATTTACTTGTACCTTAACTGTTTCTCTATACCATCACCTATATACAAACTACCATATTCATCAATAAAACTGTCTATAACTGCTTTATAGTTCTCTGTCATTTACTTGGAATTTCTTGATGATTTGTACTCGTTCCTGTCCTGACTGGACCTGTTGAAAATATTACAGATGACTGCCCTGAGGACGTTTGCCCTACTTGCCTTGGAGCAGGAGATGGCTTAGCTACCTATGGCCCCGACACTCAGGAGTGATCGGAAGACTAGCTAGTAGACTTGGTTTAGTTTTCATGTTTTAGAATTTGAATTGTAATAACTTGAGATACGAGTTTGTATTTAAGTTTGTTTGAGATATTATTTTAGTAGTTTATAAATGTTGTTGTTAGTCTTTAGTTATAAACTTCTGTGATATCTTATCGTTCTTAGACTGTGATTGAGATTCATTATATCTATACTTGTCCTCCGTTCGGAGTTGAGATTGATAAGTACATTATATAATTGCGTGAGTTGTTGATTAGATAGTAACCTAGGACAGCGTTCTACCGCCGACACTGCGGCGTAGGCTGGACGTACCCACTTCTCGTGCCCTTACTCTAGGGTGCGGGTCGTGACAGGAGCGCCAGCCCGTCTCAGAAGCGAGCCAACCCAAAGAGGACTCGCAAGGCGTCGGTGCGCAAAACTGTTGCCCCCGACCAAGTTCTCGAAGAAGCTCCTTCTGCAGCCCAAGACGGTGACATAAGCTCTCCTGCGACTTTGCTTCCGACCGCAGAGGGCCCCACTGTCCCCAAAACGAACAGAGGAAAACACTACGATGCTGAGTTTTTGGAGGCACAAGGGAACTCCATGCGGACGAAAAAGAAGCCACATAGAGGAGATCGACAGTCTGTCCATGCGGCAGCCAACTCTGGCCGCAGGCAGACGACTTATGCTGCAGCCAACTCTGGCCGCAGGAAAATGATCCGTGCGGCAGCCAACGCTAGCCGCAAGAAGATGGTACATGCGATGACCAATCCTGGCCTCTAACAGGATGTCTCATACGGCCCTGTCAGAAGCTCTGTGTTCGACCGCCTCTCATGCGGGCCTGGTGCCATGCAGCTCACTAAAGATGCGGGATGTATCAATCTGGACTCCTTTTACTACGCGCCTTTAGGTGCTAAGTCAAAAAAGTCGAGGGCAGTACGAGCCCAACCAGCCTAGTCAACTGCCAAAGTTGCTGACTGTCAGCGGGCCCCGTTGACTGTTACACGGGCTCTTGACGGAAAGTTGTATAGAACCACCCGTGTCCAGTCCCGCAGGGCTAACGGACAGGGTGGGTTTTTAAAGTCTCCCTCTGAAGATCCAGAGCAAGTGCTTTTACTAGCCACGGATCAGGGAGCAAACATGATGCCTAAGCACCCGTACGCTCGGGATTCCCGAGTTCACAAGTTTGGTACAAAGGTAGAGAGGCTTCCTACTGACTTACATGACGTGATTACTCACAAACGCAAGACGACAGCGTCAGCATGCAATGAGTCCCTCTCGGGGCGTCGTTGCGCCCAAGTCATCATCAACTACTGCTATGATAAATCAGCAACACCTGAAGATCGGCAGTCAGTTTTCCAGCGACTGCAGCCAACACCTGTACAAATTACAGGGGACGAGGAGTTTCCTTTCGCCTCCTGTAATTCAACTCAAAAAGTTCCTCCTGGCAAGAGAGGAAAGAAAATAGGCTCTTCCAGCCCGGCCATATCGGCTAGTATTGCAAGGAGACCCTCATCTGGGGGGTTCCCATCAACCACGGGGGGTGTCTATTTAGGCACTCGATCCAAGAAGAAGCTTTCGGCACCCGGGGGTGCACCTTCGGCCTCCTTGAGAATAGATGAAGCTGGAGGTAGCAGTCCCCTCAATGTATGCGACAACCTGGTGTACCAAGAGCACACACTAGGGGTAGAGATCCCCCAGAACTCTACAACAGAATCAGATTTCCCTGAGGGCGACCACCCTCACCAAAACGATGCGGCTTCCTGCACAGGAGGTAGCACCCCTTTCGAGTCTAACGAAGATAATATTTCGACATTCCCTGATGATTTCTCTATACAAGGGTACGTCACCGAGAGTACCTCTGCCACAATCCCTTCCACCTCTACCTACATCAGGACAGTCTTTATGGCTGACGATGATCATGAAGCACCTTCTGATCGACAACGGCTAGAAGTGTTTGAAGCCATGCTCCTGTCCTTGGTCAAGTCCGTAGACGAGATCAAAGTCGCCTTGCCAGCTCAACCAGCAGGGACGCCCGGGCAAACAAGCTTGGAACCCGCAGTCAACGCAGACTCCAACACGACCGCCCCTCCTTTGGATGATGATCCTTTAGCACCATCTGTTCCTTCAGCTGCAGATGAAGCCAAGGGGGCAAGGAGGGAAGTCCAGGAGCTTCGGACAATGTTCAATGCCCGAGACTCCTCTCGGGATCTCAGAATACGGCAGCCATATCCCGTTGCATGGAGAGATGTGCCTTTTACACCGCGATACAAGCCGTTCCATATCGATTCTTATGATGGAAAGACCTCTGCTAGTCGGTACATGACTTACTTTGAAGTCACAACCAACCACTTGCCGCATAGTGATGCAATCCTCACACGACTATTCATTGGAGCATTGGAGGGGAACGCGTTCGACTGGGACTGCAACCTTCTCGACAACTGCATTTACTCTTTTGACGGCTTCAAGCACATGTTCCTGGAGAGATTCTATGAAGTGGGGCATGATGTAACGATGTCATCTCTTATGGACATCGTTCAGGGAGAGAGGGAGCTAACGAGGAACTACAAAGAGCGGTTCCGCCAAACCGCAATGAGATTTCCCCAAGGCAATCCTGAGAGCTCCTTGATTGAAATCTGCCAGAAGAAGTTGCTCCCCGTAATTAGCCTCTGAATGGGCGACGATCAGTTCAGGGATTGGACAACCTTCATCAAAAGTGCCACCAACGCAGAAGCGAAATTAAAAAAGGCTCGGCAATTGGGATTATACATCCCAGATGGATAAGATAAGGGCAGACGTCCTGGGTCCACCTCAAGTAGCAGCAACAGTGGTGCCACCACTAATCGGGACAACAAGGGCAAACAGGCCATGGTCACTAATGCGACTCAGAAGCCCGAACAAAAATAGGCAGAAGGTATGTGGCCCAAGATCAATTACTCATTTAAAGATAGTCATGTCAAACCTATCTTCGATATGCTCTTGCAAGGGGGTAGTATCCAGCTCCCTCCACCAAGACGTGAGTCCCGAGCGGCAGAAATGGAGGACCCAAAGTATTGTCACTTCCACTACTATGTCCATCATGCCACTCATGATTGCTTCCAATTGAAGCGGTACATTCAGAGTCTTATCGACTCAAAAGCTCTGTCGATAGATTTTGAAGAGGTTACCATGGCGGCGAACATGGTATCTATTCAGTTCGGCAAATTCCCTCCGACAAGCACTCCAGACAGGGTCATACCTGTCCCTCGGGCAACGATAGACCAAACATCTGGATTAGTACCTCTCACCACATCGCGAGGAGAGATCATGTGGGTGCATCCAGACTTGGTGCCCGAAGTTACCCAGGGGGTGTCATCCCCTACCAACAAGAAGAAGGACAGGAAGCTTAGAGCCTGCCACACAATTTCAGCCAAAGCTGAAGAAGCTGCAGATGTTGTTACCTGGTCTGGAGCACAAGTCCAGCCCGCACGGGATAGTCCAGCCGAAGATCCTCAGCCGGCAATGTTGCCTCCCTCTGATATTCCAAGGCCATCTCAGCCTCCACTGGCGGACAAGTCCAAGATAAAGGAAACGTGCTTCGATAGGCCACTCCGCAATGACGTACCTCAGGGACTGGAGAGACCTTACAACTTCGACATATTAGCACAATTGGCTAATACGCCAGCAAAGTTGTCGCTGTATGAGCTCCTAAGGCTCTTCAAGGATCTTCGTGCCGCATTAAGCGAAGCACTCCAGAATGCTGATGCCTACTTAGCTCAGGTCAAGCCTCCAGGGGAAAACCCATCAGCAGATCTACAGGGCGGCGATAGCACAGATGCAATACCCAACATCATATTTACTCCTCAGGACATGTTGATCAAGTCTAATTTGCATGATCGCCCCTATACTACACGGGATACATAGGAGACATCAAGGTGGATCGCCTATGCATCGGCTAGCAGCAACCAACACTGCCATCAGCGGTTTTAACTCAGGGAGAAGCTATCCCCTAGGGAAGATCCGGTTGAAGTGCCAGATTGGTGACCTGAAGACGAAAGTTACCTGCTACGTCACAGAGGTAGACACACCTTACAATATCCTCTTGGAGCGTCAGTGGATACATGACTATATGATCGTGCCATCCATCCTCCACCAGATGTTTCAAGTATGTCAATAGACAGGGCTTCGTGAGGAGCAAATTTGCTGACATCGATCCCTTCAAAGGGGTTGAGTCTTATTATTCTTCGGAGGCTTGTTTATATGAAGAATTCAAGAAGTACATCATTAACAAACTGAAGACCATCACAGGGCCAAAGGAACCCTTGATAATTCATCTTCAGACTCGTAAATCAGGCAAAGCGGCACCCCTTATCGCAACCTTGCATGAAGAGGTGCCTGGTTCTCTCGTTCAAGCTGCGCAGTCGGAACCAATGGTCAGTCGACTCCCAAATTCAAGAGCCAAAGCCCATCATAGGGCCGATGGTGATCCAATTACCAAAATCCATCCGAAGACCATTGGAAGACACAAAATCCCTTGCCGAGCTAATTGTCACCCGTCTTCCCAGGACGAGCCGGCAACTAAATGCCGGTCTGACATACTCAAGTAAGCCAATATTTCAAGTTCAACCCCTGGTGGTCAAGTTGCCCAAGACAGCATCCCAACCTTTGGGATCGCAGGAGGTAGCCGAAGAGGACGTAGAACTCGCCGAATACCTAGTGGCACAGACGGATGGTACCTCTCCTGATGATGGAATCCCCATGGACAGAGTTCCTTATCTCATCAATAAGAGGCTGTCGATAAAAAAAAATACTACCTAGAGTGTCGAGTAATGTACATCAGGTACCCCTGAACTTACACCTTGTTCTTCCCTCCGAGGGGACTCGTATTTCATCTCTACGAGTGATAAGTCATGTATATTGATACCTCTGAACTTTCGCTTTGATGTTTCGACTACCGTATATCACGCCCATATCATCCCTGTTGGGTTTTGTCTCAAAATCTATTACCCGCACCACCAGTGTGCGGAAGGGTAATAGGTCCATAAAGCTTATCCTAATCTATTACTCGCACCGCCAATGCACAGAAGGGTAATAGGTCCATAAAAGTTATCCTAATTACCCGTACCACCAGTGCGCAGAAGGATAATAGGTCCATAAAGGTTATCCTAATCTATTACTCACACCATCGGTGTACTAATGAGTAGTAGATCTACAAAATATCATTCAAATCCATTACCCGCACCATCAGTGCGCAGAAGGGTAATAGGTCCATAAAACTAATCATAATCTATTACTCACACTGTCAGTGCACAAAAGGGGTAATAGGTCCACAAAATTCTCCAACGGGAAAAAACAACCATGTCCATATTACCTATGAGTTGTTTTCCCGTCCATCACAAACAAATCACCCAGTGCATAGAACTTCCACGTTAATAGCACCTCTGAGTTGTTCTGTGTACCCCTATTATGCCCACTCCTACCATGTCCTCATTACCTATGGGTAGGAAGGCTCTGTTTTGACCCATATTTACCACGTCCTTATTATCTCTGAGTAAATATGTTGATTTCCTCTCCACTTATTATCAGTACTCGCATCGCCAGTACACAAAAATGGTAATAAGTCCACAATAGTTATCCCAATCTATTACTCGCACCATCGGTGTACCAAAAAGTAGTAGATCCACAAAATATCATTCAAATATATTTGCTCGCATTTTCAGATGCACAAAAGGGCAATAGGTCCACAAAATTCCTCCGACGAGAAAAACTACCACGCCCATATTACCTCTGAGTTGTTTTCCCATCCATCACTGACAAATCACCCGATACATAGAACTTCCACGTTGATAGCATCTCTGAGTTGTTCTGTGTATTCCCATCTGGCCTACTCCTACCATGTCCTCATTACCTCTGAGTAGGAAGGCCATACTTCAGACCCATATTTACCACGTCCTCATTACCTCTGAGTAAATATGTCGGCTTTCTCTCCACTTGTTATCAGTACTCGTATCCCCAGTACACAAAAATGGTAATAAGTCCCCAAAAATTATCTTAATCTATTACTCGCACCATCGATGTATCAAAGAGTAGTAGGTCTACAAAATATCTTTTCAAATCTATTTGCTCACATTTTCAAAATTGCACCAAAGGGCAATAGGTCCACAAAAAGTCCCCCCAGGGGATATTCTTCATCAAAATGTCATTACAAGCCCCTCAGAGCGGAGTGAATGTATTCTGCTCCATCACAAAAAAAAGAGCAGAGTCCACTACTCATCAGCAACACACAACTTGCTAAGAATGCCATCCAGCTATGCAGTTGAGCGCTCAATTCTCAGTTTGACTCGTCGTTCAGCTTCCTGGGATAACCTCTCGACGTCCTCCAGATGTGCCTGCAAATTTTTTTCCAATTTCTTCAGTGCTCCCTCTAAAGCAGCAGAGGCTCGGGTGACTTCATCAGTCTCCTTCCAGATCTTCTCACTCTCCTGACGTGTGGCTTGGAGCTCAGTCTCTAGAGATGTTAGCCTAGTCTGGAGCTGGAGGAGCTGCTCGTTAGTTTCGGCCATGGCTCGAGTAATGGTTTCCTCACGAGTCAAGAAAGTCTCTCCCTCCCGGCTCAGCTTGTCATACTTAAAGGACAACTTCTGGAGGTCCTTCTCCAAGGAGGGCTTGGTTGTCTCTTGAACAGCCTTCACCTTTTCTACGGCTAAAACAAGGAAAACACATTCCTACTCCACCATGGCAGACACATCGATTTGTCGTGGTTTCTGTAACTGGATTAGGCACTGATTAGCCTCTGCTAGCTTATGCTCCAGAAGGACGGCCACCCCTTCTCTACCCGAAAGCGTCTTCAGCAGGGCAATCTGGCCTTGGGCGCAGTGGTGGGCCACGGCAAATGAAGTCCCCCTCCTCAAAGCAGCCTCGACCCCCCATTTCAAAATGACGATAAAAGCTCTCGACGACATCCCTTGACGACTTGTCCAAATTCTCTAGAGAGGACGGCGTCGACGGGATAGCATCTAAGGGAGCTAAAGGCTTCTGGGAAAGAGGCACACTTGAGCTCTAAGATCCTTTTATAAGGGAAACAAACTCAGAGCGACGAGACTCCCGCACAGCAGCAATCTCCTTTTCTGCAGCTTGAAGGAGTTGAAGGCTAGGTAGGACAGAAGGTTCAAGGTCTGGGGAAGAGGCAGTTCCAGTCGGTCCTATATTCGCCAAAGAGGTGGAAGGAACCGGGATGTCCGTGCTCAACACGGTAGAAGGTCCCTCAACTCGAGCCGATAGGGAAGAAGGAACGCTTCTTGCATGTACCAGATCCGCCCCTGGATCCTCTGCTATTTCCTCCTCTGTGGCCACATCTACCATCGATAGCAAAAAGGCAGGACGTGTAGGTCTAGCACAACCAGCAATCAACTTGACACGAAAAAAATGGAGGCAAAAAAATCTTCTCATTGGTAAGAAAGCAATATAGCTTACCCAAGGTGAAGGGCAAAGACTGAGGCTCAGCCGGAGTTGTCTCAGCTCCTCCCACCGCTCCCACAACTCCAGCGAGGTCAGCAGCGGCGCCCGAACCATCAATTTCTGTCTTTCACGTCTCTGTTGCACCGGATAGAGACGTAATGATATCAACACTAGCTTGTGTGGATTTTGTAACTCCAGGGTCGGGACCCAAAGAGGAAACTGCATGGGCGGCATCTGGTGATAAAAGGTTTGCCTCCGTCGATGCCTGTAAAGGAGAGCTTTCAGATAACATCTCAAGGACAACATTGGGGCTTGCCGTGAAAGAACTTACCCCTATATCAACCTCGATACCACTACCCATTCCTTCGATGCCAAGCCTACGGAACCTAGCCGCTACTCGCTTCTGAGAACGAGGTCTATCAGCAACAAGAGGTTTGGGTCCGCTTTGTGTACATGGAGGATTCGACACATGTGAAGGCACACGTATAGCCAAAGGACTTGTAGAGGGCTAGAGACCTTCAGAGTCATCTTCCTCCTCCTCCTCTGTGCTGTCAGAGTCAGAATCAGAAACTTTTCTCTTTCCTTTCCTCGTCCTTTTTCGAGAGTCCCTCAGTCGTGCCTCCAATTTTGTACCAACAATAAAACTGGTACGAGGATCAAAGTCGTTGGGAGGCACATTCACAGATATGTGACGAAGAGC
Organism: Iris pallida; assembly: GCA_029216955.1. Taxonomy (NCBI): domain Eukaryota; kingdom Viridiplantae; phylum Streptophyta; class Magnoliopsida; order Asparagales; family Iridaceae; genus Iris; species Iris pallida. Next base: position 1,164,890 of record JANAVB010040216.1, on the reverse strand, counting down.
CGCCATATATGCGATGCACCCCGAAGTCTCGGCATCAGGTAAGACGAAGCTTGCCTGGGTATGGATTGCCGAATAATAGTGCCAGGCTCGGGTACCATCCAATACACTCCCCTCGAAACTCAGGCAAGGGTTAGGGGTATCCAAATATAATTGGCTATACCCAAATTGCCGAGAATACCGGCTAGGTAGGTATGGCTCTAGGTATACAACATTGCAGTTGCGGTACACCATATGGGAGGGACGAATACTCTGTAACCAGCAAAATTATTTTTTAGATAAAGACTCGGGCGCAACATCACTATCAAGGTGAACGCGTCCCATCTCCTCCTCGGTAAAAGACGGAACCGACACAAAAAAAGAGTATCTATCCACTCGCGCGAGAGCGACTCGACAGTCGGGAAAGCTGGTACAGTTCTAAGGCATGTCGCGATAGTGGTAGATAAAGGCATCGTCACTTGTCGCATCGCCTTCTGGATAAGGTCGCATCAAAGAGGGGAAATGCATCAACAACTACCCCATTAAATAATGATACGACAGCTCGATTCTGTTAAAGGGTTTCATAAGATCACGAGTGATAACTTTCGACGTAAAGGAATGAAGACCCCTATGGATGCTGCATACCATAGCAGGAAGCAGAGCCAACTTGCTCCCAAAAACTAGCTTCATCGCTGGAAGGATCAGGTTGCGGCTAATCCTTTCGATCGCACCAGAACCCGCCGAAACGGCGCAAACCCTCAACCGTATCATCAGGTATCCGGCCAAGATAGCCTTCGCAGATAGAGGTTGGGTATCATGATAATAATAGCTAAAAGTATCACTCAGACTCCCAAATCTGTCACCAACAGCACGAGACCTCTTAGTTCTTTGCACCTAAGCATCCACCTGCTCCGGAGATTGAGGACTCCTGACAGAAACTCGACCGGACGCGCTAAGGTTAAAAAGATAGCCAATCCAAGCTGTGATATGGAGAAGGTTCCCTTATGAACTATCATTCTTCTTCTTGGATATTTGTTGACAGGTGCTATGGTGACAGAGCAATTCCTGATATATGGCTAGGAACCCAGGGTACCGTCGTTCTAGTGCTTCGAATTCTTTGTTCGTCGGGGTATACTCCTCATAAGCCTCATCGCCCCAGGGCAATCTGGACACACCATGCATCTCGTGAAGAGCAAGCCCCATCTCTCCACCTGGAGTGAAGAAGGTCCCCGTCTGGCAGTTGTACATTTCAGGCAATGCCATAAATAGTTTCGGGTTCATAAACAAGCCATAGCAGGAACCCCTAATGGCATAATAGAGGCCAATATGTCGTAAGATGCCCTCATACTTCGCCAGGATCCAAGAAGTCAGGTTAACCCATGAAGGGGAACGATGCTGCCAGTTCAGTAAGGACAATCTTCCTGCAGGGTATGACCCTTTGTGGGCAATCTGATTCAAAAAGGTCTCAGCTTCAGAGAAAGACATATTGGGCTTCAGCCCATTGATGAGACTGCCAGGGGCCAGTCCAATAATGGAGTAGCTCATTGATTCCTTTACTGTGACCACTGACCTTGTGGGGTTGTTAAAACGAATATGGCCTACAAAGATCCCCTGCTGATCCAGGGTTAGAGAGCTCGATATCTTCCTCTCAAAAGGTACCATATTGAAACCGGATAAGGGAAAGTGGCGCTCTATTAAGGGTATGTGAATTGCCTTTCCCTGAAAATAGAAGTCCCAACTCTCAAGAGTCTCTATGATGCTCGGATCTGAAACAGCCAGGGCATCCCCGAATAAAAACATAGGCTTCGGATGAATGCCATTCAGTTGTCCGGAGTTCATCATGCTAAGTAAGAAAAAGAAAGACATGTTTCTGATCTCCCTCAACCGGTCTTCAGGTTGATTTCGGTTAATCTGAGTCGACACATGTTCGACTATCTGGTCAAAATTTACATCCAACGCAGATTGAACATATCCTATCAAAAGTTCCCCCGGAAGAGTTAAGGGCAAGTCCACTACAAAAGACAGAGAAGAAGTAAAAGTTAGAAGTTCATCCTTTCAACCTAAGCCAAAACAAGACCGCATGCGGTTAGGTCATATGCTCATACGGCACAGTCAGGGGACACTTAGGCCGCTCAAACAAAAAAGGTGCTCATGCGATTCAGTCATGAGACACTTATGCGGCTCATTCAGAAAGTGTTCATGCGACTCAGTAATGAGGTACTTATGCGGCTTGGACTCAAAGTGCTCCTGCGGCTCGAGACATGAAACACCCATGCGGCTCAATCAGGAGACACTTATGCGGCACAACTATGCAATATTTATGCAGAACAGTCCTAGGTCATTTATGCAGCACTTATGCGACTCAGCTTATACGGCCCCATCATACAGAACACATGTGGTTCAACTAAGATAGGGCACGCATCTGTTTTCTATTAAAATCTTTTGATTGTAAATTTCAATTACAAACAGAACAGTGTTACAATGTAGGACTTAGACGTAGTCTTAGGAGTACAGTTTTGTTTATCTGGGTCCCTTGTGCCGATGGAACGAGTGGTAATACGTTGACTCCGTTGACGATCTGACGACGGTTCTCGGTTCTCTGAAGGTCTGAGTTACTCTGGATGCGGGAGCTTGCGGAGAGGAAGAAGACGTTGAGTGTCTGTATCTGCCTCTCTGTATATGTATATCGGTAGTTGTGCGATGTGTGTCCCGAAGAAGGAAATGATCCCTCTATTTATAGTCTTGCAGACTGGCTGCTCATGCGCGCATATGCAGGATGCGCCTGTTTGTGGGGATGCCACATGGTAATAGCTGATGGAGGCGCATGGACGATGCGCTCTTATTGAGGAGTTGAACCCTTTCTGTTGCCTTTATGGGTTGCGACCGAGCTGACACGTAGCAATGGAGAAGATCTTTCAGTTGCTGAGATCTTGGGTGATTAGCACCCCTTCATAGGCTAAATCAAGTCAAAGGACGCGTGTCATAGGTCCATGGCTCTAAGATCTCGGATTTGGTGGAGAGTGATCTGATAGGATGTGTCTGGGATTGGGTGCATGAGGAGACTTTGGCTCGTAACCTTTAGGAGTCACGAACCAGTTGGGGCGCATGGCTTTTGAGGCGCATGCGGGGCTTCAGCAGTGACTTTACTTTTGTCTTTAGGGATCAGAGAAAAGTCTGAGGCGCACGGCTTTTGAGGCGCATACAGAGATTTGAGCGCATGGCTGCGTAGGCACATGCGAGATGGTTGGGCGGCCACGTGGCTTATAACCGTCGGAGGAGAGCAATGATGATGCTGACGTCGGTGACGCTTCATTTTCTACAAAAGCTGTCAACTGTTCAGTCCTTGGAGAACGTGCTGCCAACTCTGTCAGACTTCAGCATTTAATATTCTTGACAGGTGATGGGCTGTTGAGTGGGTGCATTGATCGGCGTTCCACTGGACGTATGGGGACGTATAGGGGCGCATCCTTATGAGGCACTTGGAGCTGATGGGCACGTCTGTATGATGCGCGGTCTGACCGGCGCATCCGCTTCGCATGATACCTCTTTATTGGTCCGACTGTTACGTTCTTCGAGTGCTTTAAATAGCCATTTTTGACTTGGCTAAATTTGAAGCGTCAGGTTCATCACGATTTAATGCAAATTCATTGCACAGGATTCGGAGAGCCAGCCACTTGGCGTATGGGTTTGATTTGCCCGGCCTATAAATAGTGGCATGGAGAGAGTTTGCTTCTCGTTCTCTCACGTCCTTCCAAAATGAATTTGTTTGCTCGAGCACATTCTATTGATGAGATGCTCCCGAGGGTGAAGATACGACACATTTTTTTCATTGATGCACTTGAAGTTGACTGTTACATCCAAAAGTCAGAGTCGAGGGCTTCTGAGGCAGGCAGAATGTGCCTGTTGCATCCAAAGATCGATATGCTCGAGCCTCGTCTCTGTTATACTGGAAGAGTCGCAGATCGAAATTGCGATGCTCCGATCATCTTCCTTAGGCTTTGGGAGAGCTCCTCCTCCCGCTAGAGTGGATGTTGCCCATTCTGGTTGGGTCGAAAGCTGCTCCTTTAGCCGCAGGTTAATTTGCGGTGCTCTTCTCTTCCTTGGTTTGAAGAGCTCTTTCTCTAGCTAGAGGGTTGATTGTCACCCTCGTTCTGCTCAATAAATGCTTCATTATTCGAAGCATTTGATGGCGCATATGCTGACACTTTATGATACGCCTGACTGGGACGCTGAAGGGCGGCACATAACTGAGCTGCTGAAGGGATGCACATAACTGAGCCGCTGAAGGGATGCACATAACTGAGGATGCACATAACTGAGCTGCTGAAGGGTTGCATCTGTTTTAGAGCGCATGGTAAGATGCGTCTGTTTGAGAGCGCATGGTGGGATGCGCCTGTTTGAGAGCGCATGGTGGTTGCTGCGCCTAGCTGTAGACTTAGGGTCTTTTTTTTGTAGAAATTCTCCTTTGTATAGCTCTTTTTTAGACATGTAATAGATTTTTATGTGAATAAAAATCTCTTTTAATGTCTATTCTTTTGCTGTGCCAAGTACTTCATCTGAGCTCCCTGACGCATGTAGTGTTTGGCGTATAGGGTTTCTGGTCCTGAAATTCCATGCTTCTACAAGACCCCTTTCAAAGTTTTCAAAACTTTTTGTCAAGTTTTGGAATACTTTGAATAAGAAGCATGGTGGTCGGGGCGCATGACTGTTCGGGCGTATTGATACTCCGTGCATCAGTGATGGGGCGCATGCTCCTCTCAGTTAATGCAATTGATAATGCTTCGATAACCAAGAAGATTAATGATAATCTTTTTGGAATTATTTGCAGTTATCTCCTCACAGAACCCGAGGCGGCGGCTGAGGTCACACTTCATCGGTTCACGCGTGCGACTGAGCCTATAAATAGGCGTGAGATGGAGAGGGAGAGAGCGTTCTTCCTCTCTTTGCTTTCTTTTTTTAGAGTTCTTCTTTTTTTGAAAAACCCTAACTTTTTTCTTTCAAGAAATGGCTCCCAAGACTCCTCGCGGCAGTGCTGGCAAGGGACGAGGCAAAGGAAAAGAGCCTGTAGAGGCTGCCGCGGATGATGTCCTCTGTCCGCCTGTCGACGTTCGGCCGGCGGTGATTGGTGGGTTTCATCATCCTTTACCATATCTTTCTGTACCATTTTTAGAACTCACATACGCCGACGCACATGGACCTTGAGTCCTGATGATGTGCTGAGGTTTTTTCGCCGACGCACATGGGTTTAAACCTTGATGATGCGCCAAAGCTCCACTGCTGACGCGCATGGGTTTAAACCCTGATGATGCACCGAAGCTCCACTACTGACGCGTATGGGTTTAAACCCTGATGATGTGCCGAAGCTTCTTTTCAGATGCGCTTTTGATGAGAACGTGGCTCAGATTCTTTTGATGTTTCTAACATCTCTAAATCTTTGCCTTCTTTTGTTGACCACCAGTGTCGATGACTGTCCCGCTCTTGAATGAAGTACTTTTGGACGCTGCCCTCTGTCAGATGGGAGTGGATTATAATGAGGAGGTGATAAACCCTGTCCAAGCTGCCATTATGCTGGATCAGCATCCCGAAAGAATGACTCAGATCCGGAAACAACCGCATGGGTTCCTCAAACGGATGATGGAGCATGGCATTTTAAAATCTGCCACTTCTGATAATGTGACTTTCTTGAAGCCTGAGTTTCTGTTTGGGGACCGCCTTACTTCTATTAAAGCAAAGGTGTTGAAGGTCAAGGAAGATTGGTTCTTTACAGCAAGGGGGGTGCATATGACTGTTAAGCAACTTGAGCGTCAATGGCCTTTGACGGTTTTCTGTCGTCTTGCTTCTAAGAGGAGGATGTCTTGGGAGCTAACTCCATCTCAGGGGGGAGCGGTGGCAGGCATCATCAAGATCGACTCTACCTTCGATCAAAGGGATACTTTGGCTGCCGTACGGTCTGGGACTTCTTTCACCTGGCGGACTCTACGTCCTGGGAGCATTTACAGTGACGTTCCCATCAATACATTTGCTTTTGGCGCTTCGACTTTTGCAAATCGTATGCTGTTGTTGGAGCGATCGTACCCGAAAGGTGAATTTCGGGTAGAGGGTTGGTGTCATTATGTTTCCAAATGGGATAAGCTGACACTCTGGATTCTGTCGTGGTTTCAAACCGAACTCCGAGAGATTGGGCTGACTGCCGTAATCCGTGCTACTCAGGCAGGCGTCGATATTAACAGGCATATGTTCCTCGCACTTTTGGAGATGTTTAACACCCAGACCGGGACTTTCTTCACTCCGGTGGGGGAGCTGGGACTCGCACTTCATGAAATGTACGAGGTGTCAAAGCTCCCTTGGGGATCAGAACCTTATGAGGAATACTTCCCGACCAACGAGGAGTTCCAAGTCCTGGGGGACAAAGCCGAGGAGATGATGGTCGTCTTCAAAGAAGTGGCGAGTCATCATTATTATATGCAGAAGAGGAATAAGGGCAGGTCACAGCCTCATGTGATCGCCTGGAGAGATTACGTCTTTAAGCAAGACAAGGAGGATCCCTCTCAGTTTACCACTCCGCCAGCGCTTTTCCGTAGCGTGGTGCTCTTAGAAATGAGCATGTTAGGTGAGAAAAATCCCCGGGAAAACGAGGACCGACATTCGGACGAACGCTCCTATAGCTGTTTCTGGCACCTTACTCATCGGATGTCGTCAAAAGCAGTGTTAGCTGCGTATCTGATGATTTGGCTTCGGGATTATGTCTTCTCGGGTGGGTCAGGCTCTGTGGAGAGGGTGACCCAGAATCTAATCCTGCCAGCTGTGAAGTTGGTTTTTGGCCGGCGCCTGGCTCTACTCCCCGTAATGGTGTGTAACCTGCTGCGAGATTTACGAGAATTTGCGGGAAATATGGTTCATGAACGAGGTAGGAATGACAACTTCCCCCGTGCCGAACTGCTGTTTTATTATTTGATGGGGTGGTTAATTTTACACCATCCCAATGTGATGAGTTCGGGCTCGAAAGAAGACCACAGGGCCGGAGATGCATTCCTCTGCCGTTTCCACCAGAGGAGCTGGTTGCATGTTGGTGTTCCTGTTTGCAGAAAAGTTTTATCCCACCTTCAGGGGTGGAAGATCACCAAAGTTGGTCCTGTCTTTTCGGGTTTTGAAGCCAATGAAGACTTAATGGATTCGGGTGAAGATCCCACCACTCTTCCTCCATGGGGATTCCGCTGGTTGCAAAGTATCCGGCCGTCCTATCTGGTGTACCGGAATAGGAACCAGTGTTACTTGGAATGGTATTTGCCAAGCCGTTTTGCACGACAATTCGGCTATGCTCAGTCGATGTTGGATAACCCCAGTATTAACCTGGGGTATACTGGAAGTTTGCTGGATGGTGCACGAGCTTGGCATTACTACAATGCCGGATGCACCGGAGCTTGCTTTACGCTGCCCGTCCAGAATCTGCGGCCGCCGATTCTTTTCTCGGCCGCCAAATTTTACTGTGTTATGAATGCCGTGCCTCTCGGATATGATAGGGAGACCAGTCTCATTGCCGGCACCCAGTTAGCGGTAACCGGGAACATATTGGGTTATCGAGGTACCCCTGCCGTATCCACAGGGGGTGAGGCAGAGCCCTCGGTCGATCAACCGAAAAGACGTGCTGATACAGAGGCTGGCTCTTCTGCGCCAAAAAGGCAGAAGAAGGCATTGTCACCGACAGTGTCATCGGACTCAGCACCTGCGGAGGTAAGGATGTCCATATAGTCTGGTTAGGTTCAACATTTCTTTTGACCTATGCTTTCTTTTTGTAGGAGCCGCTAAAAAGGAGACCCCGTACTCCAAAATCTGGTGGCAGCAGACCAAAGGAGGTGGCGGGCTCATCTGAAGAGCGTATTCCGCCGATTGTGATGTCTCCCATGGAGGAGAACCCAGACGATGTCGTTGTTGTGGAGATTCCAGTATCTCCAGATTATGTTGGAAGGGAAGCTGAGGTTGAAGCAGTTCCCGGAATGGTGCAAGCCGCCGTGGGGGCCTTGAACGTTGAGGGTCCAGCAGACACGGGGCTTCCAAATGAGGAAGTGGAGTGGAGTTCTTCGTCTTCAGATGACGTACCTCCAGAGATGCGTGAGTCTGTTGCGGGGGCAACAGACGTGATTGAAACAGAGGAGAGGGTTGATTCCCCTCCTTGTCATGATGAGGGAAGATCGGCTGTAGCGTTGCCGAGCCCTACCCAGACTCAGCAGCGGAGGCTGAGGTGGCTCCCGATCGGGAGGCAGCGACAGATTCTATCCCTGTAGAGGGATTCGATGGTGAAAGTGAGACTCGTCCGTCGATCCTGACTCCAAGGGAGTCGAGTCAGAAGATAAGTGCTGATCTCACTGCTCTGACGGAGGGGGAATGTCCCGTACGGCCTGCTGATAGTATGTTGGGGATGGATGAGGTAGCCGCTGTCGTCGGTGGTCCCTCTGAGCTTGAGAAGGGTAAGGGTTTGCTGGAACCCTCTGCTGCTCCTTCTACTTGGGGTACGATATCGATGCCTCTCTCGGCTCCTTCTGTTCTTTTGGCTCCTCGGGCTAGTAGTCAAGCCCCTGTTGAGGAAGAGTCCATTGATGCCGAGGTTCCAGCCTCGCAGGTTGAAGCCGTCGGGCCCTCTTCCGGTCCGCTGTCTAGAGCAGCTCCTCCAACTCCTGCTATGACGCTGCAGATGCTGGCGGATGCAGATGAGTATGTGAAGTTTATTATTGAGACAGTATATAAGATGCTGCAGAGAGGCGTATCGGTAGTGATGGATGCCAATAGGAGTTTTGCGATGGCAAAAATCCTGGTACTCCCTCACATCAGTCTGATACGTTCCCACCAGGGCCATGATCATATGGTCAAGATTCTGGAGGCCTCGATGGATGAGCTGGACCAGCTGCTTTCCGAGTTTCAGTGTATCCAGCAAAATGATCTCTCCGTCCTGATAGACGCGGAAAAGGAGAAGTTGATTGCTGAGACTGAGTCCTCTTATCAGGCCACTGTGGGTGTCTGGGAACGCGAGGTGGCTGAAACTGAGGCCGCGGTAGAGAGGTTGTCTCAGTCTACACAGGAGAAGGTGGAGTTGTGAGCTGCGTTGGGCACTAGTGTAGCGGAGGTTGATGCCACGATTCGCCTCCTTGAAGACCAGCGGGCCCAACTTTTGTTAGATGCTGAGCGAGTCTAGGCTGAACATGTAGCATCTAAGAAGGAGGAAGCAGCTTTCACCCGCCGGGCTCTTACCCTGGCTCAGCAGCGGCAACAGTTGGACGAAAAGCATGAGGATGACACTTCTCCTGAGGCCATAGAAACGATGCGTCAAAAAGCCGAACGCCGGGTCCTGGCGACCGTAGAGACTCGGGCGACAGACTTGAGGCGTCGGATTGAAGAGCTTTCAGCCAACCCCGGGGAGGTTTAGGAATTGTAGTCTCTTTTTTTGTGTAATTTGCAACTCTTGCTGGGGGTGTAATCCTTTATTTTTGAATAAAGAATACAGAGTTTTTGTGGTGTGTTCATTTTTGTTGTCATGAACTTGATGATTTGTGTGGACCTATTATCTTTTGTGCACCTTAGTTTTTTGGTACAGATAATAAGTTCGAGAGAACCGATATGTTTGCTCAGAGGTGATGTGGACGTGGCAAATATGGGATTCAAATGATAGAATCTTCCTACTCAGAGGTGTTATGGACGTGGTAGGAACGAATCTGGGGGATACGCGGAACTACTCAGAGGTAATGTGGACGTGGAAGTTCTGCGATCAATGTACGACAACACAGGGGTCATCTGTACGGGATGTTTACTCAGAGGTAATGTGGACGTGGTAAACATGGTGGGGTAGCGTAGTCTTACGGAGTATAAGATCCTGCTTTATAGGGGAACAACTCAGAGGTAATGTGGACGTGGTTGTTCTTCTGCTGGAGAATACCACGGAACAGCTGGGTTCCGAAAGCGTAAGGAATTGTATGTGAGCCCTGATGGTTGGGTCCACAGACTCCCTTGTTGGGTGGAGATGGAAGTACATGTCTGAAAGATGTCAAGAGTAGTACTTCTTTAGGAACTTGTCGTTGATGGGCATCATGAACAAGTCTCCATTGGGTTTGGCGAGGCGGTAAGCACCGTTTGAGTATACCGTCTCTATAATGAAAGGTCCCTCCCACTTGGGCTCGAACTTTCCTGGTGTCTTGTAAGTCAATACCATCAGCCTCCTGACTGCCAGAACCAGGTCGCCTACTTGAAAAGTCCTCTGCTTGACCTTCTTGTTGAAAGCCTGTGATATACGGGCTTGATAGAGTTCGATGCATTGTTGAGCTAGGAGACGTTTTTTGTCAAGTGCCTCTAATTCTCGCAGACGGCGACGTTGATTGTCTTCCTCTGTTAGTTAATTTGTGATTGCTACACAGAGTGAGGGTATCTAGATCTCGAAAGGCAGTACCGCTTCGCTCCCGTAGACCAGGGAGAATGGTGTGTTGCCCGTCGGGGTCCGTACCGTTGCGCGGTAGGCCCAAAGGCATTCGCCGAGCTTTTCGTCCCAGTCGCGTTTGTTGGATGACACGACCTTTTTGAGTAGCTTGACAATAATCTTGTTAAATGCCTCGGCCAATCCGTTTGCTGTCGGATAGTAGATGGTTGATGCCACGTTTTGAATGCGATTCTTGTCACAGAATTTGCTGAAAACATGGCTGATGAACTGAGGACCGTTATCGTGGATAATCCTCCGAGGTACCCCGAAACGGTAGATGACATGGTGCTTGATGAAGCTGATCACCCTAGAGCTCTTTACTTCCGCCAGTGGAACTACTTCTGCCCATTTGGAGAAGTAGTCAGTGATGGCTAGGATGAAGCGGTGTCCCCTCGATGAAGGAGGGGTGATCGGTCCTACGATGTCCATGCTCCAGGCTTCGAACGGCCAGGAGGCGACCGTAGGATGTAGTGGTTCTGACGGTATATGGATGAAGTTAGCGTGAAGCTGGCACGCATGGCACTTTTTAGCATAGTTGACAGCGTCGGCTGCCATGGTTGGCCAGTAGTAGCCCATACGTCACAATCGATCCTGCAACTTAGGGCCAGGTTGATGGGCCCCGCAAGTTCCATCGTGAGCTTCTTGATAGGCTTTGGTTGCTTCTTCGTTGGACAAACATCGAAGAAGAAGTCCATCGTAGGAGCGTCGGTACAGCATTTTAGTAGCTGTATCGTAATAGAATCGAAGGGAGCGCCTCCTGACTGAGACGGCTTCTTTCGGGTCCTCTGGGAGAATTTCGTAGACAGCGAAGTCGATGAACAGGAATCTCCAGTCTCGGACATTAACACCAGCACTTGTTGACATGGCATGGGCCATTCGTGAGCATAGGTTATTTTTAGGACAGACTAAGTCTCGACCCACTACCGTGACGTAGTGTTGAGTCCCGAGGGGTGCTGCTAATGAGGTTGCGAGGCCCGCCAGAGCGTCAGCCTCTAAATTTTGTAAATGAGGTATATGTTCGATGAAAAACTTGGTGAAGGTTGAAATGACGTTCAATGCAACTTTATGGTAAGGAGTCAGATCTTCATGGCGAACTTCGTATTGCCCTCTGATCTGGTTAACGACGAGTTTTGAGTCACCGTAGGCTTCCAGATGATTCATCCCCAGCTGTTGCGCCAGCTGGAGTCCCATGATGAGCGCGTTGTACTCGACAACATTGTTGGAGCACGGCTTCGAAAGGGAGTAAGCACGCTGGATGACCAGCTGATTGGGGGAGACTAAGACTACCCCCACTCCTGCGATGATTTGGCCTTTGGGGCCTGTTCTTGAAGCGCCATCAAAAAACATCCGCCAGACGGAGCTTTCTTTGGGGACGTTTGATTCTTGGACCTCATCCGGGATGTCTTCATAGAGTCTTGAGGACTCTGGGATGGGGTGTACAGCTAAAAAGTCGGCCAGAGCCTGACCCTTGACGGCTTTTTGTAGAACAAACACCATGTTGTATGGCGTTAGCAGGATCGCCCATGTAGCTAGCCGGGAGTTTAATGACCCTGGCTTCGTCATGAGAACTCTGAGTGGATTGACTCGGGAGATGACATGAATTGTCTGGCCCGAGACATAATGGCGAGTCTTCTGGATGGCAAATACGAAAGCCAAACACTCTTTTTCAACGGGATTGTACCGGTGTTTGGCCCCGATTAGTGTTCTACTGAGGTAGTAGATTGCTTGCTCATATCCTGCATCGCTGTTCTGAGAAAACAGAGCACCGAGGGAATGATCCATGGCACGGACGTAGAGAAGAAATGGTTTGCCGGCGACGGGTGCTACCAGGACTGGCGGGCTCGTCAAGTAAGCCTTGATGTCGTCGAAAGCTTTTTGGCATTCTTCTGTCCAGACGTAAGAGACTCCTTTCTTCATGAGCTGGGTGAAGGGTTGACATTTTCCGGAAAGGTTTGCTATAAACCTCCGGATGTATGCCAGACGCCCTTGCAGGCCACGAAGTTCTCGGAGGTTCTTCGGAGGTTCCATGTCAAGGATGGCTTTGGTCTTCTCGGGATCGACATGAATGCCTTTCGCCGTGATAATGAAGCCCAAGAACTTTTTGCTAGAAACCCCTAGGAAGGATTTAGTGGGGTTCATCTTGAGTTGATGCGCTCGCATGAGATCGAAGACTGTCTAGAGGTCTTATAGGTGATCTCCTTTGAGATGACTCTTGACCGCGATGTCATCAACATAGAATTCGACTGTCTTGTACAGATGTTGATGGAAGATGGTACTCATAGCTCGTTGGTATGTAGCACCAGTGTTCTTCAAGCCGAAGGGCATCACTGTGTAGCAGAAAACCCCCTTCGAAGTCCTGAATGACGTGTGTTTTACGTCATCGGGGAACATCTTAATCTGGTTGTAGCCCGAATACCCGTCCATGAAGGACATGCGTTCGAAGCCACATGTGTTGTCGATCATCACGTCGGTGATTGGAAGCGGGAACTCGTCCTTCGGGCAAGCAGTGTTGAGATCCCTGAAGTCGATACAGACTCGTATCTTCCCATTCTTCTTGGTGACAGGGACAACGTTGGCCACCCAATCCGGGTGTTGTTCTTCACAGATAAATCCGCTGGTCAGGAGTTTGTCTACTTCCTGATCGATAGCGTTCATGATGTCAGGACGAAAACGTCGTTGTTGTTGCTTTATAGGCTTGGCATCAGGTAAGATGTTAAGCCTATGCATCGCGATCTGGGGATCAAGTCCCGGCATATCTTCGTAGCTCCAGGCAAAGACATCGATATATTCTTTAGCCAGCTGGATTAAAGATTCCCGATCTTCTCCTTTTAGGCTTTTGCTGATGAAGATGGGTTTGGAAGAAGATCCATCCCCAAGGTCGATCTGTTCGACTTCGTCTTTGGTAGGGGGTTCGCGTAATTCAAAACGAGACTCCCACTGTTCTCCTAGGCGTTGAGCCCAGGGTTCTTTTTCCAAGAATTCTGGCGTTTGGTCTTCGCCTTCATCTTCTTGAGATTGTGCAGATGTCATATTGTTTGATAGCACTCTCTTGAAGACTAAGCCGATACTGGTATCGGAATCCCAAGTTGATGCTTCGGACGAGTGAGAATGTTCTACTTCTTCTGCCTCCGAACTCTCTGGTGTTGACGACGGCGTGACATAGCCCACCTCCCGTCGAGTTCGATGATAGTAGTCCTGCGGCTTTCCTTTAGGTGTTGGAAGCCGGAGAGGAAGACGTCGACCCTTGTCGTAGTTCAGGCCTTTGTTGCTTTTTAAGTCGTAACCCATCTTTTGGATGAGGTACTTTACTTTGTCCGTATACCGATAGACTTGTATTCTGCCGGTATCTGGTTCTTGCTCGAGTGGCGGGAGGTCTTGATGACGCTCGACTTTGCCGAAGATGATGGATTCTTTGTCTCGATTCCGCGGTGGGACTACAAAATAGACCCCTTGGGACGGGACTACTCGATTTACATGATGGACCGTTATTTGTGTTTGCAACGACCGTAGAGCGTTATCTAATGTATACATGGCATTCCAATGTGGAAGACTAGAATAATTAAAAGACACTCTATTATTGATGAAACACGAGATTTTGTCCCGCGGAATTACATTGTCCAGAGAGGGTGCATCTACATCAGCAGAGATATATTCTCCTAACTCTTCATCTGTGAGTACTGGGGTTGGATCGGGAGAGTCCACCACAGCTTTAATTTTGGGGTCCTAGAGGGTTATGTGGGCCTTCTCCGGCAGCTTGGATGATTGCGGCTGTCAGACCCCAGAACCAGAATACTGGAGAGCGGGGGAATGACTTAGCCAGCTACGTATTACGAGTAGATGAATACCGTATAATACGATCAATGTTGTCTAACCAGACGAGGGGGTGCATACTACATAAAAGTCTTGATATGGTCACTTCACATCTATTGTCTCAATCATTCGAACAAGGAAACAGAAATAGAGAACATGTAAGATAAAGCAGTAAGGCGTCCCAAACGCTCAGTCAAAATGTTCTTGATATCTGGCCTTACAAAACATAGCCAGATGATGAAGCAAGGTATACACAATTGTTATCAGCTGCAGTCTGACTTAATTACAATTATGTAAAAATAAGTGCAAGACAATCCGACTAACATGTCGGTGCCAAACGGCTAAGTATAAAGTAAATAGCAAAACGAGCGGTGAAGTAAGGGACCCACTCGAGTCCTCCTGCGATCATTCCCGTAGTATTGACCATCTTGGAGGTGGAAGTAAGCTAGATCCTCGGGAACCGGCTCTAAATTCGGCCATGCAAAACCAGAAAGGTTAGACCTCTAATAGCAAGTACCACAAGGAAGGACGATATAAAGGACTAAACCAGTAAGTAAAAGAATATAATGATAATAGATCTCTGCTTTCCACTAGGATTCACATAACATCACGACACTTCGAACCAACCTCCCAACCAAACAAGGACAGAAGTTGGCCCGTCATGTCCTGACATTCTGATCATCCCAGTTAGGTAACAGAGTAGTGCAGTACACAAACAAATCATCTTGAACGGCCAATCAACTACTACGGCTTGCTAATGTGAGTTCCAAGTTATCCTGGAATTATGCAATAGGGATTCCTCAGTTCTTACTATGTGCAAGCAAGGCTAGTCTATCCAGTCAATCATGTGCGCCATGCATGAATTAGACGAGTCCCAGCAGGACGTCCGTCATCAATATACAATATACAATAATAATAAAAACAGATACTGTTCCCTGCCCGTGTGGCAGATTTACAGTATCTGTGGGAACCAGCCGGCCCGTCGGGTACTACTCGTCCCAAGGGGGCTGCCATGTAAGAACTCGGGAATCCATTCTCTCCATGCAATCATTATTTTATTTAACTTAATAGTCCCTACGTTGAGTAAAATTCCATGCCGTGGATCATGGTCATTCAAATGAGTACTTTCGTACGGGGTACGATATGTACAACTCTACAACGATACCAGTGCGGTTAGATTGCAGGTCTTATATAGCGTAATACAACAATCCAATCTAACCACGGTAATCATGCCTTGACCATAAAGTACACATGCTTCTTTTGTAGAAAATAAATAAATAAATAATTAAATAAATAGATTGAAGCATGCATGTGCATGTATGTTAATATTCGGGATCAGCCAGTCGATCACAATAGTTCATATCATGAACGTGTCTCATTCATTCATTTCAATAAGACAACTAGCCAGTCTCTTAGTTCCAACTAGGAACGCATGATCAATTTACTCAAGACAACCATCGTCATCAATGGTGACAAGGCATGAAAGTCAATTAGCATTAAATGGGGTCGAGTCTATAGCTCTCAAGGTTAAGTTCCAGTCTTACTAGGTATCCATCAATCAATCAAGACACAGGGCACTAATACACAACCATTAACATGCTAAGATTATCAAGTTCATAAAAAGGCGTAAGGATATAATAGGAAAATTATCATGCTACCATTAAATGAATAAATTAGAGAACAAAATAGAAACACCAAAGTCAGGAAGTCACGCCAACAAGTCTATGCTAAGGTCAATAAGTCACGCAAGAAGTCTATGCTAAGACCAACAAGTCACGCAAGAATCGTGTGCGTAAAAAGGGTATGCCAAGTCTAGCCTGGAGGAGTGAGCGTATAAAATGATACACGCTGGCAAGCGTGAGCGTGAAAGGAAATCTACGCACGCATAGCGTGAAGGGTAATAAGTAATTCACGCACAGCCTAGTATAGCATGATAGGAAATTCACGCACGCATAGTGTGAACGTGATAAATAATACACGCACGCACAGGGTGAGCGTGAAAAATAATACACGCACGCACAGAGTGAGCGTGATAAGAAATCCACGCACGCATACAAAGATGTGTGCGTAACTCAAAATTCACGCACACATGTAAAGACATGAGCATGACTAAAATCCACGCACGTACGTAAGAACGTGAGCGTGACTCAAAATTCACGCACACATGTAAAGACATGTGCATGACTAAAAATACACGCAGACACGTATAGACGTGTGCGTGACTAAAAATACACGCTGATACGTAAGAACGTGTGCGTGACTAAAAATATACGCTGACACGTATTGACGTGTGCGTGACTGGGCTGATGTTTTACGCGAGCACGTAAGAACGTGTGCGTGCAACATCTCCCGAACTCTAAGCCCTATGGAGCCTTCGTTCCAGTGCCAGAAATACACGCTAAGTTGGTAGACCAAAAACCCATGAACAGCCAAAATACACAAACTTAGATCTAGAGAAAACAAGCCACAGAAACCAAAAATGCCAAGCACTAAACTCTCTCAGGATCATGAGAGGAAGACAAATGAACCATAAAAATAGTTCTCCAAGTGGAAGCAAGAAGCAAGATGTACTTGCCTACTGCTGCTGCTGGTAGGTGGAGAAGTGGTGTGGAAGAAGAAGAAGAAGTAATGGTGAGAATGAGTAATGAAGAGAGAGAGAAGGAGATGTGGCTTTAAATAGCAAGGGGGTGGTAGGTGGAAGTTTGGGCCGGGTTGCATTCGGGTCCAACAAGGCCAACCCGAAAAGACTAACTAAAGCAGAGAATAAAATTGCAGAAAAATAAAATACAGATAATTAATGCAGGGAATTAATAAACATGAAAATTAAAGAGCAACTAATTAATTAACATGAAAATTTAAAGAGCAGATAATTAATTAATATAAAAATTTAAAGAGCAGATAATTAATTAATATAAAACTAAAGGAATTTAAATACAGGATAATACATGATAAATACTAAATAAATACACATGAGTTGTACATGTATAAAAATACGCATTCTGGGAACGGGAAGTGACATCTCTACCCACCTTAGAAAAATTCTGTCCTCGGAATTTCAAATCCAAGCAGGTAGAAATATCGGAGCTAAACTAATACAAGCAATTCTAGTGAGCAAGCAATCATTTTACCATATCGAAAGCAAGTACTATATATATAAATCCATCAATTCTACGATATCAATCAGTTCTACCCATAAGGTGATCGGCATGAAGAATCAGGACAATCAAGGTATACAGAAAGAGATATACTTTGTGAGTCAAACAGGTGTGGATACCGTGATCGGATATCATCCTCACGTTCCCACGTTGACTCTCCCAAGGAGTGATGACCCCAAGCAACACGGACAAGACTAATTGTTCGGTTCTTGAGTATCTTCTCTTTTCGATCCAAAATGGACACAGGCTGTTCCTCGTAAGACAGGTTGGTTCCAACAACCAGCTCAGAGTGATCGAGGACATGGCTTGGGTCCGATACATACCTACGTAATTGAGATACATGAAACACATCATGTACCTCTCGTAATGAAGACGGGAGGGATAAACGATAAGCAATATCGCCTACCCGATCAAGGATAACAAATGGGCCCACGTACCGCAGACTCAATTTCCCGCGAACGCCAAATCTAATGACCCTACGAGTAGGTGAGATCCGCAAGAATATGTGGTCCCCAATAGAGAACTCTAACGGCCTACGATGCTGGTCCGCCCAATGACGATGCCGATCCTGCGCAACACGAAGTCGCTCCCTAATTTCCTTAACCACTTCAACCGTCTGAACAATTATTTCCGGGCCTAACATCTTCCTCTCCCCGATATCGTCCCATCCAAGCGATAACCTGCACTTCTTACCATATAGTGCTTCGAATGGCGCCATCTGGATACTGGCTTGATAACTATTGTTGTATGAGAACTCGACCAAGTACAGGTGACTCTCCCAAGACCCTCCAAAATCTAGAGTGCAAGCTCGCAACATGTCTTCTAAAGTCTGAATCGTTCTTTCTGATTGCCCATTCGTCTGCGAATGGTAAGCCGTGCTAAATCTTAACTTGGTACCCAGACTATGATGTAAGCTCTTCCAGAAATGTGATATAAAGCGGGTATCTCGATCCGACACAATACTGACAGGGACTCCATGCTGCCTGACTATCTGTTGCATACACAATTCTGCTAACTTTTCTGTAGATTGCCCTACTCTGAAAGGAAGAAAGTGCGCTATCTTCGTAAGTCGGTCTACTATCACCCAAATAGCATCTTTACCACTTGGTGATCTCGGTAAACCGGTCACAAAGTCCATCGTAATATGCTCCCATTTCTATTCCGGAATAGAAAGCGGTTGTAATAATCCAGCTGGCCTCTGCGGTTCTGCCTTCACTTGCTGACATACCAAGCAACGGGAAACAAATCTAGCTATCTCCCTCTTCATCCCATTCTACCAGAAATGCTGCTTGATATCTTGGTACATCTTGGTCCCTCCAGGGTGAATAGAAAACTGAGAACTGTAAGCTTCTGCCATAACCTTCTGTCTGATATCTCCACTAGGCACACATAGACGTGATCCAAACCTAAGTGTACCATCTTCATGAATTCTCATCTCCTTCCTGAGTCCTGACTCATACTCTGCCCTAAGCTTCTGAATTTTTGGGTCTTGTGCCTGAGCTGCCTTGATTCTGCCTACCAAGTCGGATTGAACTTACAGACTTGTTAGAACTCCTACATCACTAGGAAGTATAACTTCGATGCCCATCTCCTGAAGGTCTTCTAAGATATGACTCTGTGTTGTTAACATAAATGCGCCGCCTCTCCTGCTAAGAGCGTCTGCTACTACATTCGCCTTGCCTGGATGATACTGAAGCTCCACGTCATAATCCTTGATCAACTCCAACCATCTTCTCTGCCTCATGTTCAGCTCCTTCTGAGTAAAGATGTACTTCAGACTTTTATGGTATGTGTACATGTCTACTCGGTCACCATATAAGTAATGCCTCCATAGCTTCAGAGCAAACACTACTGCCGCTAACTCCAAATCATGAGTTGGGTAATTCTTCTCGTGGTCCCGAAGCTGCCTAGATGCATATGCTATCACCTTCCTATGCTGCATATGGACACATCCAAGTCCCTTACCTGACGCATCACAATACACTGTAAAACCTCCGGGTCCAACTGGTAATGTAAGAATAGGTGCTGATATCAACTTCTGCTTCAAACTCTCAAAGGATGCCTGACATTCTGCCGACCAAACGAATGGCACATCCTTCCGGGTCAAGCGGGTCATGGGTGCTGAAAGCCTTGCAAAGTCTGACACAAACCTTCTGTAATATCCTGCCAATCCCAAGAAGCTCCGTACATCCGCTACGGTCTTGGGTACTGGCCAACTTTCTATTGCTTCTACCTTCTTGGGATCTACTGCTACTCCAGCTCCTGATATGATATGTCCCAAAAATGAAATATAATCCGACCAAAACTCATACTTGCTGAGCTTGGCATACAACTAGTTCTCTCTCAGAACCTGTAACACTTTCCTGAGGTGGTCTTCATGCTCCTCTTCACTAGCAGAGTATACGAGAATGTCGTCAAGAAACACAACGACAAACTGGTCTAAGTATGGCATAAAGATGCGGTTCATCAAATCCATGAATATCGCTGGAGCATTGGTCAAACCAAACGGTATTACTAAGAATTCGTAATGCCCATACTTCGACCTGAATGCTGTCTTGGGAATATCTTCCTTCCGAACCCTCACCTGATGATACCCTGAACGAAGATCTATCTTGGAGAAAACTCTAGCTCTGCTCAACTGATCAAATAAGTCATCGATCCTGGGTAGTGGGTACTTGTTCTTCACTGTTGCCGCGTTAAGCTTCCTGTAGTCAATGCACAATCTGGATGACCCATCCTTCTTTTCCACAAGTACCACTGGTGCTGTCCATGGTGACACGCTAGCTTGGATGAACTTCTTCTCCTTCAGTTCCTCTATGTGCTGATATGCCTTGGCCTGCTCTGAATCTGCCATTCTGTAAACCCGATCTGATATCGGTTTAGTTCCTGGTGCCAATTCTATACTGAACTCAATATCTCTAACCGGTGGTAGACCTGGAAGTTCTTCGGGAAATACATCTAGAAATTCTTCAACTACCTTCGGAATCTGAACTTCTTCCATTGCCGTTATTACTCCCTGCTCTTGCTGAGTTGCCTCTGATCTGACTAAGGTGAACCTCTTCATGCCTGGAATATCAAAAGATACACTCCCTCTACGACAATCTATTGTCGCATGACTGTCTTTCAGCCAGTCCATGCCTAAGATAACGTCGAAATTTCCAACAGAAAATTCTATCAACCGGGCGGGTAAAGGATGCCCGCACACTACAACACTACATGCTAAAATAATTCTACTAACTCCTACGAGCCCATTACCAGTGAGTATATTCAACCTCCCTGGCAATGCTTCGAACTCCACTCCTAGTCGTGTCGCAAATTATACAGATATAAATGAATGGGATGCTCCCGAATCAAACAATGCTACTGCGGGATATGAGGCGACGAGAATGTTACCTGCCACAACATCTCCTGATGCCAATGCCTCTTCTAAGGACAGAGTAAATGCCTGCCCTCGACCTCCTTGCTGGTTTCCATGCTGCGGCCTAGCCTGATACTGCTGCTGGCCCCTTCCTTGATGATGCTGGGGTGGTCTATGCTGGTGTTGCTGCATCAACGGTCCCTGCTACCGAAACATCTGAGCCTGCGGTATAAACGGACGCTGCGCCAACGGCCTTACTGCCACTGCTGGTCCTCGATGCTGCCCTGCCCCTGGTGCTGGCAGAGCAGGAAACTGCTGCCCTGGTCCTCCTGACCTCGAATTCATGGGACATGTGGTAACCCGATGGTCTGGATTTCCACATATCAGACACAGTCCATTCAATGTCCGACACTCATCTCTAGTGTGCCCCATCTTCCCACAATAAGTGCAGCCCGTCGGGGGTTGCTGGTTCTTCCTCTGTTGCTATTGCTGCTGCCTGGGTGGTGCTGGTCCTCGTATCGCCACATCGTGGATACGAATGCCAGTGGATGGCGCTGTTGTTCGGGGCGCTGCTCCCCTTCCTCCTTCAATCTGACTGTGGGATCTCTTCTGACCCCCAGTTCTCACCGCAAGCCTCTGAATGGTGATCTCATGCCTTCGAGTTGCCGTTAATACTTCGTCAAAAGTCTGGTAGTTGTGCCCCTCTATCAATTACAAAGTTCAAGATGAAACCCTTGCTGAAACCTCATAGCCCTCTGTCTCTCTGTTGCTACCATCTCTGGGGCGAATCTACTCAATCTGCAGAACTTCGCTGCATAAGCATCTACAGTCTTGCCGGCCTGTCTGAGGCTGATAAACTTCTGTTGTAGCTCAAACTGTGCCACAACTCCATAGTACTTTGTCTTGAATCTTGCAGTAAAATTGTCCCAAGCCACAGGACGCCTGATGCCCACTTTCTCTAATTTCCACCAATCACGTACGAGATCCTGAAGTAACAGCTTCACTAGATCCACACGTTCTTCTGTCGGTACCTTAGCTGCTGTCAGAATAGCCTCCATATCCTTAAGCCATGCATCTGCTGAGATGGCATCCTCCGTGCCCTCGAAACGGCGGGGGTTGTACTTGCAAAACCTGGCTGATGCTCCTGAATCAGCCCTCACTCATCTTTCCAAAGCCGTCTGCAATCCTTGGTTGAGTAACACATTCTGCTCTTGTAGCTGAGTGTGCATGCGCTGCTGGGCCAACATCTGATGTTGCTGAGTAGCCATCATTCCTCTCATAATCTCCAGAAGGGCTGGTGTGTCCACTTGGGTAGGTGGAACTATTGGTAGTGGTGGAACATCCGGATACTGCGATCCAGCTGCTGTTTCCACTGTCACTTCTTCCTGGGTAGCCTCCTGAGTTAGTACCGGCCCTTGTTGCTGACCAGTATGGTCAGGTTGTCCATGTTGCCCCTGCTGTTGTCCAGCTCTGACCGATGCGGACGAAGTGCCCCTAAGAAAAGTGACAAGAGAACAATCAAACAATCGGACATGAAGGATCAATAAAGTCAAAGGATACCGGAATGTCAAACAAGGGTTGAGAATAACGAATCATGAGATCAAGGGGAAAACACGTGTGATTGAGACATCCTATAAATCAA
Organism: Iris pallida; assembly: GCA_029216955.1. Lineage (NCBI taxonomy): Eukaryota > Viridiplantae > Streptophyta > Magnoliopsida > Asparagales > Iridaceae > Iris > Iris pallida. The sequence goes on along the minus strand of JANAVB010040216.1, from coordinate 1,142,490 downwards.
AACACCCCACAAGTCTGAAATCAGACCTGCATGGGCCACCACTAAAACCTTGTCAGACCCCAGAACCAGAATACTGGAGAGCGGGGGAATGACTCAGCCAGCTACGTATTACGGGTAGATGAATACCGTATAATACGATCAATGCTGTCTAACCAGACGAGGGGGTGCATACTACATAAAAGTCTTGCTATGGTCACTTCACATCTATTGTCTCAATTATTCGAATAAGGAAACAGAAATAGAGAACATGTAAGATAAAGCAGTAAGGCGTCCCAAACGCTCAGTCAAAATATTCTTGATATCTGGCCTTACAAAACATAGCCAGATGATGAAGTAAGGTATACACAATTGTTATCAGCTGCAGTCTGACTTAATTACAATTATGTAAAAATAAGTGCAAGACAATCCGACTAACATGTCGGTGCCAAACGGCTAAGTATAAAGTAAATAGCAAAACGAGCGGTGAAGTAAGGGACCCACTCGAGTCCTCCTGCGATCATTCCCCTAGTATTGACCATCTTGGAGGTGGAAGTAAGCTGGATCCTCGGGAACCGGCTCTAAATCTGGCCATGCAAAACCAGAGAGGTTAGACCTCTAATAGCAAGTACCACAAGGAAGGACGATATGAAGGACTAAACCAGTAAGTAAAAGAATATAATGATAATAGATCTCTGCTTTCCACTAGGATTCACATAACATCACGACACTTCGAACCAACCTTCCAACCAAACAAGGACAGAAGTTGGCCCGTCATATCCTGACATTCTGATCATCCCAGTTAGGTAACAGAGTAGTGCAGTACACAAATAAATCATCTTGAACGGCCAATCAACTACTACGGCTTGCTAATGTGAGTTCCAAGTTATCCTGGAATTATGCAATAGGGATTCCTCAGTTCTTACTATGTGCATGCAAGGCTAGTCTATCCAGTCAATCATGTGCGCCATGCATGAATTAGACGAGTCCCAGCAGGACGTCCGTCATCAATATACAATATACAATAATAATAAAAGTAGATACTGTTCCCTGTCCGTGTGGCAGATTTACAGTATCTGTGGGAACCAGCCGGCACGTCGGGTACTATTCGTCCCAAGGGGACTGCCATATAAGAACTCGGGAATCCATTCTCTCCATGCAATCATTATTTTATTTAACTTAATAGTCCCTACGTTGAGTGAAATTCTATGCCGTGGATCATGGTCATTCAAATGAGTACTTTCGTACGGGATACGATATGCACAACTCTACAACGATACCAGTGCGGTTAGGTTGCAGGTCTTACATAGCGTAATGCAACAATCCAATCTAACCACGGTAATCATGTCTTGACCATAAAGTACACATGCTTCTTTTGTAGAAAATAAATAAATAAATAAATAAATAAATAGATTGAAGCTTGCATGTGCATGTATGTCAATATTCGGGATCAGCCAGTCGATCACAATAGTTCATATCATGAACGTGTCTCATTCACGCAAGAGAACAAAATAGAAACACCAAAGTCAGGAAGTCACGCCAACAAGTCTATGCTAAGGTCAATAAGTCACGCAAGAAGTCTATGCTAAGACCAACAAGTCACGCAAGAATCGTGCATGTAAAAAGGGTACGCCAAGTCTAGCCTGAAGGAGTGAGCGTATAAAATGATACACGCTGGCAAGCGTGAGCGTGAAAGAAAATCTACGCACGCATAGCGTGAAGGGTAATAAGTAATTCACGTACAGCCTAGTGTGGCATGATAGGAAATTCACGCACGCATAGTGTGAATGTGATAAATAATACACACACGCACATGGTGAGCATGAAAAATAATACACGCACGCACAGAGTAAGCGTGATAAGAAATCTACGCACGCATACAAAGATATGTGCGTAACTCAAAATTCACGTACACATGTAAAGACATGAGCGTGACTAAGATCCACGCACGCACGTAAGAACGTGAGCATGACTCAAAATTCACGCACACATGTAAAGACATGTGCGTGACTAAAAATACACGCAGACACGTATAGACGTGTGCGTGACTAAAAATACACGCTGACACGTAAGAACGTGTGCGTGACTAAAAATACACGCTGACACGTATAGACGTGTGCGTAACTGGGCTGATGTTTTACGCGAGCACGTAAGAACGTGTGCGTGCAACATCTTCCGAACTCCAAGCCCTATGGAGCCTTCGTTCCAGTGCCAGAAATACACGCTAAGTTGGTGGACCAAAAACCCATGAACAGCCGAAATACACAAACTTAGATCTAGAGAAAACAAGCCACAGAAACTAAAAATGCCAAGCACTAAACTCTCTCAGGATCATGCGAGGAAGACAAATGAACCATAAAAATGGTTCTCCAAGTGGAAGCAAGAAGCAAGATGTACTTGTCTACTGCTGCTGCTGGTAGGTGGAGAAGTGGTGTGGAAGAAGAAGAAGAAGTAATGGTGAGAATGAGTAATGAAGAGAGAGAGAAGGAGATGTGGCTTTAAATAGCAAGGGGGTGGTAGGTGGGAGTTTGGGCCGGGTTGCATTCGGGTCCAACAAGGCCAACCCGAAAAGACTAACTAAAGCAGAGAATAAAATTATAGAAAAATAAAATGCAGATAATTAATGCAGGAATAAAATTACAGGGAATTAATAAACATGAAAATTAAAGAGCAGCTAATTAATTAACATAAAAATTTAAAGAGCAGATAATTAATTAATATGAAAATTTAAAGAGCAGATAATTAATTAATATGAAACTAAAGGAATTTAAATAAAGGATAATACATGATAAATACTAAATAAATACACATGAGTTGTACATGTATAAAAATATGCATTCTGGGAACGGGGAGTGACAGCGGCGGCTTGCCCTTAAGACGTACCTTCAGAGGTGCCTCAACTGCGTCTCCGGTGATTGGTGCCTTCCCCTGTAGTTTTGCCACAAGGGGAGCCGATGTTGGAGGCGGTCTTCCCTTGAGCCGTATCTTCAAGGGAGCTTCCGTAGGTATTCCACCTGGAGCAGTTGGTGCTTTTCCAGGTAGCTTGATATTCATGGGAGGCAACGTCTGAGGCGGCTTCCCTTTGAGTCGAATTCTTAAAGGAGCGTCGGAAATCATCTCTGGCTCCATGTCGGGCTCTGCTGTCGTTTCTGCTTCATCGTCAGCATCATTGGCTTCCTCCTCGTCAGGTGACTTGTACAAGGTGGAATCAGTGAAGTAGGCTTTAACCCCCTTGAAAGGGTCAATGTCCGCGAACTCCGTCCGGATGATGTCATTGGTGGACACATATTTCATACATTAGTGGAGTATGGATGGTACCACCATGTACTCATGCAGCCACGGTCGACCCAGTAGGAGGTTGTAGTTGACATCGACGTCCACGACATAGCAAGTCACCTCGGTTCTGAGGTTACCGATATGACACTTTAGCCGTATTTTGCCCATCGGCTTGCTTTTGCTGGAATTGAAGCCACTGATTATTGTGTTGGAAGGCGCCAGTCGGTACATTGGGATCCCCAGAGTTGAGAGCAGCGTCTTCGGAATGATGCTGAGGGAAGACCCCGGATCGATCTGTATCCGCTTCACCTTTACACAACCGATATATCCTGTATAATACAGCGGCCTGTTGTGTCGGTTGTGCTTGAGCAACATATCTTGTTGGATGAAGGTTATGTTGGGGATAACTTCATCCGCACAATGACAGTGCGCACATGTAGTCGGGGTATCCTCAGGCTGCTTGACCTGACTGATGAAGGACTCAGCATCCTTCAGGGCTTCACAGAGAGCTTCACGAGTGTCCTTGGAAAGACGAAAGAGCTCAAACAGAGATAGGCGGGCAGGAGTACTGGCAAGTTCTGCCAGTATGTCGAAGTGGTGGGGCTTGGCTAGCCCTGAAGCATTCTCCTTTCGCAGAGGCTTATCGAAGCGGGCCTCTACATACTTCTGTTTATTGGCTGCTTGGGGCTTAGATGGGCCCTCTTCCTGGGCAGCAGGGACGGTGCAAGGAGGCACCACCTCGATGGCAGCTTCGTCGAGTTGGGCGTTCTGATGTGAACGCGTCTGTACGGAAAGTGCCTCTTCCGCAGAGGAAGAGATCATGCGACAAGACTTGATCTTCCTGCCTTTGATTTTGGAGGCAGAGCGTACCTCCGGTTGAGTAACCTCGGAGACGAGATCGGGGTGAACCCATAAGATCTCTCCCCAAGATGTGGTGAGTGGGATAAGTCCACTCACGTTGTCACGAGTAGGTGGTAGATTGACCACCTCCATTGTCGTCTTTGGGATGGGGACGATGCCATCTTGCGTTGTTGTTGGCGGCAAGGTGCCAAATTGGAGTGACACCAGGTTGGCCGAGACCGTTTTCTCCTCGTAGTCGACGAAGATAACATTCGCATTGATCATGCGCTGGATGTAGTTTTTGAGGACATAGCAGTCTTTAGTTGGATGTCCGACAAACCGATGGTAGTGACAGTACCTCGGATTGTCCACTTTCCCAACCTCGTCGGGATGCTTCGGGTCCGGTAACTTGATCTTTTCACCCTGCTTCAGTATCTCGAAGAGTTGTAGGGTGTCTTCATCGTTGAAAGAATAAACCTCCTTTGGCCTTGGTGCAAGGGGAGGCTTCTGAGTAGGCGCTAATGCACCTTTTGAGGCATTGACAGCCAATGCCTATTTCCCCTTCGTCTCTCGTCCAGGGTTGTTGGCTGCAGGCCGTTTCTCCTTATCCTCAAAGGCAGGAAAACTGACTCCCAGAAGGTGAGCATTGGACGCCTTCTTTTCTGCTGCTTCAGCTTCGATGATCAAGGAACTCCAGTCGGAAGGAGTAGAGTTGAGCCAGAGTTTGACTGCAGGCAGCATGTTCATGCTGCAGTAGGAGAGGAGTGCATGTTCTGGCATGCCCGGGGGCAGTCTGAAGCAGGCCTGTCGGAAGCGTTCGATGAATACTCGAACTGTTTCTTTCTCTTTCTGGCGTATCTATATGAGGGACGCCATTGTCATGTCCTTCCCGTCATCGTAGAAACGTCGAGAAAGAGACGCGTCAAGTCATCGAAGGAAGATATAGAGTTATCGGGAAGGCTGTAATACTAGTCGTATGCCACTCCTTTCAGTGCTCGACAAATATGCTGGTGAGTAGTACGTCCTCCTTCGGAAGATGTCCCGTTTGGGACTGGAAGTACGTCAGATAGCGACGCGGAGAGTCCTTCCCATCGTACGGCGTCAATGTTTGTGGTTTATACTTAGGAGGATAAACCACTTTGTTCCATTCGAGGGGATAAGGTTGGGGGATCCCCATCTTCTGGCGCTCCTCTTGTCTGTTCTTGGACTCAAAGCACTCGCGCAAGTCCCTGATCATCTCCACCACATCTTCCGTGGAGCTGGCAGTCGGGGAAGGTAGTACAGCCTGGAGTTGAATATTTGATGGCTCCGACATCCGAGGTGCTTTGCGGCGATCCGTATCCTACCCGTTGAAGGGGTACACTTGATTCTCCATTGGCCCTTGGGTCAGGACCGGTAGAAGGTGCCCTGGCCAAAGCTGACCGTATCTCAAACACTGCTTGAGTCAGTGTTTACATGGAGGCAGAGAGGGTTTTGAGTCCTCCATCCAGGATATCCATGCGCTGGACGAGGTCTGTTGGTGGCGCATCTGGCTCGGTATCACCCCCAGTCATGTATACTGTCATGACACGGCTGGAGTCAGTTGAGGCTCCGCTTTTGACCTCGCTCTCTTGTAGGGGAGTTGCCTCTTCTGGAGCTTCGTCCTGGCTACCCCCAGCTATATTTTGGAGGACACCTTCGTCTTCGGGAGAAGTATTCGCAAGGGCCTGATTACCCCAGTTCCGTCTTGGAGGACTTCTTCGTCTTCGAGATGCAGATCCACAGGGGCTAGACTACCCCCAACTACATCCGGGAGGCTGACTTCCACCCCAACTGTGCTCTGGAGGACATCTTCGTCTTCAGAAGGAGGATCAACAAGGGCTTGACTGCCCCCAGCTTCCTCCAAGATCTTCTTTCTCCCCCGAGTGCCTTCAAACACACCGGAGGACGGGACAGTTGTCTTGGTTTTCCTCGGCTGGCTCTTGGACGAGGACGAGGAATTGCCAGTCGCCTTTCGGACTGACGAGGAGTTAGAGATTACGTTGCATAAAGTAACTTTTAGTTCTGGCTCCTCTTTTATTGACACCTTCTTCCCGAGACGACGTCGGAGGGGTGTTGATGATTGCAGCCGCTGGAACACCGACTGTCTTGGTAGAACTGCTGCCTTGCAACAGCAATTGATGGTGACTACAGCACAGGTGTGCCCTGTGAGGGGTACATTATGCTTGTCAATCGACTCTCCTGATCGGCGTTTGTGAGTGATCACGTTACGCAGATCGTTGGAGGAGAGTGCCACCTTCGTACCCCCATCAAGCACATGGCAAGGCCAAGCGCTGGGGTGGTTAAGTGAATGCTGCGCCCCCTGATCCAACACCAAACAGGCGCTCAGATCAGTAGTGGGGGAACAACATTTACAGTGACTTGAACGAACCTCAGACGCACAACCAGTGGAGGTGCGGGAGTTCAAGACCACAGGGTTTTCCTTGCTCGACTTGGTTGCGAACGCAACAGATGCGCCCAAGTGAGACAAGGACTTGGAATGTCGACTCATTTCTGGTGCAGAAGCACCTGAGTCGACCTTATACAGCTTACCATCAGCAGTGCGCATGATTGTGAGCGTATGCTTCTGGTTCGCTACCGGCATAGCACGTTTGAGGCGCATGGCCCGTGCTACCATAGACTTCTTCGTACTAGCCCGCTGGGGCGTATAGTACTCAGAATCCAAATTCTCCTCGCCAATACAGCGAGTGAGTCTGTCAAAGACAGAGACCTTCTGTGGCGCATCAGAGGTGATGCGCAGAGCATTAGCTGCGCCCCTGCTCCGTCAACGCATCTTCCTCACCTGAGAGGGAGATGGCTGGGGAATGTGGTCAGCCGCACGTTTCACCGAGAGATGTGCTGTACCGGTGGACGCATCTTGGTTGCTGAGGATGTCAGCAGGAAGAAAAGGCTGCATTGGCGCATTCCCTTCAGTGGTGGTACCGGAGGCGTCGACCTTGCGCACCCAGACTTGGCGAGTCTTCTTCGGCTTCGGCAGCCGCTTCGAAGGACTCGCACTGTCTTCAGAGATGAACTCCTCATACGCCTGTTGATTGAGGCGTACGACCAGCGTCTTGTGGGAGGAGCCCACCTTCACGTCGTCGGATTGCGACACAACTTTCTCGGTAGAGGAGAAAGAGGTCCCCAGCAGAGTCGCCCGCTTGTTTGCCATTAAAATCTTTTTATTGTAAATTTCAATTACAAACAGAACATTGTTACAATATAGGACTTAGACGTAATCCTAGGAGTACACTTTTGTTTATCTGGGTCCCTTGTACCGATGGAGCGTGTGGTAATGCGTTGACTCCGTTGACGATCTGACGACGGTTCTCGGTGCTCTGAAGGTCTGAGTTGCTCTGGGTGCTGGAGCTTGCGGAGAGGAAGAAGACGTTGAGTGTCTGTATCTGCCTCTCTGTATATGTATATCGGTGGTTGTGCGATGTGTGTCCCGAAGAAGGAAATGATCCCTCTATTTATAGTCTTGCAGGCTGGCTGCTCATACGCGCATATGCAGGATGCGCCTGTTTGTGGGGATGCCACGTGGTGATAGCTGATGGAGGCACATGGACGATACGATCTCAATGAGGAGTTGAACCCTTCCTGTTGCCTTTGTGGGCTGCGGCCGAGCTGACACGTAGCAATGGAGAAGATCTTTTAGTTGCTGAGATCTTAGGTGATTAGCACCCTTTCATAAGCTGAATCAAGTCAAAGGATGCGTGTCATAGGTCCATGGCTCGAAGATCTCGGATTTGGTGGGGAGTGATCTGATAGGATGCGCCTGGGATTGGGCGCATGAGGAGACTTTGGCTCGTAACCTTTAGGAGTCACGAACCAGTCGGGGTACATGGCTTTTGAGGTGCATGCGGGGCTTCAGCAGTGACTTTACTTCTGTCTTTAGGGATCAGAGAAAAGTCTGAGGCGCACGGCTTTTGAGGCGCATGCAGAGATTTGGGCGCATGGCTGCGGAGGCACATGCGAGATGGTTGGGCGGCCACGTGGCTTGTAACCGTCGAAGGGGAGCAATGATGATGCTGACATCGGCGACGCTTCGTCTTCTGTAAATGCTGTCAACTGTTCAGTCCTTGGGGGACGTGCTGCCAACTCTGTCAGACTTCAGCATTTAATGTTCTTGACAGGTGATGGGCTGTTGAGTGGGTGCATTGACCGGCATTCCACTGGGCGTATGGGGACACATGGGGGCACATCCTTATGAGGCGCTTGGAGCTGATGGGTGCGTCTGTATGATGCGTCTAACCGGCGCATCCGCTTCGCATGATACGTCTTTATTGGTCCGACTGTTACGTTCTTCGAGTGCTTTAAATAGCCATTTTTGACTTGGCTAAATTCGAAGCGTCAGGTTCATCACCATTTAATACAAATTCATTGCACAGGATTCGGAGAGCCAGCCACTTGGCGCATGGGTTTGATTTGCCCGACCTATAAATAGTGGCATGGAGAGAGTTTGCTTCTCGTTCTCTCACGTCCTCCCAAAATAAATTTGTTTGCTCGAGCACATTCTATTGATAAGATGCTTTCGAGGGTGAAGATGCGACGCATTGTTTTTTATTGATGCACTTGAAGGTGACTGTTACATCCAAAAGTCAGAGTCGAGGGCTTCTGAGCCAGACAGAAGGTGCCTGTTGCATCCAAAGATCGGGATGCTCGAGCCTCGTCTCCGTTATGCTGGAAGAGCCGCAGATCGGAATTACGGTGCTCCGATCATCTTCCTTGGGCTTTGGGACAGCTCCTCCTCCCGCTAGAGTGGGTGTTGCCCATTCTGGTTGGGTCGAAAGCTGCTCCTTTAGCCGCAGGTTGATTTGCGGTGCTCTTCTCTTCCTTGGTTTGAAGAGATCTTCCTCCAGCTAGAGGGTTGATTGCCACCCTCGTTCTGATCAATAAATGCTTCATTAGTCGAAGCATTTGATGGCGCATATACTGACACTTCATAATGCGCCTGACTGGGATGCTGAAGGGCGGCACATAACTGAGCTGCTGAAAGGATGCACATAACTGAGCCGATGAAGGGATGCACATAACTGAGCTGCTGAAGGGATGCGTCTGGCTGAGAGCGCATGGCGAGATGCGCCTGTTTGAGAGCGCATGGCGAGATGCGCCTGTTTGAGAGCGCATGGTAGGATGCCCCTGTTTGAGAGCGCATGGTGGTTGCTGCGCCTAGCTGTAGACTTAGGGTCTTTTCTTTTTAGAAATTCTCCTTCGTATAGCTTTTTTTAGACATGTAATAGATTTTTATGTGAATAAAATTTCTCTTTTAATGTTTATTCTTTTGCTGTGCCAAGTACTTCATCTGAGCTCCCTGGCGCATGTAGTGTTTGGCGCATAGGGTTTCTGGTCCTAAAATTCCATGCTTCTACAGCATCGACCATGCTTATTGCACAGAAAATGATATAACACGGGCCTGCACATAAAAATATACGACATGGCCATCGACTTCCCACTGTCTTTACCTTCGATGGGAGGGTGCACGTCGGAGTGAGTGGAAGAAGAGTCAGCCGCTCTCGATGGAGAAGCAAGCCCATTTCCTTTAGCCGCAGTCGACTTGGAAGCTTTGGGAGCCATTGAAGACAGGAAGACGAAGATAAAAGAGAAGAAGGTAAAAGAGAGAATTTTCTCTTTAAAATCACTCCTATTTATAGAGTTTCCAGAAAGGGTGCCGCTTCGATTCTCGAGATCATTAAAGATAATAATGACACTTGGAGATTTTATCCCTAGTAACCGTCAACTTTATCTCGAAAAAAGAGAACTCAAATCCAAAATCGAATCAAGAATATTAAATGCAGCATTGACAGCTGAGAGGCTCTCTGCGGCTCGAAGTGTCCCTGCGACTCAAGATCTTTCTGCGGTTCAAAAAACTTCCTGCAAAACTTGAAGACTCCCTATGGCTTGACACATTTTCATGCTTCTTATTCAAAGTATTCCAAATTTTCAATTTGAAAACTTTGAAGGGGGTCTTGTAGAAGCATGAAAAATATAGAGTTCATGCGGATTACAAATTGTCGCATAGGTACTTTGGACCAAACAGGTCCGCATGAAGGAAAGCCGCATGAATGTTCAAAAGACATATGCGGCCCATCGACAAACAGCTGTAGAAGGAAGATATGTGGCCAAGAGGAGCAGTTCGACTGATAAAGCTGACAAGTCCTGGCAAAATATGACAGTTCTGACACTTCGACAAGAAAGATAAGACGTGAGATGTCGCCCAAAAGCAGGTTTCGTACGCCTCCATGCGGCCATAAGAGTGTCATCTAAGCCGCATGAATCTTATGCGACTCAGACTTATGCGGCCCCAAAGGTCTCCAAACTTCATGCAGCCAAGAGCAACTATGATCCAAGCCGCATGAGTCTCATACGACCCCACATGATTGAAGACTGAGAAAACTATACGCAATAGGACACGTGGCAATTTGACCAAGTCCTTAACTACCCAGATTTGCTGCAACAAAATCCCAACAAATCGACAGATGGCAGCCCAAGAGCGGATCTTCGTGTGCTAATCAGCCATGTGACCGAAAGCCGTCTATATGGCTCAAAATACATCCTATTATAAATGGTAGGGTGTCGTACCCCTGCAAAAGGCTGGCAACCTTCAAGAGAAAAATAATTTCTTCACGGGCTAGAGACTGCATCAGATAGTCCACGGAGTAAGACAGAGTTGATAGCACTTTCCCGAGCCTCCACCGTCACCCCCCAGAATCAAAACTAAACAATTGTACTTAGACTGTTTCCTAAGATTTCTTTTTAGGCTTTCCTTTATACAAGCGAATTTGCAATCAATTTCAGTGTTCTGTAATATCTGCCTTTGATTTTTATGGCTAACACTAGCATTCTTGGACTCCATGAGCGGACCGCCTACCGATCTCTTCCAAGCACCATCGACCACATCAACATTTCTCGTGACCTCAGTTACGAGGAATTCCTCTTCAATATCTGTGACGGGTCTCTTGTTCAACGCCCGGAGGACAAAGATCTTAGCCTTTTCTTCCACGACTTTCATCGCATCCTCTGTCATACTCTTACTCCAAAATCCGAAAACATGGACAGCATGACCAATGAAGAAATGATTGCCATGTACTACCTAGTCGCCAAGCAACCCTTCTCTCTGGTAAAATCTATCATCTTCACCATGATCCTGATCTGCGAATCTCTACATCGCTCTCTTCTCTTTGGCATGTACATCACCATGATTCTCGAGGCCAACAGCGTTAATCTGACTCACTTCCCCGTTGGTGAGCCTCGTCCTACCCCTCTTACCAAATTAAAGGCTCGTAGCCGTGCTTCTCCTTCCGTTGCTGCTGTACCTACCTCTTCTTCTGCCTCGATTCTCACTCCGGATGTCCGCCGCTACATCGATCACAAGTTCGACCATCTCCATCTCTCCACCTAGGAGCATCTTCAGGCAAACACCCGGGGCCTCGGTACCCTCAACCACCACGGCTTCATGGACCAGGCCTACTACTTTCAGCGTATGCTTGAGGAGCACAATCCCTATGTCAATCCCAACACTCCTCATCTGTCACGACCCGTACCCGCTTTTCGGATGTGAGACGTGTCCAAGCCAGCCTATACCGCAGAGTCGGCGGTAGAACGCTGTCAAGACCGCAATAAATAAATGCTCAAAATCACAAAATATACATTTATTTGCTCATTCACATTTCTAATTTTATTACAACAATTACAATATTTATATTTTAAAAAAATACAAGTTCTCACAATCTATGAAAATGATACAGCTGCTATCTATTTCTAGGTTGACCTCAGCATACCCAAGCCTTCCCAATGCTAAGAGTGATCGCGGCTAAACCTAAAAAATGTTGGTTTCCAGTCAGGAATGGAATAAGTAAATAAACCGACGACAATGCGAAAACACAATAGAATTAACAAGACATGAAAATAACATATGAGATATGAAAACTGAAAAGTACTGATAACATGGCATGGTGGAGAAGAAAAAGAAAAATAAATAAAAGACATCTACCTATGTGGTGTGAAATATCCGTTTCGACATGTGAACGGCTAGGGGATAAATCTGGCACCCTGTACGTGTCGTGTGCAGCTGCTATTCTCCACGAAAGACACGGGGGGATAGTTCTGGGTAGTCCACATGTCTACTAAGATATTTTCCCTCCCGACTACTCCGTGTGACGAGCATGTCAACAAGCAGCAAGATATATGTATAGACATGAAATAGAAAGACTACTATAAATCGAAAGCAATCAGAAAGTGCACTTGCCTGAGGTCCTTAGCTGGTGAAACCAATAATACTATACCACTCAATGAGCCACAATCAGTCAACACATGCAGAAGTCTCCAGATGCTGAAATAAACATTACCAACGCTTTTAGAATAGTCAAATTAGCTAGAATTGCATGTCCTTAAGTCCAATTCTGGACACATGGGCAAAACGATAATTTTGGGCAAAAACGATATCCGCCGGTGGACCCGCTTTGCACCAAAAAATTGTGCCAGAGTCAATGGTCTCTAAATTCATCAAACTATATGTCAAAAGGTCCAATTTTTTGATACAAACCAACTGTATGTTCAGAGTTGGATTCCAGCAGGCCGTGCACAAAATCGCCCGTTGAGTTGGACCGTGGGGCCCGCAAAACGGTGATCCAATCAACTGTCTCAGAATCGGACCAAACTTGGCATACAGGACCAGAAAAATGATACGGTCCTGTTGGCGTAAGTTTCGTCTCGATCTGACGAGTGTGCACAAAGTAATTGAAAAATTTGTATAGAGGCCGATACGGTGAATTTTGACGGATACGTATCAAATTCGTCGCGCACACGCGACCAATTCGAATTCCGTCAAAGTCCACACGTCCATGAAGCCGTTACGTACCTTTTAATGCTTTCGGTTCGCGACCACGTCGCTCAGATTGGCGGGACGCACGTCGTATCGAAGGTTTTTCATAAATTTTAATATTTTGAAAACAGGTTTTCGCCCATCTTTGGAATTTGATTTCTCGACGTACAGTCGACGAAATCGAACTCCGTAAGTTGGGTTGCAGAGCCCTATAGGTTTTCTAGGACTTTCATTAAATAGTTTCTCAAAACTGTCGATAGACCGCCAGGGAGTCGCCTTCCAAAATGGTGTTAAAACCAAACAATTATTCTGTTCTTAATTAGGTTTTTGTCAATCTTTGGATCGAAACGCGGGACATATGGTTCTAGTAACCCAAAATCTATTCAATGGGATATGAACTTGGTTATATAGGTATTCTATAGAATTTTACGGGATCGAATTCCGTGGAGTATTTGGAAAAATATACGACGATGAAAACGTACCGAGCGGGTCCAGTGTCTGCGCTATCCCGCCTGTGCGCGCGCGCGGCCTGGGTTCGGCGGCCGTTACCGGCCGCGTATGGTGGCAACGCCGACGGCAAGCGGCGCGGCTGCGATCGCCCAGGGCAGGGGTGGCGCGCCATGGTGTTAGGGTTTCTTTGAATCCCCCCTCGGCCTCTCGTACCATCCTTCTCTCTGTTCGCAAGTACGCGTATATACATGTGCTATAGGCTCGGCTTGGTTACATATAAGCTGCTGCGTGACTTGGGTCGGGTCGGGTAGCTATAGCTTGGCTGGGCCTGCTCGCTGCTGGGCTAATTCACTATGGGTTTTGTTGTGGGAATTTCTTTCTCTAATAATTATATATATATATATATATATATATATATATATATATATATATATATATATATATATATATATATATATATATATATAAAAATATATATATATATATATATATATATATATATATATATATATATATATATATATATATATATATATAAATCCCTATATATATATATATATATATATATATATATATATATATATATATATATATATATATATATACTAGGCGCACCGGCACTTGGGGCATCGGACGGAGTTCGAGCCCCCACGGGGGTGGCTTGGTGGTTAGCCCACGGCCCCCGGGCTAAGTGGTGGCTGGGTGTCTTCGACACGGCCGCTTGGTTTTTAAAAAAAAAAAAGAAAAAAAAAGAATATATATATATATATATATACATATATATATTCACACGCATATAATAAAATAATATCTATATAAACACACACACACACACACACACACACACACACACACACACACACACACACACATATATATATATATATATATATATATATATATATATATATATATATATATATATATATATATATATATATATATATATATATATACACCCATACACATATACACTTGTATATAATATATATATTTATTATACGTACACACATATATAGTTTATTTATATATACATACAAATATACACGTATATCGTATATATTTATACGCATATACACATTAAATATATAAGCCATATTTAGAGAATAATATAAACAATGATTAACTTATATTTAATAACGACAATAATAACATTAATAATAATAATAATCCCAATAATAACTAAAATACTCCAATATTAGTTTTTGGGTGGACATATCCTACACCATCTTTACTGGCTCCAGAAATTGTACCAATAATTTAAATAACATCTGATATTATTTATATCTATATTATACACCTATTTAATATTTAGAAAAATATTTGGCGATTCCTAAAAATGTATACAAAATGTTTGCACATACATAAATATGTCTACAGGACAGTCTTGGTCTCATTTACATGCCCACAGAGTTGGGATTTGGTTCAGGTCCAGTCCGGACTAAATTGGCATAACCGGGTCTCCTACCAGTCAATAATATATTTAATAATAAATTAAAATGTCTTTAGAGGTTAAGTTGCAACTTGGCCTGGTTTTCCTAGTTAGGACACTCATATGACTTGGCATTCCCCAACCATGGCTAAACACTAGTCAATGCATGCCATTGCACTATCCGTGCCATGATTCCTAATCGTCTTATACTCCAATTTCTAACCATGACTAAAATCATCTATCGTAATAATTAACTAATTAATTAATTCTAAAATTCTAAAAAATCACCATTTAATTAAAATAAATAATAAAATATTTTAGAATTTCTGGACAGGGGAGCTACAAATCTACCCACCTTAAAAATAAATTCGTCCTCGAATTTAAGTACTACTAGGATAGGTCGACTTGGTAGATTGGTGAAAGGTAGTGAAAATTTATGATAAAAGAACTTGATCGAATAAATAAATAAAATAGGAGAAAATGTTTGAAACCCAAAAAAGCCCTAAAATACACTCAACTACAATTTTGAAACGAGTTTTGCTAAGAAAATTAATCATAAACAAAGTATCGACAACATCTGCCTTTAACCCCAACAAATAATTTATGTGAATGAATACAAATTAATAAAATTTCTGAAACTCCGAAAAAGAAATCTAGGAATTTGACCCAATCGTGCCCCAATTCTTTCGTAAACTTTTATCTAAAATAATACCTATTACTTTAAATAATCCTTGTGATAAAATCAATTGTCAAAATATTCGTTAAGAATAATTCAGATATTTATGGTTGTATATTTGCCACAATTACAAAATCTTCTAAAATAATATAGTACTAATTGGAATTTTAATATAACCCTGGATAAATAGTAATTCAAATAATCCATGAATAAAATCTCTTCTAAAATTTTAAATAAATATTAGATTCATCAAATCAAAATCAATCCATAATCATTTTAAAAATAATTCAAGATTTTATTAAAATATAAAAAAATGTATTTGATCGAATCAAAATACAATACAATAATAATTTAACTGAATAATATCTTTATCAAAAGACTTGGAAAACATGGTATATTTTATTTAAACAATACATATCTTTATTAGTCCAAGACTGAATCAAGCTAAATATAACATAACAGAATAAGTTTAATTGAAAATTACTATTAGCAAATAATTTAAAGGAATTTTATAAATTCTAAATCCAAAATAGTTTGACAAAAATTCTGTTATCATCTAAATATATTCGATAGTGGTTACAAATAAAATCTATTTTCTAACTAAAATCTATTAAAATAAAAACAAAATAAAAACAAAACTTTTGAAAGTAGGGATGTGGATTTACAAATCTATCCACCTTAAAAATAAATTTGTCTTCAAAATTTCAAATAGCACAATTAGGTATGACTGTGAAGAATAATCAAGAAACTAAATTTTTTAATCGATATGAAATAAACGACGAATGGTATAATCAAGAAAGTGATATGATTCATGATTTAATTAGTCACACGTAAAATAGTAAAGATACTAAAAAAAGGAGAGTATGGTTTGGCACGATCAATATTCGGTCAAATGGTCTAGTTGACAACCCAATATTTTTATGAACGGTCAAGATTGAAACGGTTGGTCACGACCAATCTATGGTCAGTATGGTTGAGTCATTTCCCGCATTTTAAGGAATGACCAAGGTTCTCGATGAAATCTTAACAGGATTTTAGTCGCATTTAAGATGCAGTCACGATCAAGGCTAATCGTACAAGTCATCCAAACAGGTTGAAAATAGGAAGTTGGCACGAGCATGATCATGATCAAGGTAGTCATGACCGTAGTTGGAATGAAGGTATAATCTTGGCTATGATTTAGTTGAAATTATAGACACGGTTATGATTTAGTCTTGATAAAAAATGGTATAAGATTGATCAAAATTGAAATCATCTGGGTATGAACAACTAGTTAAACAAAATTATTTAGGCACGATCATGGAATTGAATTCTAGGATGACAGGCAAATTGGCACAATAGAATCGAATAGTTTGGTCGTGATCAAAAGTATCTAAGGATGATTCAATCGAAATTGCTCTAACACGACGATCGTGTAGGCATGATCATAGAATCAAACCTAGAAAGGGATACGAATTGATTCGATCGAATTATAGTAAAAGGAGTCTAATCATGATTGAAATTGTTCAAGTATGATCAAATCCAAAAATGCTTAAAATATTTACCTCTAATTATTTAGGCACGAGTTTAGAGTCAAAATCTAGATAGCTTTAGGAATCCAGACGAAAAATAACAATCTGAAAAATAGAAGGGTAAGAAAGGAAGGGAGAAATACCCTCTTTTTTTAGAAGATTGTGACTAGGAATAAGCACAAATAGATTTAAAAACTTAATAGTTATATGTCAATCAGACGTAGTCTCTATGGTATTCGAAACTCGTAAACATGATCGAAGTCATTTTACCGAGAATTTATGCCTCATCAGTGTACAGCCAGCTGCAATAAACTCTTGATTCCACGACTCAAGCAAGGATACGGTAACGAATACCCTATCAACTCTATCCAATCTGGACATAACAGCTTAAAGACGAAGATAGGACGACCAAGATATAGCTTTGACAATATTCAATAACTTATACTTACTCGAGATTACTTCAACTTAGGGATCATGCCTCGCCAGTGCGATGCTGGCTGCAGTGAACCCACAGTCTCCATAAGTCAAATAAGTGGCGACAGTGCGCGACTGTCTGCCATCATAAGTCATCAAAGTTATTCCAACTATATCCTCCAATAATATCAAAGGGGTTTAAAAATATTATACAAATTGACAAAGATAGAAAAGTGCAAGTATTTGTTCTTCCCGTATAAGATTCAGCTTCTTGAAAAGAAAACAATTGATTAGGAAGGATGATGATCGAAGTCAAAATAAGTAAAAAAATCTTTTAACCCTTATTTCATGGTATTCAATATTCAACGATTGAGAGAAACTTCTGAATCCGAAAACGTAACTCGAGATTAATAGACAATTGAGGGAGAAGTTATTTGAAAAATAATTTCTTAGGTCCCAGAAAAAGAAAATAAGTGATATGAACTTATGATATGGTGATGTTTAGAAAAAAAACATAAGATCAAGTTGTACAATTCATCATGATTAGAGGAAAATGGCCGAGGGCAAAAGGAATATAAACTTAGATTTATATTTCTCTAATATTCAAAATCGAGGAAAAAATATGTATAAAGCACTATGTCTACCTATTATGAATATATTTATACACGAATATATATATATATATATATATATATATATATATATATATATATATATGTATAGCTTAAGTAAATCCCAACAATCCCAAAATATCATTCTAAGAGAAGGTTATCATATTTCCAAGAAAATATAAATTTGAATAACAGTGATACATATGTTATATTCAATATATAATTTATAGAAATTATTCACAACACTAGAAATGGACTACTAATATATATGCACATCTATATAGCTACATGGACGACGTTGGTCGCACTACATGGCCACCAGGACTTGGGTTGAGTTTGGGCTAGTTTGGAGAAACCAGGTCTTCTAAAAGCCAATAATCTTAATAATAATTATTCATAGGGTTATGTCACGATTTGGCCTGGTTTTTCTAGTTAGTATACACCGATGACTCGATCTTCTCTACCATGGCTAGAACACTAGTCGAAGCACTCGACAACACTCTTAATGCCAAATTTTTTTGTTATCTTGCACTCCGAAACTTAACCGTGACTAAGGCCTTCTATAACAATTATTTATAAAATACTAAAAATCACACTTTAATTCAACTAAAATGGGATAAGTGCTATTTTTAGGAATTCAGAAAGATGTTACGAATCTACCCTCCTTAGGAATTCCGTCAAATCAAAATGAGATAGTGTATCCTTCTATGTAAGTTATCTAGTGAGACATATGTATCAACCTTAACTACCCAATTGTCAATTTAAATTAGGGACTCCTAGTCCTAGCCTCTCTCTTAAGATTGATTTACTCCTAGTTGTGAATGAGCATTTCCGAGTCGCAGGCTCGCAGTAGTACGACTAATATGGTACCACCACGAGTTCACACAATTGGCGAAGACTGACCTGCATGGGCCACCACAAAAACTTTTCACGGCCCGTACCCGCTTTTCAGATACGAGACGTGTCCAAGCCAGCCTACACCGCAGAGTCGGCGGTAGAACGCTGTCAAGCCCGCAAGAAATAAATGCTCAAAATCACAAAATATACATTTATTTGCTCTTTCACATTTCTAATTTTATTACAACAATTACAATATTTATATTTTAAGAAAATACAAGTTCTCACAATCTATGAAAATGATACAGCTGTTATTTATTTCTAGGTTGACCTCAGCATACCCAAGCCTTCCCAATGCTAAGAGTGATCGCGGCTAAACCTAAAAATATTGGTTTCCAGTCATGAATGGAACAAGTACACAAACCGACGGCAATGTGAAAACATAATAGAATTAACAAGACATGAAAATAACATATGAGATATGAAAACTGGAAAATACTTATGACATGGCACGGTGGAGAAGAAAAGGAAAAATAAATAAAAGACATCTACCTATGTGGTGTGAAATATCCGTTTCGACATGTGAACGGCTAGGGGATAAATTCGGCACCCTGCATGTGTTGTGTGCAGCTGCTATTCTCCACGAAAGACACGAGAGATAGTTCTGGGTAGTCCACATGTTTAATAAGATATTTCTCCTCCCGACTACTCCGTGTGACGAGCATGTCAACAAACAGTAAGATATATGTATAGACATAAAATGGAAAGACTACTATGAATCGAAAGCAATCAGAAAGTGCACTTGCCTGAGGTCCTTAGCTGGTGAAACCAATAATACTATACCACTCAATGAGCCACAATCAGTCAACACATGCAGAGGTCTCCAGATGCTGAAATAAACATTACCAACGCTTTTAGAATTGTCAAATTAGCTAGGATTACATGTCCTTAAGTCCAATTCTGGACACAGGGGCAAAACGGTAATTTCGGGGAAAACGATGTCCGCCATTGGACCCGCTTTGTACCAAAAATCGTGCCAGAGTCAATGGTCTCTAAAGTCATCAAACTATATGTTAACAGGTCCAGTTTTCCGATACGAACACAACCGTATGTTCAGAGTTGGATTCTGGCAGGCCGTGCACAAAATCGCCCGTTGAGTCGGACAGTAGGGCCCGTAAAACGGCGATCCAATCAACTGTCTCAGAATCGGACCAAACTTGGCATACAGGACCAGAAAAATGATATGGTCCTGTTGGCGTAAGTTTCGTCTCGATCTGACGAGTGTGCACAAAGTAATTGAAAAAATTTCATAGAGGCCGATACGGTGAATTTTGACGGATACGTATCAAATTCGTCGCGCACACGCGACTAATTCGAATTTCGTCAAAGTCCACACGTCCACGAAGCCGTTACGCACCTTTCGATACTTTTGGTTCGCGACCACGTCGTCCGAATTGGCGGGACGTACGTCGTATCGAAGGTTTTTCGTAAATTTTAATATTTTGAAAACAGGTTTTCGCCCATCTTTGGAATCCGATTTCTCGACATACAGTCGACGAAATCGAACTCCGTAAGTTGGGTTGCAGAGCCCTTTAGGTTGTCTAGGATTTCATTAAATAGTTTCTCAAAACTGTCGATAGACCGCCAGGGAGTCGCCTTCCAAAACGATGTTAAAACCAAACAATTGTTCTGTTCTTAATTAGGTTTTTGTCGATCTTTGGATCGAAACGCTGGACATATGGTTCTAGTAACCCAAAATCTATTCAATGGGATACGAACTTGGTTATATAGGTATTCTATAGAATTTTTCGGGATCGAATTACGTGGAGTTTTTGGAAAAATATACGATGATGAAAACGTACCGAGCGGGTCCAGTATCTGCGCTATCCCGCCTGTGCGCGCGCGCGGCCTGGGTTCGGCGGCCGTTCCCGGCCGCGTGTGGTGGCGACGCCGGCGGCGAGCGGCGCGGCTGGGTCGCCTAGGACAGGGGTGGCGCGCCATGGTGTTAGGGTTTCTTTAAATCCCCCCTCGGCCTCTCGTACCATCCTTCTCTTTGTTCGCAAGTACGTGTATATACCTGTGTTATGGGCTCGGCTTGGTTACATATAAGCTGCTACGTGACTTGGGTCGGGTCGGGTAGCTATAGCTTGGCTGGGCCTGCTCGCTGCTGGGCTAATTCACTATGGGTTTTGTTGTGGGAATTTCTTTCTCTAATAATTATATATATATATATATATATATATATATATATATATATATATATATATATATATATATATATATATATATATATATATACACTTGTATATAATATATATATTTATATATATATATACACACATGTAACACCCAGTTTTCCAGATGAGGGTAATTTTGAAATTTTGTAATTATAATTATTAATTATTGATATTTGATTCATATAATAATTTTTAGTGATTTTTAATAATTTTTAAACTATTTAAAAACTGCCTTAAGTCATGACTTGTGATTTTGATGTGCTGCTAGTGAAACCCTAGAGACTGCATGACCTAGAGCCTAACCATGTCATTAGGATAATTAATTATCATTTTTAGTCTAGGGGTAATTTGGTTATTTTGACTTATTTGAATTATTTGGTGATTTATTGAATTGGTGAATTCTAGTTGACCATGACTTGTTGAGACCTAGCTTAGAAGCTAACCCTAGCCATGGTGACCCTAGTCTAACTTGAGTTAACATATTTTAGTCATTAGAGAATAGTTTTAGAATGAGGGGATTTGGTTTAGTGAATTTAAGTCATGGCTTGTGATTCCATGAAATGACTTATGACTTAATAATTTGATTGATCATGACTTAAGCCCATGGGCCATTTAGTGAACCCTAACCCTAATTTTTGAGCTTATGACCAGCCACTAGGGCTCCCCTTCCTGTAAATAATCTCCTCCTTGAGTTCTTGCCTCTTTTATTTTCATTCCAACACTTGGAGAAAAGAAAGGTATTCTTCTTCCTTCCAAAAATTCTCATTTTATTCATTTGATCTCCTTTTTTATCCTAGTCTTTTGCAATGGGTTCTAATTTAAGTTTATGGACTGTTGGTGGAGAGCTATTTCAGTTTGGGATCAATTTGGAGCATTTGGCCATCAAGAAGAACACCCCCCATTTGAAGCCTTTTCTTGTAAATTGCACCTATAGGTAAAACACTTTAAATTGTATTATTATTTTGATTTCTTTGCATATTAGGCTAGGTTTAGGTGTCCCCTAGCTGTAGCTCGAATTTGGGTAGATTTCGTATCCGTTTGGTGTCCGTATCGGACACGTGTCATAGGGTATGTTAAGTGTTTGTTGAAATGCCACAAAGGAAATTTTTATGTTGTTTTTGAAAACTATTTGAATGGAAATATTGTTTTATATGTGTTTATTGATTTCGTGTCCTACTGAGCACAATTCTGGACACGTTTCGTGTCCAAAAAATTGGACACACACGCACGCACGAGGCACAGCACTGAACCGTGCAGTCCCCTGCTACCCGACACTTCTGTAGGACACGACATGAACTCCCAAGACCCAATTTTTGGCACAGAGGTCGGGGCAACCTCTGCCACCATCCTTCCAAAATTTGGGATGAGATGGTGGAGTATTCGAGAAGTTATCGACCATGCACTGGTCGTAGCCTGACGCGCGTGCGCGCGAGAATCGCGTCTGATACGCGTCTCGTGCACGCGACACGAGTCATGTGGACACTGTGCAGGCTGTGGGACACACTCTTCTAGTCCTGGCGAACACTTAGACACATGCACGAGGTGTCTAGTGTAGTGAGTCGTGTCCGCGAGAGCTCGACACGGCTGCACGAGCCTGTCTGTGCAGTAAAATTCCCTGATTTCTGATACTGAGCATTTCACATTCTTGGACACATTGTATCCTGTTTATTGGACACGATTGGCTCCCAAGACATGTGGGATATGTCCCTAATCTATGTACACCTAGTTTTCCAAATTTATTTCGAATTTGACCTTGAAATTGGTTTCGAACTGTGGGTTCATTCATTCACGAACAGTTCTCAGGTTTCGTGAGGTTGGGGTTTTTGATTCATATTTCCTGAGATTTATGAATGTTTATGTTAATTGCTATGTTAGATTCCTTACACATGTGTATTAGATTACCTAAATGTTGGTTTAAAAGTTGTGTTGAAGTTTGGAATATCGAAATTGATATGGGGACTGCATGTAAACTGATTTTGATACACTGTTAAAACAGTTAACTACCATGATTCCTGAGAACACACTGTTTGAACTGTCACATTCATTGCTATTTTCTGAGAATTCACACACACACACATCCTATTTAACACACTGATTTTACACATCACACCACTGTCACTTCTAAAATTTTTTGAGATTTCCTGCCAACCATGTATCATATCACCCACATCTCAGTTTTCACATTACGCACACACACATTATTTCCTGTCACTTGCCCACTATCTACACACACACACCCTCAATTGACACACTGTTTTCCAGATTACATACCACATTACACACACACATTGGTTCATGTGACACTCACACACATTGTTGGGATTCACACACTTTGTATTTGAACCTGAGAACAGTGAGAGGGGTAGATAGTTAGAAGGGAGAGTGTTATAGAGAGGAGAATAGAGAGTAGAAGAGAGAGTGAGGAGTTGGAGGGCAATGGCAGGAACCATCTTGCCAGGCCTGTGCTTGGCCTTGCATTGCAGCATTGCCTTGGCTTGGCGTGGCTTTTGCAATACAGCCACAGGGCAGTAGCAGCAGTATGCTGCAGTAGCAGCAATGGCAGGGCCCTGGCCACTAGCCAGTGCCTAGAGTGTGTATGAGGTCAGTGGCAAGGCCTTGAGCCTGGGTTCAACTTGAGTATCAAGGAATTTCCCTCATTGCATGAGCATAACTGCCCATATGCACCTCCCCTTTAGTTCTGTTCAGTTTACATTATATATATGTGTGTGTATGAGAGGAGAGGTAAAGGATGTTGAGTAATGAATGTTTGAGGGAAATGGTAAAGGTTGTGAGTGATATAGGATAGATTTTGAGTTATATATATATATATATATATATAAAAATATATATATATATATATATATATATATATATATATATATATATATATATATTATAGGTTATAGATACTTGTGGGTTAGGCATATGTACATGGGTTATTATATATGTTAATATATAGGATATGCTAAATGTATATTGTGGTCTGATAAGCTTGGGTTAGTTGAGATTTGGGGTTTTCATGAGATATGTAGGTTATAGATTACTTGTACAGATACTTACCTATGCATGTGTGCATTAGTAACTAAGAGAATGGTTTGGGTTGGGCCATTGGCAAGTTGCCATGCAGTGGCTTGGCTTGCCATTGCTTGGTTTGGCATTGTTGGTTGTTTTTGCCTTGCAATGCAGCAAGCAGTAGCAGCCATAACTGTGGCATTAGCATGCATCATAGCAGCAACAGTAGTCTGAGATAAGGAGATGTGTAGCAGTGGGAGTTACCTTCATAGGTTGTATAGATAGGTTATATACATATGAGTAGATGTATTAGAGGGATGTGAGATTTGCATAGTTGTTTATATAATGTATGTATGCATATTAGATAACCTGGTGTTGTACATTATATATATTATGTACATGGGTAACTTGATTTTGAGTTGGCAATATGTAAACATATGTGGAATAGAGATAGTGTGAGATATGGTATGTATATGTAATATAACATTCTTGTGTTAATATTTATAAGGATATGGTAACAAATATGGCCTAGAAATATGGGTGTAGATGTTGACTTGGTTCGACTGAGGGTTGACCCAGAGTTGACTATTTCACTTAACAAAATTGCCAAACAAAAGGTTGGATTTTGAAAATAAAACGAGAAAAAGTACAAGAAGTACAAATTTGATTCTGGGAAAGTATTGCTATGGAAGTCTGATTCGTAAATAATCACTTTGTTCCTTGGACCATATGATGATGATGAAGATCACTGCTTGAAGTAGAACAACTTGGAAGAACTAAGTCACCAGAAAGGTATCGACGCACTTGGACACTGATGGCGAGGCCGAATGCTTTCCTGCTTTGCTTCACTCTGTTCTGAAAGAAAAGTTGAAGAACAATGCTCTGGAGGATCAAAATCTCGAAGTCCTGATCTCTGTATTCTCTCCTGTTCTCTCTCTGTCTGTCTCTTTGAGAAAAATGAGTCTATTTATAGACTGGGGCTTCTGTGCGTAAAAAGATACCAAAATCTGTCTTTATGCTAACAACTGCCACCCATGATCAGAGTCATCCTTTGCATACGTTGACACGCGTCCCATCATTTCAGTGAGAATAGGATACATGTACACACGTTCTTCGAAATATATGGCATGAAGGCCATGTAGGCAAACCACGTTCCATACTGGCCAGAAAGAATAGGACGTAAAAATAGCTCCAACATCCTCTGGGCGTAAAGTAGTAAGATGAGCGTAAAATAGCTCTGTCATAGGTTTCCAGCATAAAGTGGTTATTGAATAACCTTGAGCGTAAAATGGCTCAAATAGACTTTACGCACACATTGTTTTATGAGCGTAAAAACTCATGTAGAACTCCGTGCGTAAAAGAAACCATATAGTGAGCGTAAAGTAGCTCGATCCCCCGTAAACGACAACAATGGTCTTTGTATAAGACAAATCCTATTGAATTCTGTGGTAAATGCCATCATTAATATCTTCATGTCAGAGTTTGCATTAAATGAGAGATTTGACAGCTTTGTCCAGCGTAAAAGAGGCTGCTCTGTCCTTAGCGTAAAACCATCGGTGTGGACCCAAGCGTAAAATGATCAGCCTGCTTAGGCGTAAAAGAGATTATCCGCTCTTGCTTGGTGTAGAAAACCAATGATTTATGAATGAGATGACTCTTGCTTTGAAGCACTTTTTACGCTCCTACAAGACCCCCTTCAAAGTTTTCAAATATCTCCAAAATTTGAAACACTTTGAACAGAAGCGTAAAAATAAAGATTTGACTTGCCAGCGTAAAATTTGGGATACGCAACAGCCATCCGCGTGAAAGCGGGGATGTCCAACAATCGGCGTAATTTCCAACAGTGTCGATCAACACTTATTTGTCATAATGAATTTCCTTTTTCGAAACTCTCAAATGCCTTTTCGCTTCCCCGAGTTTTGCATTTATAATGAACTGTTTCCAATGAGGAATATGAAGAGCCGATTTAACCGTATAAATAAGGAGAAATTCTTCACTCTCGTCATTCATCTCTATAGTGACATGGTGCCCAAGAAGGAGATTAATAACGAAGAGGCTTCCGGCTCAAGGCTTGATTTCGAGCGAGCGTGCAACCTTTTAGAGTGTTTTGGAGTAACTCCTACAGTCTTTAGTCGCATTGATGGTGGTCCTCCAACTGCGTACGAAGGGCCAGGAGATGTCGAAGCGTTTCTTAATCTGATGCGCCGCTCCGGGATTCACAACATGCGTGAGTTAGGTGCCTCTCTTCGTCAGTCCAACGAAGGAGAGGGGAAATAAAATTCCATGTATTGTGACTCTCTTATATGTAGGGGTCCACTTCCCCCTTTATAAAATAAAATTTTGATGATTATCTCATCTGTTGGTAGAACTGTTCAACACTTTATTTTGACTGTTTCTATGGTTGTTCATTCCCGAGAAACAAATCAACATGTGGCGTCTGTCTTGTGGTCACGAGAGCCTTTAAATAGGATCTTCCCCCGAAATAGACTCTTTCCAACAGTTTTTCAGCCTTTATAAATAGCCAAGAATGTTTCACATATTCTCGTACTCATTCCACTGAAGATAACTTTTCGTGATGTTGTTCTCCAACAAATGAGGATGGCAAAGTTTTCCCACTGTGTTCTTTTGTACGCCCAGTCATTAGACGCAGATTCAACCACCATTAGAGCCAAACCATTCGACTCAAATGGTAAATCCGATCCTAAGAAAATATCTGTCTTTCGAATTTTTCGTTGAACACATCTACTTTATGAATGTAAATTCTTGACGAGCGTAAAAAACTTGCTGAAATACTGGCGTAAAAACCTTGCTAATTGCTGGCGTAAAAGACCTAGCTGAATCACTGGTAAAAAAACCTTGCTGAAGCACTGGCGTAAAAGCCTTGTTGAATCATCGGCGTAAAAGCCTTGTTGAATCATCGGCGTAAAAGCCTTGTTGAATCATCGGCGTAAAAGCCTTGCTGATTGCTGGCGTAAAAGCCTTATTGAATCACCGGCGTAAAAGCCTTGCTAATCTATTTTTAGTTAGCGTTTAATACGCATCTGATAATACTTCTGATTTAAAACACTTCTTCTTTGTTGTTTCTGCAGAAGTTTGGCTGAGCAGCTTTTCCAGAACCGATATTGGCGATTTTGACGCTGTGAAGAACGTTCTTCTGACATCAACATCAGGGAGCTCATGCGCTTTTGACGCGCAAATCAGACAACTCAGAACTCTTCGTGAGATCGAAGGTTCTTCCTCTGTTGGTAGAAAGAGCCTTTATACACGGAGAGTTGGATGGTGGAGTCAACTCTACCCCGAAGAATCGGGTAGTAGAGTTTCTTTCACGGCAGAACTAGGAATCGTATCCCAATGCTGGATACGTTCCTATCTCCTTTGAGGTGCCGCCACTAATCCACCAGTTGTATTGGCAGCAACGCGCCTTCGGGCTGCCATACTCTGGGGTTCTCCTCTCGTCTGAGAGATAAGACCAGAGTTTGATTCCTGCTGTTCCGGTTACCACTGGGGCTCGGACTGTCAGGAACTGCCACCAACAACGAACCCGCCAAAGAAGATCAAAGAAGAAATAGATCTCTATTAGGTTATCGTTGGTATATAGAATGAAAATCCAAGATTGTAAAAGATTTCCATTATAACTTGTAAGGAAGTCTAAGAAACGTATTAGACTTTTTTGATGATATGGGAATGAAAATGATGATTCTTCTATGATCAATGATTTGTATCTATCTGGATGTAATATGGACATGATAGATAAATGAAATCCTATTTTTCTGTTTAGAGTGTATAATACTATCAGAGGTAATATGGACATAATAGCATATATGAACTCAAAAGAAAATTAGATTAATATCTATGCAGAGGTCAAAAATAGAAGTGATTGATAGGAAAAGAAAGTAGGTTTAATATTTAATCAGAGGTCATGGAAACATGATAAATAATGAATCCTACTTTCTAATCAATTGATATTGAAGATATAAAATCCCTTTCCCAAGAAGTCAGCTTAACCAAACCTTGGTAGCTGGGGATTAAGAAGACAGATGTCATGAACATGTGGGTCAGAAACAATGGACGAACCAACGTATTTTTTTGGGAAAAGAAAACATTGATTCGAAATGAATGAACCCGATGGAACGAACGGACAGGTCTTTTTGGGAATGAAAGGTTGTTCTCAATCTTCAAAGACCGGTTCATCAACAGTCTCCTTCTATAAATAGGTGAGAACTCTTTGTAATATTTCATTCTTATTTCCACTCCTCTATTGGAAATGTCTTCTGAGGATGCACAGCAAAAGAATGAAGTTTCCAGGAAAATTGAGGACGTTGCTGAGATGTGTCCCCTTGAACCGACAGTGGCGGGCCCGACTCAAGTAGGCAACGGCTCTTCTACGCCCAAGCCACTCGAAGACATTCTTGCTTCTTTAGTAGAGCCAGGGAAAACACCTGAAGAAGAAGCGTCGAGGATGGCTGCCTGCCAATTTTTTATGTGTTCAGGAAACGATGCCTTCTATGCATTGGCCGACTATGTATTCAATAAGGGGGGGAGTGGCTCTCGTCCATAATCTTTTATTTTGAACAAAAATAATAAAAGAAGCTTTATTATTATTATTTTCTGTCTCTTTTCTTTTTATACATAGTATTTCTTAAGAAATTTGCCATTGATCGGTAGCATGAGTAGATCTCCATTGGGCTTTGACAACCGATAGGCACCATTGGAAAACACAGACTCAATCACATAAGGGCCTTCCCATTTTGCTTGGAATTTCCCTTTACTTTTATGAGTCATTACCATTGGTCTCCGAACAGCTAATACAAGCTCGCCAACTTTGAATACCCTCTCCTTAACTTTACGATTAAAAGTTCGAGATATGCGGGCTTGATATAGTTCAATGTGTTGTTGTGCTTGAAGACGCTTCTCATCCAATCTTTCAAGTTCTTGGAGTTGTAAGCGATCATTATTCTCTGTAGTTAGCTCATTAGCAATGGCTATTCGTAGAGAAGGGATCTGGATTTCCAATGGTAGAACAGCTTCGCATCCATAGACCAATGAGAATGGTGTAAAACCAGTAGGAGTCCGGACTGTTGTTCGATAAGCCCATAAACATTCTCCAAGTTTCTCATTCCAATCACGTTTATTGGAAGAAACAAACTTTTTAAGAAGTTTGATGATCGTCTTATTAAAAGCTTCAGCTAAACCATTAGCAGCTGGATTATAAGCCGTAGAAGCCAAATTCTGAATTCGATTCTTGTCACAGAATCGATAAAATGCTTGACTGGCAAATTGTGGACCATTGTCATGAATTATCCGTCGAGGAATCCCGAAACGATAAATGACATGGTGCTTGATGAAACTGATCACATTAGATGTTTTCACTTCCGCAAGGGGGACTGCTTCTGCCCACTTCGAAAAGTAATCGGTTATAGCTAGTATAAACCGATGTCCCTTGACAGAAGGAGGGTTCATAGGACCAATGACATCCATACCCCAAGCTTCGAAGGGCCAAGAGGCTGCTGTAGGATGTAGAAATTCAGATGGTTGATGAATAAAATCAGCATGAATCTGACATGCTTTACATCTTCTGGCATAGTCCACAGCATCTGCTATCATAGAAGGCCAATAATACCCCATTTTCCGAATGCGGTCTTGCAACTTTTGACCCGGTTGATGAGCACCACAGACACCGTCATGAGCCTCACGCAGTGTTTGTTTGGCTTCACTTTCTGAAAGACAGCGTAGCAAGAGTCCGTCATATGAACGACGATACAGCATATGTAAAGACGAATCATAATAGAATCGAAATGATCGTCTCTTAATTGATGCAGCTTCTTTAGGATCTTCAGGCAAAATTCCATGAACTGCATAATCAATGAATGGAGTTCTCCAATCTTTCTGCTGGGAACTTGACTCTGTAGTAAAACTTTGTTCAATATGCAGATTACTTTTCACACAGAACAAGTCTCGGTCTAACAAAGTAATTGTATTTTGCCTTCGGATTGGGACAGCCAAGTCTGCAGCTAAGCTGGCAAGAGCATCAGCCTCCACATTCTGAGAACGTGGTACAAATTCAATGAAGAATCCTTTGAATGAAAGGACCAACTCGACTACCACTTGATGATAGGGGATGAGATCAGGATTTCTGACTTCATAAGTTCCTCTAACTTGATTAACGATCAATTGAGAATCTCCATAAGCCTCTAAGAATTCAATATCCAATTGTTTTGCTACTTGGAGACCAATCAATAGAGCATTATATTCTGCTACATTGTTAGAGCATGGCTCATTAAGAGAATAGGCACGGTATATGACCATTTTGTCAGAAGAAACCAAGACAATTCCTACCCCAGAGACAATATTGCCTTTAGGTCCCACTCGTGATGCTCCATCAAAATATAATTACCATATATCATTCTTCAAAGTCATGTTACAATCCACTACTTCGTCTGGAATGTCTTTATATAACTTCGAAGTTTCAGGTATAGGATGAGCAGCTAAGAAATCAGCTAACACTTGGCCCTTCACTGATTTTTGAGGCACATAAATCATATCATAAGGAGTGAGCAACATCGCCCAGGTAGCTAACCTGGAATTAAGAATGCTCGGTTTCCTCATCAATACCCGAATGGGATTTATTCTGGAGATGACATGAATAGTCTGTCCGGTGACATAATACCTTGTCTTTTGGATGGCGAAAACCAAAGCTAGAAATTCTTTTTCTACAGGAGTATATCTGTGTTCAGCTCCGACCATCATTCTGCTTAGATAATATATTACTTGTTCATGACCCATATCACTTTTCTGTGCCAGAAGAGCGCTAAGTGAATGATCTAAAGCTCGAACATATAGCAAGAATGGTCTTCCTACCACCGGAGGTACCAGAACAGGTGGGTTTGTAAGATATTGCTTAATGTCATTGAAGGCCTTTTGACACGCTTCATCCCAGACGAAAGATACCCCTTTCTTTAATAGACGGGAGAAAGGTTGACATCTCCCAGAAAGATTAGATATAAATCTTCTGACATAAGCAATACGGCCTTGAAAGTCACGGAGTTCTTTCAGATTACGAGGAGGACGTATTTCAAGAATTGCTTTAACCTTATCAGGATCAACATGGATACCTTGAGAGGTAATAACAAATCCTAGAAACTTGCCACTGGAAACTCCTAAGAAAGACTTAGTAGGGTTCATTTTCAATTGATGTTGGCGTATCAATTCAAATACTGTTCTCAAGTCCTGAATGTGATGATCCTTTGATCGACTTTTAACAGCGATGTCATCTACATAGCATTCAACTATCTTTCGTAGATGTTCTTGAAAGATATTGCTCATAGCCCGTTGATACGTGGCACCGGCATTTTTAAGACCAAACGGCATAACTGTATAGCAGTAGACCCCAAAAGGTGTACGAAAAGCGGTATGATTCTCATCTTCTGGATGTATCTTGATCTGATTGTATCCTGAGAATCCGTCTATGAAAGACATGCGTTCAAAACCACATGTATTATCTATCATAATATCAGTAATTGGAAGTGGAAATTTATCCTTTGGACAAGCCGTATTAAGATCTCGGTAATCTATACAAACTCAGACTTTTCCTTCCTTCTTCATAACAGGAACAATATTGGCCACCCAATCTGGGTGTTGTTCTTCACGAACAAAGCCACACGTAATCAGCTTTTTGACTTCTGCCTCAATCGCATCCATCATATCTGGTCTAAAGCATCGTTGCTGTTGTTTTACAGGCTTGACATTAGGCAAAATGTTGAGTTTATGGGTAGCAACTGTAGGATCTAGCCCTGGCATATCTTCATAACTCCATGCAAAGATGTCAATGTAATCTTTTATAAGTTTTATTAGCTCTTCCTTTTCATCTTCAGAAAGATTCTTACTGATGAATATTGGTTTGGACGTAACTCCATCTCCGACATCAATCTGGATAATCTTCTGTAGGTGGCTGTCGTTGTTCGAAACGAAGTTCCCATTGAGTATCCATTTGTTGAGCCCAAGGATCATTTTCAAATGGCTCTAATTCATCATCGGTTTGAACCATATTGACTGAGAGTACTTGCCCAGGTTCACAATATAAGGAATGAGAACTATCGAATTCGATGAATAGAATTTCTTCCGGTTCTATGTTGTCTTTATATTGATGACTTTGATTATCAGAAGATAAAGTCATTCTTTCAATAAACTTGATAGCCATATACTCGAACAGGGAATCTTCAATGATATCAAAAAGTACAGAATGATCAATATTTACATTATTTACAGTCTGATTGCTACGCTTTTGATTAATCAACAGTGGATCAACATCCGTCTTCTGCATAGATTTGCCAAGATTGACAATCAGCGGTAGTTCTGGATCATTCGTGCAAGAAGTACGTCCTTTGACCTTAATCATAAAAGGTTGAACTTGGCTCTTAGCATGAATATTTATTGATTCCTCAGATGAAGTTTGAGTTCTTTCTTTAACCTTGATCATCAAAGGTTGATCATTGACAGGTTGGGATTGGATTCGTCCCTTGACTATGATCTTCAAAGGTTGCTCCTCTGGCGGATCTTCATTAATAGAGTGATCCTCAGAGGGTGATTGATCTTCAGCCATGTCTGATATATCTTTTACATGTTCTTGTTTATAAAGCCTTGAATCAGAGAAGTAGGCTTCAACACCCTTGAATGGATTAATATCAGCAAACTCAGTTTTCACAACTCCTTGGGAGTCCACATATTTGAAACATTGGTGAAGAGTTGAAGGCACAATATTATGTTCATGAATCCACGGTCTTCCAAGAAGAATATTGTAGGATATGTCCGAGTTGATAACATAGAAAGTTACCATAGTTCGAAGATCACCAATCTGAATCTGCAGACGAATCTTCCCCAGTAGTTTGCTCTTGCCAGAGTTAAAACCGACTATCGTAGTACTAGTGTAAGTCAGCTCACTAGTAGGAATCCTCAGGGGTCTTAGCATACTCTGAAGAATTATACTAATTGAAGACTCAGGATCGATGTAAATCCTATCAATTTTAGTGGATTCGATACATCCAGTGTAACACAGAGGCCTATCATGCTTGTTGTGTTTCAATAGCATATCCTCTTTTGTAAAGGTGATGTTGGGAATTGCTTCCATCACACTATGACATTGCGGACATGATACTGGTATATTATCAGGAGTCTTGAGTTGTGCCAAGCATGAATCTGCTTGAAGTAAAGCTTCGCTCAAAGTCTCTCTGCTTTCTCTGAAAAGGTGAAGCAATTCAAATATAGAAAGTCTAGCCGGAGTATTGGCTAACTGAGCTAGAATGTCAAATTTGTAAGGCTTCATCACCACCCCCTGATTGGAAGCAGGCTTCAATGGGATATCAAAGCGTACTGTCCCCTTTTCAACCACAGACGGTTTAACAGGAACAGGAGAAGGTTGAACTGGTAGAGTCTCCACTACATCTTCTGCTTCTTTGGAGGATCCCTCATAGTCTTTATGGTACTCTTTTCCAGATCTTGTACCAGCAAAAGTTTTTTCTTCAGACACAGGAGAAGGAAATACCATATTACAGGATTTAATCTTTTTTCCCTTAGTCTTCTTCTTGTGAGGGTTGTTATGAGGCATTTCAGAACCCAATCCAGCAGTGGAATTCTGATTTTGAATTTGTAAAGGAAGACGTATTCCTTTATCATAATTTAAACCTTCTGCCTTTTGAAAGTCGTAACCCATCTTTTTCATGAGATGAACAGATTGCTGACTATACAAGTGAGTGGGCAGCGGACTTTTAACAGGTGTTTCAACAGCGGAAGAGGAAGAAGCAAGACCTTTTGTAACCTCAGGAGGATGAAAAATAGATGTCTCTGTAGTTACGGGAAGAGGAGGATGAGGAAAAATCCATGTCAGAGCTTTTCTATAAGCAGCAAAGACTTGTTGTGCCCGATATAAAGGGACACTATTCATGGCTAGCCACTGCTGATAGGTAAGCTTGAGCTTGGTAGGGGGAGCTAGACTTGGAGGACAGATGTTCAGTCCTTTCAGTCTATCTTCTAAAGGAAGGCCATCCCATAGATGATCCAAGTCATCAGAATCTAGAATAACATGAGAAATCATGTTGCAGGTTTTGACTTTCTTGCCCTTCTTAGATTTTGAAGTTTTACCTTCATTTTCCAATTCAGGCACTAAGTCAGGATGTACCCACATAATTTCACCATTCTTTAATGTGAGTGGCAGCAATCCTGCATTTTCTTCTCTGGCAGGCGAGATGTTCACGATCTTCATTGTCGCCTTCGGAATTGGGATAATTCCATCTGGGACCTGCTGTGGAGGAAAATCTCCAAACTGAAGAGAGACCATGTTGGTTGTAACTGTATGGTCATTATTGGTTAAAGCAATAGCGCCACCATTTATCAGGTCTTGGATCTTCTTTTTCAAGACATAGCAAGCACTGGTAGGATGATTAATGTATCTATGATAGATACAATATTTGGGATTGTCAGTCAGATTCATCTTATTAGGCCTTTTTGGCTCTGGAATCTGAAGTTTGCCACTTTTCACCAGACACTGAAATATCCCTGGGATATCACTTTCGTCAAAAGAGTATTCTTTCTTTGGCCTGGAAGATTCCTGATTATTTGGCATCATTTTGTTTTTGGAGAGATTGACCATAAGAGTATCTTTTCCTTTCACGTTACGATTGCCAGGATTATTACCAGGATTACTTTTCTTTCCTTTATCTTCTGAAGCAAAAATCATCCCATGTTCCCGAGCCAACCTACCATTGGTCTCGGCAGAAACTGCTGCTATGATAAACGAAGCCCAATCTGTGAATTGGGAACCTGTGAAGACAGCAATGGATGGTCGCAGATTCATCTTGCATGTATCGATCAACGCTGAATCTGGCATACCAGGAGGCATCTTTAGAGTAGCCTGTCGGAAACGTTCAACGAACGTTCGAGTATCTTCTTTCTCCTTTTGTTTTATTTTTATTAAGGAGGACATGTTCATGTCCATACCTCCTTCATAGAAGCGGGAGAGAAATATTGCCTTGAATTCGTCAAAAGACGAAATAGAGTTATCGGGTAAGCTACGATACCAGTCATAAGCCGAACCCGTCAAGCACCCAATGAACACTCGAGTGAGAAGAGCATCATTTTTCTGCAAGTGTACAGTCATAATATCAAAGTAATTGATATATTGACTGGGAGATGCTTTTCCATCGAATAAAACCATGGATTGTGGCTTGAACTTCGGTAGAAAGGGTACATCATTCCAATGAGGAGGATAGGGTTGCTTAATCCCTAACCTCTGGAGCTGATCTTTGTGCCTCAAAACCTCAAACTGTGCTTTGAGTTCACGCACTGCTTGAATGGCTTCACTGGTTTGAGGAAGCACATTTGATTGAATAGTCGTTGGATGTACCGTAACCCCCACTGGAGGTGGTACATCTTCTGGAATGACGGAATCTGGAGATGCAAAATTTTGATTAACAGCAGGTTCTTGAATGTTCGAAGGTATATCAGCCCCTTGACTATCTAGAGTTTGTGCTGCCGCTGGTACCGGAGTTATTACTATGGATTGAGCAGTTTACTGATTCAAAATTATCTGATGCATGCTTTGCACCATGTTGAGCATGTCTTTCAATGATTGCTCCACGGCAGTGAGACGATGTTCCGTATTAGCAGATGACGTCTCTGGTTCATCTCCAACAGCGTAGGATTCAACTTTTCTTGAAGATATAGAGGGATTAGTATAGAAGTATGAATCCGCACTATCAGTATCAGACTCAAAAGATTGAGTACCCCCAGCTTCTGAATCAGAAATCTGCAATTGTCTTTGTCTTCTTGATCGAGTATTCTGATATACTCCTTCAAAGGAATCAAGAAGTCTGTTGAATTGTTGTTGACCTGGAGTTTGGGACATGTTCCGTCTCGGTCGTCGTCCTCTGTTAGTATGAGATGCCATGTTGACTGATGCATATGACAACTCATCTTCTTGGTCTTCATCTTGATGTTGAAGTGAGAAATTCAGTCGATCAAAAACTGACCGTTTTGAAGCTGAACAACAACAATTGATCACAACCTGATGATATCCACATTGATGTCTTTCTTGGGGGAATATCGCCGGAGATTGTGAATTCTTACGCTTTTGCAATAGCAATTCACGTAAGTCAGAAGGAGTGGAGGGAATATTCTTCTTTATTACATTTGGGGTAGAAAAACGTTTAGTCCCCTGTGTATAAAGAAGATTACTAGCTTCATTCGCAGAACCAAACTGTACATTTTTACGCGTTTGGAGTTGTGTGTATAAATCTTGAGATTTAGCACGAAGGACCCCATTTTCATGGCGTGTAATTTGCAAGTTTGGTACCTTACGTAAAGCAGTATAAGAAGGTTGTTGGTATAGGACAAAAGTTTTACCAATATCACTTTTACGCTGTATGCGTTTAGGTATATTCACATTAGATGTGCAAACATCATTGTGAATTTTATCTACACTGTCACAGACAAGCGACTTACCTTTACGCGTAAAACGTAAAAATTGATTATCTACCACATCACAGACGGGAGATTTTGTTTTACGCGAGGAGCATAATTTGTGTGAGTCTACCACGTCACCGACGGGAGACGGGTTCTTACACTCAAAAACATTAGAATCTGCCACATTACAAATGGGAGACTCATTCTTATGCTTTGAGCGTAAAATTTGGTTCTTACCCACTGAGCGTAAAACTTGATTCTTACGCAGTGGGCGTAAAACCTGATTATCTTCTCCGTTACAAATGGGAGATAAATCATCACACTTTGAGTACAACTCTGAAGTAAGGACTGCCTCGTTACGAACGGGAGCCCCTACGATAGGAGTGGGAAGAATTCCCTTGTCATCAGAAGCAACAGAGAGACCAGAAATCACTTTGGATTTGGGAATCCAAACTTTTTGTGCTTTACGAGACTTTTGAACATTGGAGTGGTGAGAACCACCCCCAGTTCGGAGCATTTCTTCATAGGCAGTCTGGTCGAAGTGTACAACCAGAGTCTTCTTAGTCGAACCGACTGAAACATCATCATATTGAGCAATCACTTCCTCGTCGGAGGAGAAAGTCGTCCCCAGCAGAGTCGCCATTTTGTTTTATTTTCAAAATCCAACCTTTTGTTTGGCAATTTTGTTAAGTGAAACAAAACCATTTTGTTTCACTTAACAAAATTTCCAAACAAAAGGTTGGATTTTGAAAATAAAACGAGAAAAAGTACAAGAAGTATTTGATTCTGGGAAAGTATTGCTATGGAAGTCTGATTCGTAAATGATCACTTTGTTCCTTGGACCATATGATGATGATGAAAATCACTGCTTGAAGTAGAACAACTTGGAAGAACTAAGTCACCAGAAAGGTATCGACGCACTTGGGCACTGATGGCGAGGCCGAATGCTTTCCTGCTTTGCTTCACTCTGTTCTGAAAGAAAAGTTGAAAAACAATGCTCTGGAGGATCAAAATCTCGAAGTCCTGATCTCTGTATTCTCTCCTGTTCTCTCTATGTCTGTCTCTTTGAGAAAAATGAGTCTATTTATAGACTGGGGCTTCTGTGCGTAAAAAGACACCAAAATCTGTCTTTATGCTAACAACTGCCACCCATGATCAGAGTCATCCTTTGCATACGTTGACACGCGTCCCATCATTTCAGTGAGAATAGGATGCATGTACACACGTTCTTCGAAATATATGGCATGAAGGCCATGTAGGAAAACCACGTTCCATACTGGCCAGAAAGAATAGGGCGTAAAAATAGCTCCAACATCCTCTGGGCGTAAAGCAGTAAGATGAGCGTAAAATAGCTCTGTCATAGGTTTCCAGCGTAAAGTGGTTATTGAATAACCTTGAGCGTAAAATGGCTCAAATAGACTTTACGCACACATTGTTTTATGAGCGTAAAAACTCATGTAGAACTCCGTGCATAAAAGAAACCATATAGTGAGCGTAAAGTAGCTCGATCCCCCGTAAATGACAACAATGGTCTTTGTATAAGACAAATCCTATTGAATTCTGTGGTAAATGCCATCATTAATATCTTCATATCAGAGTTTACATTAAATGAAAGATTTGACAGCTTTGTCCAGCGTAAAAGAGGCTGCTCTGTCCTTGGCGTAAAACCATCGGTGTGGACCCAAGCGTAAAATGATCAGCCTGCTTAGGCGTAAAAGAGATTATCCGCTCTTACTTGGTGTAGAAAACCAATGATTTATGAATGAGATGACTCTTGCTTTGAAGCACTTTTTACGCTCCTACATTGACCAAGATTGACTTGGACCTAGTTTGACCTAGACAATTGACCAGGTTTGACTTAGAGTTGACCTTGACCTAGATTAGCCTAGAAATCATGTAGATTGCATCATAACCATCATTTGTCTTATTTTAAGCACATTATAACCTGTACTATTCTATTTAGGACATTGTGACTCCGGTGCAGACATCTGACATTACACTACTCTTTTCATAGTATCAGGCGAGTACATTCTCTGATAGTTCTTCCATTTACTTGTCGTTTACTATATTTCAATTGTAGCTAGTTCTATCTGATTCTCTGTTTCAAATACGATTTGATATTACTGGATCCATTTCATGCGACACTCACTTATTTAAGTCTGGCCTCTATTACTGGAACCACCTACTGGAACCACCCTGGAATCATTTACTGGAACCATTCGTGTACTGGCTGGACTTATACCTATTTTGTGTCAGATTATGGATTCACTTGTACTTGCTGGGCGGGGAAATATTGGAATAGGCATGTGAACATACCCAAATACTAGAACCACTTCCTTGGAATTATACTGGAACGATAGCCATCCCACACTTGGCCGAGTGTGCGGTGTGCCGTATTACCTACAGCCGTTCACATGTCCATCCCGATATTTTAAAACACACTGTTAGAGTATAGGCTGGACTCACCCTGGAACCTTTGATCACCTACAGGACTCACCTTATACCGGACTCATCTTGTACTGGAACCACCTGGTATCAGATTCATGTTGTCTGGATTTACTTGGGTTTTGTACTTATTTATATTTACATTCTGGACTTATATCATGCTACTCTAGTTCAGCTAGATTATATTTATAGTCTTCATTGCCATCATTCTTCTCTTATTTTAGTTACTTTAATTTTCTTGTATCTTAACTGTTTCTCTATACCATCACCTGTATACAAACTACCATATTTCATCAATATAACTGCTTTATAGTTCTCTGTCATTTACTTGGGATTTCTTGATGAGTTGTACTCGTTCCTTTCCTGACTGGACCTGTTAAAAATTTTACAGATGATTGCCTGAGGACACTTGCCTACATATTATGGACCCAGAGACATGATGGCTACCTTGGCCCTGACACTCAGGAGTGATCGGGATTTAGTTTAGTAGACTAGCATCTGTTTTTCATGTCGAACTTTTGCATTGATTTGAGACTTGTGTAGTTTTGAGATTGTTGAGAGTTGTTATTATTTTGGTAGTTGTCTTCTATTCTTAGTTAATTCTTTTGTGTTTATCTTATCGTGCTTAGACTATGATTGAGTTATAATATCTTATACTTGACCTCCGTTCAGAGTTGATCATGGTGAGTACATTATAATTACGTGAGTTGTTGATTAGATAGTAACCTAGGACAGCGTTCTACCGCCGACACTGCGGCGTAGGCTGGGCGTTGTTACGCACTCGTACCCTCACAGTGGGTGCGGGTCGTGACACATTTTTAGTGGTGGCCCATGGAGGTCGAGAGTCGCATTAGTGCGATATCGTGGTGGTACGGTGACTTAGTTGTACTGCTGCGAGCCTACGATAGGATTGAGAGATAGGCTTTAACGGAGAGGTACTCAATCACAGTTAGGACTACTTGAGAAGATTTCTAGGATGACCCTTGAGAATCTCATTATAAACTATCTCGAAATTTGATTCTGACAGTATCTGTCTATTTTTCTTGTTTATCGTTGAATTTGATTCTTGGTATTCATTATTGACTTGATTTTCTACCAAGATAATATTATGGGCTAGGTTGCCTCAGTCATGGAATCTAGAGTCTTCTACAGCCATATCAGCTGGTTGGGCGATGAGATAGGGTTTGATTTTGGATATATTTCTCGGGTGTAAGAATTTAAAGTTTTTGCAGCCAAGCTAGCGGCAATACAAAAATTTTAAATACCATGATTCTAGAGGTATGTACATTAGTTGTGGACTCTATGGATTATCGCAGCCATACTTACTGGTGTGACGAGGATTCTGGTAACATGGTTCTGGATAGACGGGTATGATTATCAGATTGCAGAATAGATACCATATAGATGGTGCCCTATTATAATTGAGTGGAATATCAGGGTGGATATTACTTGAGTGCCATGGATTAGATAGAGGGAGCTAGGTCACCTGTAGCGCAACACCGTGCCCCGTACCATCAGAGGGATACACCCCAGAGGGGCAGGACTTTTGTGCTGACAGTCGAGTAGACCGACGCTATGGGTGACGGGTTAACAGGTCTGTCCTTCTTGTTCTTCCTTCCATCTTGTTGTGTGATTCTATTAGTACCTGCCAGGATATTGTTTTGATTGCTAGATAGTGTAGCTACCCTGTTCGAGACTGTGAAATCACGACCAGTAGAATTGTGTTGTTTCGACTTTGATTGATTGGGGGTTTGACCTAGTAGGGGGTACGATCATCTTAATTTCGAGGACGAAATTTTTCTAAGGTGGGTAGGATTATAACACCCAGTTTTCCAGATAAGGGTAATTTTATAATTATATTTATTAATTATTGATATTTGATTCATATTATGATTTTTAGTAATTTTTAATAATTTTTAAACTATTTAAAAACTGCCTTAAGTCATGACTTATGATTTTGATGTGCTGCTAGTGAAACCCTAGAGACTGCATGACCTAGAGCCTAACCATGTCATTAGGATGATTAATTATCATTTTTAGTCTAGGGGTAATTTGGTCATTTTGACTTATTTGAATTATTTGGTGATTTATTGAATTGGTGAATTCTAGTTGACCATGACTTGTTGAGACCTAGCTTAGAAGCTAACCCTAGCCATGGTGACCCTAGTCTAACTTGAGTTAACCTATTTTAGTCATTAGAGAATAGTTTTAGAATGAGGGGATTTGGTTTAGTGAATTTAAGTCATGGCTTGTGATTCTATGAAATGACTTATGACTTAATGATTTGATTGATCATGACTTAAGCCCATGGGCCATTTAGTGAACCCTAACCCTAATTTTGAGCTTATGACCAGCCACTAGGGCTCCCCTCCCTATAAATAATCTCCTCCTTGAGTTCTTGCCTCTTTTATTTTCATTCCAACACTTGGAGAAAAGAAAGGTATTCTTCCCCCTTCCAAAAATTCTCATTTATTCATTTGATCTTCTTTTTCGTCCTAGTCTTTTGCAATGGGTTCTAATTTAAGTTTATGGACTGTTGGTGGAGAGCTATTTCAGTTTGGGATCAACTTGGAGCATTTGGCCATCAAGAAGAACACCCCCCATTTGAAGCCTTTTCTTGCAAATTGCACCTATAGGTAAAACCCTTTAAATTGCATTATTATTTTGATTTCTTTGCATATTAGGCTAGGTTTAGGTGTCCCCTAGCTGTACCTCGAATTTGGGTGGATTTCGTGTCCGTTTGGTGTCCGTATCGGACACGTGTCATAGGGTATGTTAAGTGTTTGTTGAAATGCCACAAAGGAAATTTTTATGTTGTTTTTGAAAACTATTTGAATGGAAATATTGTTTTATATGTGTTTATTGATTTCGTGTCCTACTGAGCATAATTCTGGACACATTTTGTGTCCAAAAAATTTGACACACACGCACGCACGAGGCACAGCACTGAACCGTGCAGTCCCCTGCTACCCGACACTTCTGTAGGACACGACACGAACTCCCAAGACCCGATTTTTGGCATAGAGGTCGGGGCAACCTATGCCACCATCCTCCCAAAATTTGGGGTGAGATGGTGGAGTATTCGAGAAGTTATCGACCATGCACTGGTCGT
Source organism: Iris pallida (assembly GCA_029216955.1). Lineage (NCBI taxonomy): Eukaryota > Viridiplantae > Streptophyta > Magnoliopsida > Asparagales > Iridaceae > Iris > Iris pallida. Next base: position 1,100,366 of record JANAVB010040216.1, on the reverse strand, counting down.
AGCCTGACGCGCGTGCGCACGAGAATCGCGTCTGATACGCGTCTCGTGCACGCGACACGAGTCATGTGGACACTGCGCAGGCTGTGGGACACACTCTCCTAGTCCTGGAGAACACTTAGACACGTGCACGAGGTGTCTAATGTAGTGAGTCGTGTCCACGAGAGCTCGACACGGCTGCACGAGCCTGTCTGTGCACTGAAATTCCCTGATTTTTGATACTGAGCATTTCACATTCTTGGACACATTGTATCATGTTTATTGGACACGATTGGCTCCCAAGACATGTGGGATATGTCCCTAATCTATGTACACCTAGTTTTCCAAATTTATTTCAAATTTGACCTTGAAATTGGTTTCGAACTGTGGGTTCATTCATTCACTAACAGTTCTCAGGTTTCGTGAGGTTGGGGTTTTTGATTCACATTTCCTGAGATTTATGAATGTTGATGTTAATTGTTGTTAGATTCCTTACACATGTGTATTAGATTACCTAAATGTTGGTTTAAGAGTTGTGTTGAAGTTTGGAATATCGAAATTGATATGGGGACTGCACGTAAACTGATTTTGATACACTGTTAAAACAGTTAACTACCATGATTCCTGAGAACACACTGTTTGAACTGTCACATTCATTGCTGTTTTCTGAGAATTCACACACACACACATCCTATTTAACACACTGATTTTACACATCACACCACTGTCACTTCTAAAATTTCCTGAGATTTTCTGCCATCCATGTATCATATCACCCACATCTCAGTTTTCACATTACACACACACACATTGTTTCCTGTCACTTGCCCACTATCTACACACACCCTCAATTGACACACTGTTTTCCACATTACATACCATATTACACACACACATTGGTTCATGTGACACTCACACACATTGTTGGGATTCACACACTTTGCATTTGAACCTGAGAACAGTGAGAGGGGTAGATGGTTAGAAGGGAGAGTGTTATAGAGAGGAGAATAGAGAGTAGAAGAGAGAGTGAGGAGTTGGAGGGCAATGGCAGGAACCATCTTGTCAGGCCTGTGCTTGGCCTTGTATTGCAGCATTGCCTTGGCTTGGCCTGGCTTTTACAATGCAGCCACAGGGCAGTAGCAGCAGTATGCTGCAGTAGCAGCAATGGCAGGGCCCTGGCCACTGGCCAGTGCCTAAAGTTTGTGTGTGAGGTCAGTGGCAAGGCCTTGAGCCTGGGTTCAACTTGAGTATCAAGGAATTTCCCTCATTGTATGAGCATAACTGCCCATATGCACCTCCCCTTTAGTTCTGTTCAGTTTACATTATATATATGTGTATGTATGAGAGGAGAGGTAAAGGATGTTGAGTAATGAATGTTTGAGGGAAATGGTGAAGGTTGTGAGTGATATAGGATAGATTTTGAGTTATATATATATGTATATTATAGGTTATAGATACTTGTGGGTTAGGCATATGTACATGGGTTATTATATATGTTAATATATAGGATATGCTAAATGTATATTGTGGTCTGATAAGCTTGGGTTAGTTGAGATTTGGGGTTTTCATGAGATATGTAGGTTATAGATTACTTGTACAGATACTTACCTATGCATGTGTGCATTAGTAACGAAGAGAATGGTATGGGTTGGGCCCCATTGGCAAGTTGCCATGCAGTGGCTTGGCTTGCCATTACTTGGTTTGGCATTGTTGGTTGTTTCTGCCTTGCAATGCAGCAAGCAGTAGCAGCCACAACAGTGGCATTAGCATGCATCATAGCAGCAACAGTAGTCTGAGATGAGGAGATGTGTAGCAGTGGGAGTTACCTTCATAGGTTGTATAGATAGGTTATATACATATGAGTAGATGTATTAGAGGGATGTGAGATTTGTATAGTTGTTTATATAATGTATGTATGCATATTAGATAACCTGGTGTTGTACATTATATATATATTATGTACATGGGTAACTTGATTTTGAGTTGGCAATATGTAAACATATGTGGAATAGAGATAGTGTGAGATATGGTTTGTATATGTAATATAAGATTCTTGTGTTAATATTTATAAGGATATGGTAACTAATATGGCCTAGAAATATGGGTGTAGATGTTGACTTGGTTCGACTGAGGGTTGACCCAGAGTTGACCAAGATTGACTTGGACCTAGTTTGACCTAGACAGTTGACCAGATTTGACTTAGAGTTGACCTTGACCTAGATTGGCCTAGAAATTATGTAGATTGCATCATAACCATCATTTGTCTTATTTTAAGTATATTATAACCTGTACTGTTCTATTTAGGAGATTGTGACTCCGGTGCAGACATCTGACATTATACTACTCTTTTTAGAGCATCAGGCGAGTACATTCTCTGATAGTTCTTCCATTTACTTGTCGTTTACTATATTTCAGTTGTAGCTAGTTCTATATGATTCTCTGTTTCAAACACGATTTGATATTACTGGATCCATTTCATACGATACTCACTTATTTAAGTCTGGCCTCTATTACTGGAACCACCTACTGGAACCACCCTGGAATCATTTACTGGAACCATTCATGTACTGGCTGGACTTATACCTATTTTGTGTCGGATTATGGATTCACTTGTACTTGCTGGGCGGGGAAATATTGGAATAGGCATGTGAACATACCCAAATACTGGAACCACTCCCTTGGAATTATACTGGAATGATAGCCATCCCACACTTGGCCGAGTGTGCGGTGTGCCGTATTACCTACAGCTGTTCACATGTCGATCCCGATATTTTAAAACACACTGTTAGAGTATAGGCTGGACTCACCCTGGAACCTTTGATCACCTACAGGACTCACCTTATACCGGACTCATCTTGTACTAGAACCACCTGGTATCAGATTCATGTTGTCTGGATTTACTTGGATTTTGTACTTATTTACATTTACATTCTGGACTTATATCATGCTACTCTAGTTCAGCTAGATTATATTTACAGTCTTCATTGCCATCATTCTTCCCTTGTTTTAGTTACTTTAATTTCCTTGTATCTTAACTGTTTCTCTATACCATCACCTGTATACAAACTACCATATTTTATCAATATAACTGCTTTATAGTTCTCTGTCATTTACTTGGAATTTCTTGATGAGTTGTACTCGTTCATGTCCTGACTGGACCTGTTAAAAATTTTACAGATGATTGCCTGAGGACACTTGCCTACATATTATGGACCCGGAGACAGGATGGCTACCTTGGCCCCGACACTCAGGAGTGATCGGGATTTAGTTTAGTAGACTAGCATCTGTTTTTTATGTCAAACTTTTGCATTAATTTGAGACGTGTAGTTTTGAGATTGTTGATAGTTGTTATTATTTTGGTAGTTGTCTTCTATTCTTAGTTAATTCTTCTGTGTTTATCTTATCGTTCTTAGACTGTGATTGAGTTATAATATCTTATACTTGACCTCCGTTCGGAGTTGATCATGATGAGTACATTATAATTGCGTGAGTTGTTGATTAGATAGTAACCTAGGACAGCGTTCTACCGCCGACACTGCGGCGTAGGCTGGGCGTTGTTACGCACTCGTACCCTCACAGTGGGTGCGGGTCGTGACAACACATATATAGTTTATTTATATATACATACAAATATACACGTATATCGTATATATTTATACGCACATACACATTAAATATATATGCCATATTTAGAGAATAATATTAACAATGATTAACTTATATTTAATAACGACAATAATAACATTAATAATAATAATAATCCAATAATAACAAAAATACTCCAATATTAGTTTTTGGGTAGACATATCCTACACCATCTTTACTGGCTCCAGAAATCGTACCAATAATTTAAATGACATCTGATATTATTTATATCTATATTATACACCTATTTAATATTTAGAAAAATATTTGGCGATTCCTAAAAATGTATACAAAATGTTTACACATACATAAATATGTCTACAGGGCAGTCTTGGTCTCATTTACATGCCCACAGAGTTGGGATTTGGTTCTGGTCCAGTCCGGACTAAATTGGCATAACCGGGTCTCCTACCAGTCAATAATATAATTAATAATAAATTAAAATGTCTTTAGAGGTTAAGTCGCAACTTGGCCTGGTTTTTCAAGTTAGGACACTCCTATGGCTTGGCATTCCCCTACCATGGCCAAACACTAGTCAAAGCACGCCATTGCACTATCCGTGCCATGATTCCTAATCGTCTTATACTCCAATTTCTAATCATGACTAAAATTATCTATCGTAATAATTAACTAATTAATTAATTCTAAAATTCTAAAAAATCACCATTTAATTAAAATAAATAATAAAATATTTCAGAATTTCTGGGCAGGGGAGCTACATCATCCTGATTTTCCTGGACCTCGCTTCACTAATCCCAACGTCTACAGGTTCATGTACCCTGATGGCATTGACCCTTATGGTGCCTTCACCCAAGCACTCGTAAACGATGACGATCAGGAGGCAGGTCCATCTGGTGCTCCTGACAGTTGAAGTTTTCTGGTGTTTACCATTCTAGTCTCTTATGTTTTGTGCAGTCCTTCGGGGACTTAAAAATGTGTGTTGTTTTTAAAGTGTCTGCTTTTGTGTCGGCCTCTACGGCCTGGTTATTATAATTTCTGCTATATGACTATCTTCTAATGCTATGTCCCTTTATCGTCTTTATGAATATGCTTGTTCTATATCTCATGCTTTTGTTTGTCTTACTCCATTTTGGCTAAATGCTAAAGGGGGAGAAAATGTGTTGAGGGGGAGATATCTTTTTACGGGGGAGCTATCTCCTTAACCCACAAATTTTTTGTCAATTATCAAAATGGAGGAGATTGTTGGCACATCAATTTTGATATATTAACTATTTAACAGTTGTATTGTGTTAGTTCTAATCCTTCTACAGGAACAAAAGAGAAATACGTAGATAGACGAAAGACGCTTCCATACAAATCCTATGAAACTTTTCGGTCTCCCAAAAACTCCCTACAAGACATGCACTCAAAGCACTCAAGAAGATAATGATAAAGCGAAAAAGAGTCAGATCATTCCACCTCCGTATGTCTTAGAGTCTGTAAGTATCTAGGAGATTTTGTACGCACTTTAGTAAAGATGATAAACCAAATTGGTATTTATTGGAATAAATATTTTTGAAGAAATGGAAAATCCGTCGGATTTTTGCTGAAATCCGACGGATCTTCCGTCCACAAACAGCAAGTCTGTGAGCCAAAGTTCGGATCATCTGCCGGACTTCTACGAAAATCAGACGGATCATCCGATCGATCACAGAATATTTTGTAAGCCAAAGTTCGGATCCTCCGTCGGATATCCGCAGAAATCTGAAGGATTATTCGACTGGTCACAAAATGTTTAGTGAGCAAAAGTTCAGATCATCTGCCGGACTTCCGCTAAAATCTGTCGGATAATCTGTTTGTCGTGCTGGCCTCTTTCAAATTTGAATCCAACAGCTACTGTCAGCTGCATTAAATGCATCCAACAGCTTTATTTCTAACCGTTACTATTGACCGGATCATCCGAAGGATTTCTGCTGAAATTTGTCGAATTATCCGGTCGTCGGCTGAAAGTTTCTGTTGGCTTTGAATTTGTATAAATAGGCTTCTTCTTCTTTCTTCATAAATGCTCATCCACTCAAGCCTTAAAGTTTTCAACTACCAAGAGAGCTTTACCATTACTCTACCAAGCCTCCATTTGTCATCAAATCAAAAGTGCTAGAGTATTCAAGCATTGTAGATTTTCAAGTGTTAAAGAAGATCAAAAGTTCTTTATTCCTTCTTTCTTAAAGTTGAAGTTGACGAGCCTTCGGAAGAAAACTCGTGTGTAAGAAGTTGGCAAGCTCTTCTGATCCAAACTCGTGTTGAAGTTGACGAGTTCTTCGGATCCAAACTCGTGTGTAACTATTTACTCAAATAGTGGATTAAAGTCGGAGAGAGTTTCGGGACTGGAGAGCCCCTTGGGAGGATACCAGGATACATCGAGTATTTGATTCTCTCTCTCTCTCTTTTTATTATCTCATAAATTGCTTAGTTTTCTTGGTAATTATTTTATTACCCTATTCACCCCCCTCTAGGGTTCTACAATCTAGTATATTAATTATTTCATAGAACTCTATTTTGTCAATGAATCATCGATTTGGTCACGGTTAGCCATAACGGCGATATCTTTTGACCAGATCGTAATTTTGTGGCACGGTCAATTCCAGTACACTTGTGGCTCTGAAATCTACTAGGACGCACACTCAAGTCATAGAGTTTGTATCGTTTGACTATTTAGTTATCGATGTACCTCAATTTGTGTGCCACGGGCTCCAAATTGGAAACCGTAATTTTTCTTGGCTAAAAATTAGTATTTAATCTTAATTCCAGAATTATATTAGATTAAATTAGGTTTTTAGATGATTTATTTCAGAATTAAATAGGATTAGTTATGTTAAGGCATTGGTCACTTTATAGGATTTTAGAGTGGGATTTTCATAATCAAACTTATGATCATTTATTTGTCGGGGTAGATTGGACAACGTCGTGAGTCGCAAATTCATCCTTTTCTAGAGCAAGGCAAGTTTTACTATGGCATCAAATTACCTCTATTTTGTACTGCATATATTTTTATCGTCCTTTCATTATTACATCTTCATATTTTTTGTTGTCACTGTTCTAGATTCATCATGATTATTGCTAGTACATGAGAGTTAGAGTCGCTAGAATTTATGTACATGTTCATGTCTAATTTCTAGTTTATCGTGATTCTCGTTTATCGTGTTGTTAATATTAATCGTGTTGGACATGTACTTGTGAGATAGTCGGATGGGAGAATACAATTAGTAGACATATGGTACCCCAATGTAGCCCAGATTTTATTCAGTCAGGAGACCGTCTGACTGTGTTTGTTCAGTCAATACACCTCACGTGTTGACTTTCCGATTCCTAACCCAACCACATGTTGAATGTTAGTATTCTAAAACACACAATACACGTGACTTGATTCGTGTTGACATATTATCTAGTGGTTTGTTTTATATTCGTCGTTTTCTCATATTGTCTTTGTGTCTTAGTTATACCTTCAACTGCTCCAAGTCATAATTGTACTCTCAAACTGTTTTCCAAGATATAGTGGTCTCTCTTGGTATCATGTTATATTCATCCTCTCCTTATTGCTATTCTGCGTGCTTATATATTATATTATGTAGTGTAGTGTTATGGTGATCTTGCTCCAATCCTGACTGGGTAACTGTTTTTCAGCTTTAGATGACGTAGTTTGCCCCGAGGTTTATGATGCGTATCTTGGTGACACTGACATTACCAATGTGCCGGTTGCTTCTTCTGATGCGGAGTAGCATATTCCTTCTTTATGCTCTTTCGTGTTATTCTTAGCTAGTGAGCTTAGCAAACTTTAGTTTCAGTGGTTTTATATTTATTTTAACGGGTTTGTTCCCGAGACTATTTTGAGTTGTAGTGGATCTTTCTTTAAATTATTTATTGAGACTTGAGTTTAATCTTTTATTATAACTTAGTTGTGGATGGTATATATAGACTGTGTACTTGTATGGATAATGCTTATCATAGACAGCGTACTACCGTCGACACTGCGGCGTAGGCTGGACTTGGATATATCTCGTATCTGAAAAGCGGGTGCGGGTCGTAACAAATTTTTATGGTGGCCCATGCAGGTCAGGTTTCGCATTAGGTTGCAAACTCATGGTTAGTACTTCAACTTAGTAGTACTAGTTGTGAGCCTGCGAATAGAAATGAAGATATGATTTAGAATAGCTTCTATGAGGGTTATATCATCCACAAATAGGATTTCCAGCCCAATGAGTCTTCCATTATCATCTCTCTTATGCATCATGCTTGATTCGTCCATGATTTTTTCGATGTATTTGTATCTACCGTTCTGACAATGTCCTTTACGTTCCTTTTCAGTTAGCAATGGTTAATACAAGGCATAGTGTGATCCGTAAGAATAAGAGGGTATGCTTAGTTGGTTAGATGGTATTGATTTAGTTTCTTTTGGATTTGACCAACCATTTCCTCTATGATTTAGCCTAAGAGTTATTGTTATATTCCTTATAGGAGTTGTTTATTATATTATGCTATTAGTGACGTTTGATTTTTTAGGACAAAAATATTTTTAAGGGGGGTAGGTTGTAGCATTCGCTACCTAAATTTCCTATTTTGATTAGTGATTAATAAATAAATAACACTAGAAAGTTCTTTGGGAATATCTAGTTTAAATAAAACAAAATATTTACTAATACTATTTTCTTTAATAAAGAATAACCATTTTAATAATATTAATACAAAAACCTTATTGTTGTAAACCTTACAGTTGTTATTAGAAATATCGTTAAAATATCTAGTTTTTAATACCATAAAATTTATTAATAAAAATAATGGTTAATTACAAAAATAAACCTTTTTATCTAAAAATGCATAGATATATAGAATTGGCCTAAAAACACTATTTCTATATTAAAGTATATTTTTGATATATAATTATCTATTTTGAAACTAATTGGTCAATTAATAATAAATAGTGAATCAATGGCAATAATCCTTATTAATGATTAGAATAATGTTAACTCTACGATATTCATATTACGTAAACGATAACTCTAATTAATCGCCAAACTAACTAATGATAATTAACCTTTATAATTAAAAAGGCTACTAACATTACTACAACGCCTAAATAGGAAACTACAATAAATTATCCCGGAATTGACAGAGCTTCATTCTGTCAATTTCAGTCGAAAACATGTAGGTTTTATGTTCTGTGAAAAATATACAGAAGGTAGAAAGGTTTACTACAGGTTGTGACGGAGCACCAAGGGGATGCCACGGACTCGGAACGTACGTGGGCACAGAACGGGTCGCAGGACACGGACACGCGGTGGCGTGGGTACGTGCGCGGAATGGCTAGCGGCGCGCGGGAGGCGCGGGGGCGCTGCGCATGTGCTGAGGCGCAGAGGCGACGCGCTGGCGTGGCGGGACGCCGCTGGCGGCTGCTGGCGTGGCGGGATGCCGCTGGCGGCTGCTGGCGTCGGCAGGGCAAGCTGGACGCGCTGGCGGGGGTCGCCGGCGTGGCAGGGGCTGCTGGCGGGGGTCGGCCGGTGCTGGCATGGCCGGGAACGGCGGTCGGGCGCATTTCGGCGGTCGGGCGCCGGTCGGTGATCGGGAACGACGAGTTACCGGGGCTCTATTTATAGGGTGAAGTGAGACTTCACATTTTTCTCCTATCTGATGTGGGACTAAAAGACCAATACTCAAAAATAGAGTTTGATATTTTAATTTTGCACGAGGCATCCTGGAGTCTGTGTCCGAGTCCGAGTCTAAACGACAAAAATCAACTTGTCTCCTTGTTGGAATTAATCATTTTTTTCTTCTAGGAAAATACTCCCACGTGGCACACACTTGTGCTCCACCACATCTCATGTGCACATCTCATCACAAACAATGCATTATATTGAGATACTCACCATTTGGTGTAACCGATGTGGGACTATCTTTCCTAGTCTAGAGACAAAAACACCAACGACTGTCACTTGCACCATTCCTACTTTCAATCCACTTGCAGCATAACTGAGTTCACAAAACCTGTTTGGATTCAATGGATTTTGTCCCCAGCAAGTGGGAAAATTCTGAAAAAAATTGTTTTAATGGCAATATGGGTTTGCACTTCCAATGTTCGGATTGCCACCATGGAAAGTGATAGGATAACCAATTCAAATTTGGTAATGGTCATCACAGATCTTTGCAAGTGGTAGATAGTAATATGTTTATAGGAATTTGCCCAAAAATATGAAAACAAAACCATCTTCATATTTGCCCAAAAAGGGCACAAAAAAAACAAACCATTTGAATTACATACTTTTTTCAGCTAAATAGCCTCAGAGGAAAACATGAACGTGCCATCATAGGGCCCGTTTACAAATAGAAAAAAATCTAACTATTGACATTATAATACATATGAGTATCATGAGCATATTCCAAGCATAGGACTGTATCATGAGCCTCTCATCATAGGCACAATATTCCATCGAAGAACTGTGTCATCAACCTCTCATCACAGCCCATTTGCAAAATAATGAAACACCCAGATGAGTTGAAAACATAATCCAAAATCTTGACATAAAAAAAAGAACTGCTACTGCTTGACAGTTGCATGTCCCCCTCCATACTTCACTTTTTACTGCACCATAGAAGAGGCATAACTCTGCAAAAATCTTCACATTAAAAAAATCACATGGGCATGTTTGGTATTGCAGCAAGTAAGCTGCCAGTGGCTCACTTTATTAGTTATCAAAGTAAATGAACCAACAAAGTAGTCATGTATCATTAAACAAATTTGGAAGCAACAAGTTTTTCCACTAAAGAAATTTAGAAGCAACAAAGTAGTCAAGTATCCCATAGCAAATTTGGAAGCAAGAAACATTTCCACTAAATACTGTTGTAGTCCAACTTTTGTTTCTTAAATCTAAACGAACATAGCAACTATTCAGAAAACTGCAGTGAATCCCTTAACCACAAAATTGGGACAATGTAGCAACTATTCAAAAAGCAGTTGGCTATAGAGAATCAAAACAGATACAAAATAGTAAACTGATACCAAAAAGATATGAACATATATTGAAACAAACTGCAAGCATAGGCACAATATTCTAACCCCAAAGAGTATCATAATCCTGTCATCATAGCCCATTTTCAAAATAAAACAAACTGCATTGTCAAAAGATAATCTAAAATCTCCACACACACAAAACCAACAAAACATGCTGCAACAATCAAAGAGCCTCAAGAATGAGAATGGAGCATGCTTCAACTTGCCTCGAAGGATTCACCATCCCACTTATCATTGCTAATTTAAAAATAATACAAAAGTTGGCTACCTCTATCCATCACCAAATTGGAACGAAAAGGATTCACCATCCCACTCATCAGACCCCCCTAAATTAGGAAGAAGAAGACATAAAAATTCGACAGAAGAAAAAAATTCACCAACGAAATCCTCACCTATGAAGGTGACCAAAGTCTTCCAACGATCGAATGAGGAAGAAGGCTTACAAGTGTGCAACCTAAAGCTTTACTTCTGCAGAGTTACGCCTCTTCTATGGTGTAGGTGAGAAGTGAAGCATGCTGGGGGGCATGCAACTTTGTAGTGTCAGGGATGGGACACTTCCACAAGAATACACACACCATCCAAACATGGGAGCCCACAGCTGTTAGTCCCGGGGCGTAATTTTTCGATGGAAAACATAAAATTATGCAACACTTTGAAGAAGGTGCACAACAGAGATCTAGGAGGATTATGAGAAATGAACACTAATATGTCACTTCGAAGAAGGCACAGAAGAATCTATAGCAGCAGCGATGAATGTCCACTAACGATTTCTAATTAGATCAGAAACGTTCTCGTTTCGAACGAGATAAAGCGGATGAACAAAAATGGATAGAATGGCCTGCTGGGTTGAATGATCACCGGTGCTCAAAGCTTGATTCGTCCTATACGAACAGCTTCCAGGAACCAGCAAGTTTGACGGAGAACTTTAGAATACTCTGCTCTTCTGACTCCTCGGATGGCGCAGACTCTGGCGCTGGTGCACTATTTCTCTTCTCTTGAATTATTTGGAAATTTGTAAGGAATTATTTAGAAACAACACTTAGCCCTTCACCCCTGAGAGAGAGAGGAGAGAAACTTTTATAGGCCCGCACTGTAACCATCCAGTTAGCAAAATATTCGGGACGTAGGAAAAAACTGCTCCGAACGTTCTGTAACAGCTCAAATCGTACATAGACACGATTTGAGCCAATTGGCGCACAGCGCACGCCAACTGCGCACCTGCACCAATAGCGTCACCTGCTCCTACGCGGACTTACGCAACACGTACACAGCGTGTACCGTGTGCCAACTGGCGCGCCATCTGGCCACGCGATCAGGCCGCGCCATCTGGTCGTGCGAGATCGTACATGCGCACGAACGGCTACGCAAGAGGCTCGCACAACGAGCGCAACTTAAGCACACTGTGCGCCTAGCGACGATGCTATCGTACTAAGTGCAAAGTATGCCAACAAAATGCCATATTACGCCTCATGAGCCCGAGTCCGAGTTGCTAAGCCCCTACGGGGCTTAGCTCCAATGGAATAAATTCCAAGAGCAAAAAGCATTAATACTTTACCATGGAGTCTTATCCTTACCTCCTAGTAAAATCACCCACATGGTTCCCTCCTTAGGGTCACCACCCCATGTGTACCTCAATAACATAGTAAGTATATATTAAGATACAACTTATGGTGCTTTTCTAATGTGGGATTAAATAATACTAGGCATGTGTTGAGAGCAAGATCTCTCTACATGTTCAAGGAAAAGCTCCAACAATCTCCCACTTATCTTGATATATGGATTTGAGAGTTCCCTATAATAACTATCCATCATGCATTAGGAGAGATGTTGCTGACGACTTGAATCTTCCCGCATGGGTCAAATAATATACTATAATACAAGAATGGACTAAGCCTTGAATTCTGCACCATAGCTGTAATTCTTTTCACTCGCATAATGTAGTTACATGTACTTCTGGCTGCACATTAAGGGCCCTGTGCCAGCCTGATTTTAGTGTATAATTTTGGGCGTCTACAAGTTTATCCCTCAAGCGACGGCCTGCTATCTCTGTCCATAACCATATGTGAGTTCTTTATTAAAAAGACGTGTCATGAAACCTTGTGCTTTCCTTGCGGTGCTATGCCGCTATGACATGGCCTAAAGCCGAGGTATTACCCCTAACCTGTAACCTCATCGTAGTGTCATACTACTGTAGCATGAGGTCACAAGCCTCTTTGTAGTGCCAAACTATCCAGCATGAAGCCTTAGGCTTCCTTGCGGTGTTACGCCGCAACGATATGGCTTACAAGGATGAGGTTTTACCCCTATATGGGTACCTCATCATGGTATCGTTCCACTATAACATGAGGACATCCTCCCTTTTGTAGTATTGTCTATAACTCTTTAATTTCATCATACAGCATTAGGCTACCTGCCTATTTGCGGTGCTACACCGCTGTGACTTGGCTTGCAAAGCCGAGGCATTACCCCTACCTGGGAATCTTATGGTGGAGTCACCCCACTGTAGCATGGAGTTATACTCCTTATAGTTCTGTGCTACCGTGCTTCCTGTAAAGCACACCAGGCATTCACTCTGCCTGAAAACTTATTAAGGAGTTTAAGCCATCCTTATCACAGGATCTATTTTTCACAGAAAATATATAGTAGACAACAGTGGTTGTAGGTCCGTAACCTTTCCATGCCATAGGGGGCATGTACCCACCGTTCCTGATATTTTCCCAGTTAGTGGTCCTCCCTTGAACCAAAAGCTAGATGTCTAGTAGATTTTTCTTTGAACTAATAGCATAAAAATTTATAGTAGGATTGCAATAACATAATATCAGAATGCCGTCAAACCTATTTTACAAGTTGTGTCATCGACCAGCTGGTGCTTGAGGCCCTTGGTGAACGGATCTGCCAAGTTCTCCTGACTCCGAACATCAATCACTGCAATGACACCTCTCTTGATGAGATCGTGTACTGCCCTGTGCTTTAACCGCACATTCCTCTTCTGTCGTAGTATATCAGAATCGTCGGTATTTATGCCCCAACCACTGGAAGATCATACATGAGCTCCCGAAACCATTCTTTTTCCTCCGCTGCGGTATCAAGTGCAAAGAACTCGGATTCCATGGAGGAACGAGAGAGCATAGTCTGTTTCTTCGACTTCCACGATATAGCAGCTCCACCAATTATGAAAATGAATCCACCTGTGGACCTCTGGCTCTCCATCTCTGAGTACCAACTGGCATCACTGAAACCTTCTACTACCGGCGGATCTCCGTTGTAGTGCAGTATATATATCTGAGTCTTCTTGAGATATCTCATTACCCGTTTTATAGCTTTCCAGTGCTCAACACCTGGGTTGCTCGTGAAACGAGTCAGCATTCCCACGACGAAAGCTATGTCAGGCCTTGTGGCAATAATAGCATACATCAAATTCCCGATGACGCTTGCATACTCCACCTGCCTGACGCTTTCCCTCGAATTAGGCTTCAGCTTCATATCACACCTGTAACACATATCGATCCGTGAAAGATCTTGATACCCGTAGCGTGTGATCATCTTCTCAAGATAATGAGACAGTGACAGCGCCAGTCCAGTGTCTGTCTGGATGATCATGATCCCTAAGATCACATCAACTTCCCCTAAGTCCTTCAACTGAACTTAGTTGAGATAAACTTTGTCTCCGTGATACAGCCCATATGTAAGCCCCCTGAATTTTAGGGTTTATTTAAATTTTCTAAATGAATTATTTTTAATAAATATTTATTATAATTATTTTTTATCATTAAATATATTTTTTGTGACTGATTTCTGGAGCGTCAGAGATGTCAATCTCTAAAAACTCTCTTTATGAGTTTTGTAGTAGACCAGATTATCTTTATTTTGGTATAAGGTGTCACACTCAAACTCGTTCCCTTGTGCTATGTTTGCATCGCACAACTTTTGGGTCAATTTAGGCCAATTGATTATCTACCGTAAAACCTGATCCAACTTCCAATTTAATTTTAGGGCCCGACATCGGTCCAATCTAATTGACCCTATGGTTCTGACCTATTTTGAGCCTACTATGCACGTGTCACTTGCGTACCTCCCAATTGATCTCCCGTGTACTTCTATTTCATCCCTGATTAAAAATGGCTTAAATTTGTATTATGGCTAAATTTTAGCCCAAACTCAACCAAATTTGACCCAACACCCAACCCAATTCTATGTGGCCCCTCTCATGACTACCTAAACACCCCATAAATATCACTCCTTCTCCCTACTCAAGAATATCTCTCTTTCTCTCTCTACTTCATCAAATATCTTATATATATATATATATATATATATATATATATATATATATATATATATATTATATATATATATATATATATATATATATATATATACATACATATATATAATAAAAAAAATATATACATATATATATATACCTCTCTTTCTCTCTCCTTCTTAAATCACTCCTACACAACACACACCCCTCTCCATCATATACCAGCAGCCCCCCCATGCCAGCCAATACCCCCTCTCTCTCATTTTTCTCTCTTTCTCTCTCTTTCCTTAATATACATAACTCTCTCTCTCTCTCTCTCTCTCTCTCTCTATCTCTCTCTCTCCCCTTACTCACACTACACTCCAACTGTAAGCCCTAGATATTTTAAAATATTATTAATAAAGAATTTTAATTTTAAATAAATTTTATACCCTTAAAATGAATTATTATAATTATTAGGATTTTTCTAGAATTTTTAAAATGATTTTTAAAGCCAAAAATATCAATTTGCAATTTATTAAAATATTTTAAATACTTTTTGCAATATTTTTAATTATTTTAAAGCCATTATGCAATATTTGAATTGTCTGTGCAAATTATATTTGCACAGAGCATAGCGGAGGGGTATATATGCAAATTGGATTTTTTTTCACATTGCTATGGCGGTGGGTCTTTATGTAATAACTCATATTGGGGGGGGGTTCTGCAAAAGCGTCACCCGACCACCGCCTTCGGCCGTCATTATCTCCGGCGATTACGTCGTAACCCTAACCCTAAACCTAATCTAGACCCTAATTCCACCGCCTTTCTCACCCTATAAAAGCCACCCAACTCACCCTAGCTA
>JANAVB010040216.1:820931-1084624 GCA_029216955.1 Iris pallida | reverse complement strand
ATTTTTTACAGAAAATATATAGTAGACAACAGTGGTTGTGGTCGTAACCTTTCCATGCCATTAGGGGGCATGTACCCACTGTTCCTGATATTTTCCCAGTTAGTGGTCCTCCCTTGAACCAAAAGCTAGATGTCTAGTAGATTTTTCTTTGAACTAATAGCAAAAATTTATAGTAGGATTGCAATAACATAATATCAGAATGCCGTCAAACCTATTTTACAAGTTGTGTCATCGACAGCTGGTGCTTGAGGCCTTGGTGAACGGATCTGCCAAGTTCTCCTGACTCGAACATCAATCACTGCAATGACACCTCTCTTGATGAGATCGTGTATGCCATGTGCTTTAACGCACATTCCTTTTTTTTTCGTTGAAGAGGTCATTTGATGCCACCGTCGCAGTCGTCTGGTTGTCGCAGTATATCAAAATCGTCGGTATTATGCCCCAACCACTGGAAGATCATACATGAGCTCCCGAAACCATTCTGCTTCCTTCGCTGCGGTAATCAAGTGCAAAGAACTCGGATTCCATGGACGAACGAGATAGCATAGTTGTTTCTTCGACTTCCACGATATAGCAGCTCCACCAATTATGAAAATGAATCCACCTGGGGACCTCTGGCTCTCCATCTCTGAGTACCAGCTGGCATCACTGAAACCTTCTACTACCGGCGGATCCACTGTAGTGTAGTACATATATCTGAGTCTTCTTGAGATATCTCATTACCCGTTTTATAGCTTTCCAGTGCTCAACACCTGGGTTGCTCATGAAACGAGTCAGTATTCCCACGACGAAGCTATGTCAGGCCTTGTGGCAATAATAGCATACATCAAATTCCTGATGACGCTTGCATACTCCACCTGCCTGACGCTTTCCCTCGAATTAGGCTTCAGCTTCATATCACACCTGTAACACGTATCGATCCATGGAAGATCTTGATACCCGTAGCGTGTGATTATCTTCTCAAGATAATGAGACAGTGATAGCGCCAGTCAGGTTGTCTGGATGATCATGATCCCTAAGATCACATCAATTTCCCCTAAGTCTTTCAACTGAACTTAGTTGAGATGAACTTTGTCTCCGTGTACAGCCCATATGTAAGCCCCCTGAATTTTAGGGTTTATTTTAAATTTCTAAATGAATTATTTTTAATAAATATTTTATTATAATTATTTTTATCATTAAATGTATTTTTTGTGACTGATTTCTGGAGCGTCAGAGATGTCAATCTCTGAAAACTCTCTTTGAGTTTTGTAGTAGACCAGATTATCTTTATTTTGGTATAAGGTGTCACACTCAACTCGTTCCCTTGTGCTATGTTTGCATCGCACAACTTTTGGGTCAATTTAGGCCAATTGATTAACTACCGTTAAAACCTGATCCAACTTCCAATTTAATTTTAGGGCCCGATATCGGTCCAATCTAATCGACCCTATAGTTCTGACCTGTTTGAGCCTACTATACACGTGTCACTTGCGTGCCTCCCAATTGATCTCCCGTGTACTTCTATTTCATCCCTGATTAAAAATGGCTTAAATTTGTATTATGGCTAAATTTTAGCCAAACTCAACCAAATTTGACCCAACACCCAACCCAATTCTATGGCCCCTCTATGACTACCCAAACACCCCAAATATCACTCCTTCTCCCTACTCAAAATATCTCTCTTTCTCTCTCTACTTCATCAAATATCTTATTTTATCTCTATATATATATATATATATATATAATATATATATATATATTATACATTACATATACATATACATTATATACATATATATAAAAAAAAATATACATATATATATATAACTCTCTTTCTCTCCTTCTTAAATCACTCCTACACAACACACACCCCTCTCCATCATATACCACAGCCCCCCCATGCCAGCCAATACCCCCCTCTCTCTCATTTTCTCTCTTTCTCTCTCTTTTTAATATACATAACTCTCTCCTCTCTCTCTCTCTCTCTCCTCTCTCTCTCTCTCTCTCTATCTCTCTCTCCCCCCTTACTCACATACACTCCAACTGTAAGCCTAGATATTTTAAATATTATTAAATAAAGAATTTTAATTTTAAATAACTTTACACCCTTAAATGAATTATTATAATATTAGGATTTTTCTAGAATTTTAAAATGATTTTTAAAGCCAAAAATATCAATTTGCAATTTATTAAAATATTTTAAATGCTTTTTGCAATTATTTTAATTATTTTAAAGCTATTATGCAATATTTGAATGTCTGTGCAAATTATATTTGCACAGAGCATAGCGGAGGGGTATATGTGCAAATTGGATTTTTTTTCACATTGCTATGGCGGTGGGTCTTTATGTAATAACTCATAGTGGGGGGGGGGGGGGGTTCTGCAAAAGCGTCACCGACCACCGCCTTCGGCCGTCATTATCTTGACGATTACGTCGTAACCCTAACCCTAAAACCTAATCTAAACCCTAATTCCACCGCCTTTCTCACCCTATAAAGCCTCCCGACTACCCTAGCCTAGAGACATCACCCCGACCACCACAGCTCCGCCCTAGCTCATCTTCTCCGACCACCCTCCCGGAACCCTAGATCTAGGTTTCTAGCCACCCAGCCACTTTCCGACAAACCACTACCGCCAATCGACGCGTCTCGACGAGGCGACCCGTCCTATTTTTCTCCGGCGACCCCAAACCTACAGCAGCGCAACAGCCCCGATCGACAACACCCATCGGAAGTACGTGTCTTTTCGTGTTCGCTTTGCTTTCGTGTCTCGTGTACACATGTGGACTCGCCCAGTGTAGGGGAGTCCAGTAATGAACGTGGACACGCGACTTCGTGTCGTACGTGTCATTTTAGCCCTAGGACACAGGACTCGGTATCGGGTTCAAAACTCGTGTCCATAACTGTCAGGACACAGGTCTATTGGATTTGGGTTTCAGGTTTGAATGCACAGTAACGGGTTAAAACCCGCACAGTAATGGTTATTTACTTAATGGGTTTACTGTTCATATCGGATTTTGGGTTTGGGCCCAGTGGGTTTTGGGCCGGGTTTTATATATATATATATATATATATATATATATATATATATATATATATATATATATATATATATATAATATATAATATATATTATATTAATATTTATTTATATATATATTTTTAAATGTATATATATATATATATATATATATATATATATATTATATTTATATATAATAATTTATATTTATATATATATTATATATATATATATAATATATATATATATATATATTATATATATATATATATATATATATATATATAGATGTATTGTTTATGTATATATCAAATATAATTTTGTACAAAATATTGTTATGTATAAATTACAAGTTATTTTATTATTTAATCCTATGACTTATATTTCACTACCTTAATATATTATTAAAATGCTTTAATATTCATTTATATAACATATTTTAATATGTATTTTCGTATTTCGATTGATTACGGTCATTCGAGTCCAGACCTAGCATGGGTTCTGTGGACTCAAATGAGCCTAAATACATTCAAGGTCTGTACGAGTCATATCAGACTTGATTCATGGCTTTGGGTCCCGTATCTGGACTCCGGTTCAATTTCGTATACATGGATAAAATAATAAATATTATTATTTATTTTCCAGAAATTGTAACTTGTTGTATTTGAATTTTTATATATAATTTAATTGCTGTAAAAATATGGAAAAATCGTATTTAAATACTATTTAATTTATCTAATTTAATATAATTTTCCAGGAATTAATACGTACATTTGGCATTTTAAAAATAGGAAAACAGAACTCATTTTCATGGTACTTATGTTTACTGATTTTTAATAAATATCTATGAGGATTTATAAATTCCAAAAAATTAGTATAAATTTCTATAATTAACAAGGATCATTTTGGTACTTTATTTTATATATATTTAAGTTTTTGCCTATCTTAAAAATTATTGGAACACAGTGTACAGTCTGATTTATTTATTGAATAATTACTGATTTGCGATGTATTGTGTGATTTTGGGATATTGTAGTATTGGACCTCGCCCTACCATAGTGTAAAGGCCCTAGAAAGTTGGTTTAGGTATTGTGTCACCCCACTTTGGCCTCCTATGCTAAAAGTCATCATTTGGCTAGGTGTACAGTCAGAAAGTCGTGTCGCACCACTAGTGTCCTAGTTTTTAGCTTAGTGTAAAAACTAAGTTTATGTATCATTTTTACAGTGACGAGACACCAGGATATCTATAGCTTCATATACTTACACTTGCTTTGTACAAGGACAAGTACCTCTACAAACTTTATTTACTTGTATATGATGAATTGTGTAAAAACCATGTTAAATACTGATACCTAAACTGCAAGTCTTATATCTCCATGTTTTCATATGCTTTATATTGCTCTCAGTATCCACCATGCTTTATACTGTTCCCGTATCACTCACATGTTATAAAACGGGTTAAGGGAAACTGTTAGTAGAGACGTGATCATGCCCCCTTCTCCGTATGTATTTACCGTGCACTGTTACATTCTATATGCAACTTTGTCGTATGTCTGATCCCGTATTTGTGTATGGATATACACCGATGCCGTTAAGTGTACATATGTGCACTTCAAAAAATTGATATGTACCACTGTACATCTTATTTACCTATTGACCGATCACGTACATGCTACAGTTTTAAACTTTAAAACAAACTTATATTGCCATGATGAAATATATCTAAAACTGGATAAAATCAAGATATGCCATGATTCCTGTTTATTACACTTCAGTTCATTTCATGCTTCGTATATTTAGTTTGTTAGAATCAGTACTTGCTCCCGTCCTGACAGGATAACGTTGTAGGTATACTTACCTAAGGAGGAGTTGCTATGTGATTCCTATTATGGAGTTGCAATCGAGGATCAGACTTTACATTACGAGGATGTACCTGCAGAAAAACTCGTCTAGTTTGTGTAGTTGCTCGGGACTTTGAGAGTAGTCATATTGTTAGACTATGTATTTTGATACTGGACCTGTATCCAGTTTTATGACTTGGCTTTGTATTCGGAACATATTTATATACGAGATGACTTTTGTATTTGGAATATTTTTGACTCAATATGACATATATAACTATTAGCACACTTTGATCATACATTGTTTGTCTTTAGAATAGCTTACTGCGTTTTATCTCAAGCGTAGGCTGGACATGACTCGATCCGGCCCAATAATTTGGGTAGCGGATCGTGACACCAACCCCTATCAGCATCAACACCCCTACTCCCCCTTCCAGCCGACATCAACACTCCACCCCTCATCTCTTTTCTTCATTTTTCTTCATCAACTTCTCCTTCTTCTTCTTCTTCTTCTTCATGGCTTTATTAACACCACCACCATCACTTCCACCATCCCACCAATACTACTCACCATCATCCTAACCATTCTCTTCCTCCTTTCCCTTGTCACCATCGTCGTTCCCCCCGCTTGGCCCTCCGTGCCGCCGTGCAGCCAGGCAGTAGACAGCAATAGCAGCTTGCAGTACACAGCAGCAGCAGAGCAAGGCAGCAGCAACAGCCGTGCCACCGCACGCTGCCGTCGCGTGGGCGGCCCCCCCGGCTGGCGAACCCCTGGGCGAGCTCCCGTTCGCCGTCCTCCTCCTCCCCGACGCGATACGTAGGCTATTCGTGCGTTTGGCACGATATTCCGTCGTGACGCGTGCGGGATCGAACTCAGAAATCACGCTCCATCGCAGTGACTTCGTGCACGCATTTGGACAATTCGACCATTGGACCGTCGATCCGTTTCTTCCATCTCTATCTCGGTATATCCCACTTCACTTCCCTCAAGTTTCATCCAGTTAATTTTGTCGTTTGATACATCAAAATTGGCTGCCAAGTTGACACTTTAAATTGTACTATTTTTAGACAGTTTTGTGGAGCCAACTTCGTCGGCTCGTAACTCCGTCATCGCAACTCCGTTTGATGCACCATCAGTTCCTGTGCATAGCTGGTATAACCATCTTCCTGTCCCTTAAGTTTTCATTTCATTGTGAGCACGTTTGTTTGGTTGAATTTGACGTCAAAGTTGGTCATCCGAATTCGTAATTTCTAACTTGTAAAATTCTATTTTTGAACCCAGGAATCCAGATTTCAATTCTGACACCACCAGTAGATTTCGTGGCGTCATTCTGCCATGAATTCATATAAAGTTTGTTAGATTTGGAGGACGTGGGCCCTGGCACGCATTTTGGTACAAAGCGAGCCCCACAGTACGAGTCAACGGGTCATTTTGAGATCGGCTCATCGGAATCCAATTCTGGATATACCGTTGAGTTTGTATCGTCATTCTGGACTCGTTGACATATAATTTGCTGAGTTTTGAGGACATTGGCTCCGGCATGCTTTTCCGTACAAATTAAAATTTTAATGTCCTGGTCAACAAACCAATTTGAGATTCGGATCAACGGAATCCAATTCTGGATATATCGTTGGGTTCGTATCGTCGTTCTAGATTCGTGGATATATAATTTGTTAAGTTTAGTGGACTAGTATCCATGTACGTTTTTGGTGCAAAGCG
Organism: Iris pallida; assembly: GCA_029216955.1. Classification (NCBI taxonomy): domain Eukaryota; kingdom Viridiplantae; phylum Streptophyta; class Magnoliopsida; order Asparagales; family Iridaceae; genus Iris; species Iris pallida. The sequence continues at coordinate 1,078,060 of JANAVB010040216.1, read as the reverse complement.
GGTCCAACACGGACACCATTTTGATCCGAAAATTACCTTTTTGTCCATGTGTCCAAATTGGACTTATGGATAGGCTATCCTAGCTAATTTGACCATTCTAGACACGTTGGTGATATTTGTTTTTATCATCCGACGACATCTGTAGATTTTTGCTTATGTATCATCCTTAATTACAATTAATTCTTATTATTAGTATATATGTATATGATTGGGTTTTGTAAAACTCTAAAATGATCCTTGAGTTTCTAAGGACTCTAAGTGTTGGTTATAGGCTTAGTGTCACCCCAAATTGGTCTACTATGCTAGGGCATCACTTAGCTAAGTGTCCCAGTTAGAAGTCATGGCATACCACTAGTGTTAGAGTTAGCAGTCTAAAGTCTTGAACATAGAATAGGATCTGAGTTTGTTATACCCTTTTTGACAGTGACAGGACACCAGGCTTCTTTCTCTGTATTTTTATTTTGTTGCCTTTGCTCGAGACGAGTACCCCTATAAACTCTATTTACTGCATATGATAATGAATTGCGCATGAACAATGTTAATACAGTTAATTATTTAAACTGAAAATCGTATCTTACATATTTCTATACACCTACCGTATACTTCACATGCTTTAAACTGCTCTTAGTATCTTTCACATGCTTTAAACTACTCTCAGTATCTTTCACATGCTTTAAACTGTTCTTGTATCTCTCACATGTTATGACTTGGGTTATGGAAAAACTGATAGTTGAGTACGTGATCATGCCCCTTCTCCCGTACGTATGTACCGAGCAAGGTCGCATTACATGCATACCTTGTCGTAGGCCTTATCCCATATTTTGTACGGATGTACACATATGCTTGTAGACTTGTACGTACGTACATTTTATTACATGTAGACTTGTACGCCAGTATATTTTACACCTATTGATCGATCACGTGCCTGCTCCAGTTTTAAACATTACATATACATCTGTTGCCATGACAAATGTATCTTCTACATGATAGACTATGATATGACATGATTTTATTTATTATATCTCTTTTCATTCCATGCTCAGTATGTTTAGTTTGTAGAACCAGTACTTGCTCCCGTCCTGACATGATAACGTTGTAGGCATACTTTCTGAGGAAGAATTGCTCTGTGATCCTTACCATAGGCCCACTGCAGAGGACCAGGTCATTGCTCCCGAGGAAGTCCCCGCAGGGAACCTCGTTTGGTAGTCTCGCTTAGATTATTTTTGGCTTAGTTGTTGAACTGTTTATACTATATCCTGTAGTCACTGGACTTTGTACTTTGGAAGTGTATTATTAAGTCTGTACTTATTTTACTTTCGCTTATAGATATTGTGTTGTGATGAACCTTTTAAATGTGATATTAGAATTGTTAGCAGCTTAGATCCTTTATTGTTTATTCTTAGAATAGCTTACTACGCTTTAACCAAGCGTAGGCTGGGCATGGCTCGGCTCGGCCCAACAATTTGGGTAGCGGGTCGTGACACCATATCCGTACCTAGGATCAGCATGTCGTCCACGTACAAACAAACAATTACACCTCTTCCATCAGCGAACTTTATGTAAACACACTTGTCCGTCTCGCTGACCCTATAGCCATTTGACCTTATAACGTTGTCAAACTTTTTATGCCACATATTGGGAGCATGTTTAAGACCGTACAAGAATTTCACCAACTTACATACTTTGTCTTCAAGACCCTTGACGACAAATCCCTCTAGCTGTTGCATATAAATCTCTTCGGTCAGCTCGCCATTTAGGAAAGCCATTTTTAGATCCATTTGATGTATCACCAACTTATTTATTGTTGCGAGAGCAATCAACATTCTGATGGTGGTCATCCGGGCTACTGGAGCATACGTGTCAAAGTAGTCTATCTCCTGCTTCTGAGAAAATCCCTTGGCTACTAGCCTAGCCTTAAACTTGTCAATAGTTCCATCTGCTTTCATCCTCTTCCCCCATTTGCATCCGATGAGTTTTGCTCCTTCATGCTTATAGTTCAAAGTGGGTCCAAAGCAGGTGCAAAGTAGTCGATCCCCTGCTTTCATCCTCTTTCCCTATTCTCCGGAATCCATAGACTTTGGCACGCTTTTCGGTACAAAGCGGGTCCAACGGCGGACACCATTTTGACCCGAAATTACCATTTTGCCTCTGTGTCCAGAATTGGACTTAAGGACATGCAATCCTGGCTAATTTGACTATTCTGAGAATGTTGACAATGTTTGTTTCAGCTTTCAGAGACAGTTGTGAGATTTGGACTTTATGGCTTACTAGTTGACGGTATATTATTGGTTCTTCGTGCTACCACTAGGCAAGATACCTTGCCTCCCTCTACAGTTCATTTTTATGCTTATAGTTATTCTGTTTTTTATTATGTTATCACTTAATTACTCTAGTTGATATGGATTTATATGTTTTTTCATACCATGTTTACCAGTTTATTGTCTTGCTTGTATATCAGTATTTTATAACTTTATAGTGTAGTTATACCAGGCTTGTTCATATTATAGTCCATACTAGAGTTGTCCTTACCTGCGTCATGACTGAGTTGTACCGTGTCATCACCTGTATCTTGACTGAGTCGTGTCTACAAGTATGTGTAATTGAACTGTTATTTCTGTATCGTTTCCACAACCTGCGAGTCCACAATCAGGGCGAGGGTTGACCGTTTGCACCTGCAAGTCCACACTCGGGACGAGGGTGTTTGTCTTGATCTGTTAGCACCTGCGAGTCCACACTCGGGGCAAGGGTGTTTGTCGTGAACTAACCTACGAGTCCACGCTCGGGGCGAGGGTTAGTGATTAGTTCAAACCTGCGAGTCCACACTCGGGGCGAGGGTTTGGTATTCCATTGATCTCTTGTTTACTTGTTCTTTCTGCAGTTCATTTATGCGTAGTTGTTCCCGTATCTGTGGTCATAGTCACCTGTCAGTAGCCACCTGTCAGTTTCTGTCTCGTTTCCTGTTTATAGCCTGTTTATAGTCTTATGCATGATAGAACTGTTAGATAGGCATATTTTTATGTATCTTGCTATGTCCCCTGAGGACCTGATGATCTTTTCAGGTTTAGCGACTCCATGGAGTTAGTTAGCAGAGCAGGATGTAGATGTTTGTGATACACTTGCAGGATCCAGGTATATTGATATTACGCTTATTATCCATTCGTGCTTTTATTCCTTATCGTGATATACTCTGCTTGTTAGCTTACTTTATAAACTCATGTTAATTCTTGGAGTCTAATCGGACATGCATGCTAGTAGGCTGCAGACCACGACCCATAGTGTTCATTCATGTTTCATATTCTTATTATGGATTGAGATATTGATTTGCATTGCCATGATTAGGTACGTGATACCATAGTCCAGACAGCGTTTACGTATTCGAGATGGGCTGGAGTTCGCTCGATACGTAGCTGGCTTGCTCACGAGCTCGCGTCCGAAAAGCGGGTATGGGTCATAACAAATATCAAGAAATCTCCGAGCATCACTCTTCTCAGCATAACCCAAGAAGATCGTCTTCTTAGTCCTTGTCCCGAGCTTCTGAATCTTCAGATCTGGAAGCTTCATATATGCCAGACACCCCCACACTCGAATGACATTCAAGTTAGGTCTGACTTTGAACCAGAGTTTATGAGGAGTAATGTCCGAAGTTGCATGAGGCACTCTATTTAGAATAAAAATGGCCGTCAATGCAGCTTCTCCCCAGTAGCATTTTGGAAGACCTCCAGTCAACATCATTGAGTTTATCATTTCTGTGAACGTTCTATTCTTACTCTCTGCTACTTCCGTTAGATTGAGGAGAATACGGAGCAGTACTCTCGTTGATAATTCCATATTCTTTGCAGAACGATATGAATTCATGAGACCGGTACTCTCCTCCTCGATCACTTCTTATTCTCTTGAGTTATTATCCAGTTTGTCGTTCATCCTCTGCCCTGAACTCTTTGAACTTCTTGAATGCTTCATCTTTAGCCTTCAGCAAGTAAACGAACGCGAACTTTGAGAAGTCATCGATGAAGGTTATGAAATACTTTATCCCAGCCTTTATAGATAGTTGTTTGAAGTCACAGATATCAGAGTGTACCAACTCCAGAAGATCTGTGCTTTGATTAACCCGAGGAAAGGGTTTCCTTGTGATCTTAGTCTGAGCACATACCTCACATCTCTCTACCTTATCCCCATATTTGGAGATAAGTTCTAGACTAGACATTATGTTTATTCTTTTATAATGAACATGTCCTAATCTATTATGCCACAACTCAAGTGTATAACCAAAATAAGCGATTGCATTAATTACATTGGACTAATTTACAAGCTAAATCTTGAACATTCCTTTGGTATAAAATGCTTTCCCGAAGTATGTTCCTTTCATGGACATCACCATCTGGCCAGCATTGATGTCCATCCTTAGGCCTGCGTTATAGAGTAGGCCTCCCGAGATCAGGTTCTTTGCGATAGCGGGTATATGCTTCACACCTTGAAGCGTCAGAGACTTTTCTGAAGTCAGCTTCAATACCACCGTCCCGATCCCTTGCACTTCAGCTTGTTTCTGGTTCGCCACCATAACAACTTCAGAAGTTGGTGTGTATGTGGTAAACCATTCCTTGCTTGAACAGACATGGCAGGTGGCACCAGTGTCTATCCACCAATCAGAGTCAGCCCCTACCATAGTGACCTGAGCAATCATTGTAAAAACTTCAGTGATCATTGAAACCTTACTAGGCTCACCTTGCTCTGATTGCTTCGGCTTAGATTTGCATTCATTCTTGAAGTGGCCTTTTTTGCTACACTTGAAGCAAGCAAAATAAGACTTTGGCTTCTGTTGCTTGAAGGCGGTCCCCTTCACTTTCAGATTGTTGGGGTCCTTCTTCTTGCTGTGGGAAGCCGCTTGCTTTCCCTTGGATTCCTTGTTGTGTACCAGATTGGCGTTAGCCATTTGTTTGGACAGAACATCCACCTTCAGTTGAGCCGTCATTTGGTCCTCAACATAGACTTCCTGCAGGAGATCTTCGAGACTGATCTCCAGTTTCTTCCTATGCATATTGAACTTGCTCCACCCAGCGATGAGCTTAGAGACGACCCCTCAAACAATAAACTTATTGGTTAGAGGCATCTCCTCATCTTCCAACTTCTGTCGCAGCTTCAGGAACTCCTTCACCTGCGGCATCATAGGCTTCTCGTCTTCAGAGAGCAACTTATGATATTTTTCAATGATAAATATATTGCTCCTATTTTTGTTATATTCGTACAATTTCTCCAGAGACTCCCAAATCTCTCGGGTAATTATCTTCTTATAATATGATTCTGCCAGGGAGTCCATAGAATTTAGAATGAGAAGCCTACAGAGGTTATTTTTCCTTCTCTATTTGGTCTAACTTTTAGTAGCAGCAGTAATTGCGGCTGCAGACCCAGTTTCTGGAATAGTCGGTTCTGTCTCGATTAGCACGTGGTCAACTTCAGAAAGTTGAAGATTTAGACTAACCTTCCTCTTCCAGACTTGATAGTGCACTCCATCAAATTGTTCTAACTTGCAGAAGTTAGGATTGATGAGTGAAGCACGAAAGTTTTCCATCTTGTGAGATCAAGCTTTGAGATTGTTAGTCCCGGGGCATAATTTTTCGATGGAAAACTGCAAATTATGCAACACTTCGAAGAAGGTGCACGACAGAGATCCAGGAGGATTCTGAGAAACGAACACTAATGTGTCACTTCGAAGAAGGCACAGAAGAATCCGTAGCAGCAACGATGAATATCCACTAATGATTTCTGATTAGATTAGAAACATTCTCGTTTAGAACGAGATAAAAGCGGATGAACAGAAATGGATAGAATGACCTGCTAGGGTGAATGATCACCGGCGCTCAAAGTTTGATTCGCCCCACATGAACAGCTTTCAGGAACCAGCAAGTTCGATGGAGAACTTTAGAACACTCTGCTCTTCTGACTCCTTGGATGGCGCGGACTCTGGCGTTGGTGGCACTGGTTCACTGTTTCTCTTCTCTCTTGAACTCTCTCAAAATTCGTAAGGAATTGTTTAGAACAACACTTAGCCCTTCACCCCTGAGAGAGAGAGAGAGAAACTTTTATAGGCCCGCACTGTAACCGCCCAGTTAACAAAATGTTCAGTGTCACGCTTCGCTCCCGTAGGAGCGATCGTCCTCGCTAAGGCGTGATGCCGCATGAGCCTAGATTGTGCTCGTACAAGACGGGTTCCATAACGGCCGATTACAGCGGCTGCGACGGAGTCGTCGCACAGAAGTCCCAAGCAGAGACATAGAATAATAGCAGCAAAAATTTGAAACAAAACACAAGTCATTCAAAAGATGCATTTTATTGATATTGAAACAAGGATTACAAAGGGGCGCAAGGCCAAAATTATAAGTCACTCAAGCTCACTCATGCTCACTCTTCTCACATTACAAGTCACTCAGCTCTCTCTCATCTCTCAATACAAGTCTTGAACCAGCGGATGCTTCGGAAGGCGACGTCCATACATTATGTCCCGTATAAGTCTTGACTCCATGCAGCTGTACGTTTCGAATCGCCAAGGAACTCCGTGCCTCGACGCATCCAAGCGAGCTTCGCGCCACGAGCTTCTACCTGTGCCTGCGCATGAAAACTATATGGGTGTCAGTACTCAACTGTACTGGTGGAATGAGATCCTCGCCCACCCATACAAAACCGACATGTTCATTTACTTTGTGCAGCATAACCCTTTTGATTGTCTTTCTACTCCTGCCTTAGGATTATTTTAGGACCGATGCCTTGGCCTATTTTGTGTCTCTAGACCATCCCGTGCTTGCAACAACAACGTTAACCTATCAAGTCGTGTTTGCCTTACAGTCCAAAATCAGAGACGCGACTACGTGATAGTACCCAATTTCCTTGTGACTGTGCTACAAATCCATCGTGTCGTGCCTCGCAACTCAGTGTGACTTAACCATATCGTCGCCTCGCGGCCCTTGCTACTTTGATCACCAACTGACCCAATCAAGACTTGTGGGCTAAGTGTCACTCGACCGACTTTGTCTAACTGTGTTTCCTAACTTAAACTCAAGATGACTCAAATCTAACTTATGTAACTTATATGCCAACAACTTAAAACTCGACGCCACCTCTCGTACCGAAGCACGTCGCCTATGTTGAAGCTAGGGGTGCAACTCGGGCGGGTTGGGTCGGGCTTGAGCTCAACCCGAACCCAACCTGATGAATCATAAGCCTAGTCCGAGCCCAAGCCCAGCCGGACCTCGGGTTCAACATATGAAGCCCAAGACCGAGCCCAAAGGATCGGGTTGAACTCGGGTTGGGTCGGGTCCATCGGGCTCTAATATAATATTTGAAATAATTTTAAACAAAACCAATATTAGACACATAATCAAATAGCAATCAAGTCTTAATCATTACAAAATGCAAACTGTAAAATTTAGGATAAGGAGTTGAAGAGTTTGAGTGGATAAATTTAGGATTTAAACTTTTTATTAAAAAAGTATGAAACCCGACTTATATATATATATATATATATATATATATATATATATATATATATATATATATATATATATATATATATAAATATATATATATATATATATATATATATAATCGGGTTTCGGGTTCTTTGGGTAACCCGACACATGAACCCAAGCTGTGAAACCCATAAATTTTTTTCAGTTAAATTAATTGAATATTCTAAATTATTGTTATTAATTATTAATTGTTAAATTAGGAAAATTATTTTTTTAGAAAATTATTATTTCGAGAATTTTTGAGTTTAAGTTAAAACCTGTAAAAGTTTATTTTATAAGTTATTGTTAATGAAAAACCATATTTTAGAAAAAATTATTTTTCTGGATTTTTGACTGTTGGCCCTGACCCGTCCCATAAATCAATATTATTTTAAACCAATTAATAGATTTTTGGCCTGACCCGAATCCGTACCCAGTTCTCATCCTGAGTCTATCCCGAACCCGTTCCCGAGTCCCGGACCCGTTCCCGAACCCAAGTTCGAATCCAAGCAAATTTTTGGTTTTTGAAATCTGAAATATTAATTGATATTTATTAAGATTTTCATAAACAAAGAGAATTTAATAATTGATATAACATTAACAAAATTCTTTTAACTCTCTCACTTCATAACCATTATTGCCAGCTTTCATTTTTTTCGGCCGAGTCTTCCTGAGCAGGCCGATCGGTCGACTCCTCCCCGCGGGAAACCGTCGAAAACCCCCTCCTCTTCCCCTTCCGGTAACCCCCGCTCACCTCTCCCTACTTAAAACCCTCCATCTCACCATCTCCATCACCATCTCACCACTTTCCCTAATTTTGCGTGCCCTAGCTCCGAGCTCCACCTCCCGGAGTTCCTTCCGACCCGACGTCGAAGATCCCTGCCGGCCTTCGCCTACCTCGGCTACCCCCGCAGCCGCCCAGGCCAGCCGAGCCCGGCGGTTCCCGACCCAGGCCGACCACCCAACGGTTTCGCCGGCCCCCTTCCGCCGCGCATCGTTTCCCGACCGCGCCCAGCTGCCCCTCCAGCGCCGATCCCTACCCCCGCAGCTGCTGTTCCCGCGTCCGTCCCTCAGCGACCCGCTGTTCGGCCCCGACCCCGATGCCTCCTCGTGCTCACCCCGTTTCCGATCCAGCACCTTCCCGTGCCCTGCTGCTGTTCCCCGCGCTGTCTTCCGTGGCGCATGTGGTTCTGTGGCCGTCCCTGTTCTCGTACTTTTCCAAGTTTCTGCTGTTCGCGTATTTTCTGACTTTCCGAGTCCGCATAAATTTGGCTTTTCTTCCAATATTTTATCTGAGAGCTCTAGCCGAGCACCGAGGTATATTTCTCGTGTCCCTGTGTCCCTCAAATTAGAGTAGTCTATGATGAAATTGGTCCACGAATTCCCCGGGAATTCGGTAAGTGAGATATTTTCGGATTTTCCGAAATCCTTTCGGAAACATTCTGTGAGTTTTGGAATATTTCTATGGGTTTGGTTTTTCCAAATTTCATTTCGGAATTGGTTCTGTGGCTTTGAGTGTTCTATTGGTATTTCCGAAGTTCATTTCGGGTTTTCCGAGTTTCATTTTGGTTTTCCGAATTTCGGAAACTTGCTGTGGTGTTTCTGGATTAGTATTCGGGATCTCCGATTTATTTCGGGTTTTCCGAATTCATCTCGGGAACGTATTCTCTGTATATAAAGTTACATATATTTGGTTTCACTGGTTTGGGAATTATATTGGATGTTGAGGACATTTTCCTAGTTTTTGGGTTGACCGAAAATAGAGAAAGTGCTGCCGGATTTTTCTATAAAATTTAATTATATAATTTTAAAATGGTTTTTCGGAAAAGAATATTATTTGATTTTCGGGCGACGACCATACCGGTCCATGGGCCCTGGCTAAGTGCAAACGAAACCGGTTTCGTCCGGACGTTGAGGCATTAGCCTATATGACGATTGGACCAATATCTGAGACTCACTATTAAATTTATTTTAATTATTAGTTTTATTTTATAATTAAATTGTAGGATTTTTAGGGACTAACTAATATTTTCCTTCTTATTTTAATTCATGTAAAATGGTCTGTAAAGGGCATAAGCCCATTTATTTTCTATAAATTTGTAATAATTAGTAATGTGGTTATAATTTTCTGGTGGATGTACGAAAGCGTAAATTTAGGAATACTGATAATAATATTTTAGAAATTCACGTTATTCTCATTTAAAGAAAAATGTATTTTTATAGATAATTATAAATACCAAGTTTTTTCGAATAAACTGATAAATACAAGTTTTTTCGAAATTAAATATAAATTAATGTTTCATAATTACAACGTACCGACAATCGCGTTTTGTTCGTATTAACTAAATAAAGATTAAAATTGATTAGGACAAAACTTAGAGATTGCAACTAGCATAGTTAGCATGGCGATTTTAGAATCTAAGACCGACTTCTCGACTGTAGGATTTCGAGGACGAGGCTAATTTCAATCCTGAAGTCTCAACCCTTCAAGTCCAGTCCAATTTGAGGCAAGTACAGTTTGTGGTAGTTTACAATTATTTAGTAATAGTTTTATTGCAAATTTAAACCACGAGGCAACACGGAACTCTCTCTGAGATCATTGACTGTTTAACTGTTGGGTACTGGGGGAGTAGTGTAATGAGTATGACCACATCCAAAATAGTATAATGACTGTGTTAGCTTACCCTCATACACACGGGGATAAGCCATATCGTATCAATAGGATACAATTGTACAACCCAATCCGGTCATATTTATTGCCTATTCACATCACACTGTCTTTAACTGTTGGAAAACTATTTACTTCAAATTGTTTAAAAATACATAATTCCATTATTATTTTAATTGTTAAAATTATCATGAATTGTACTTTGCTCCCTCCTGACTGGAGACTATATTTTTAGGTCCTATTGATGATGCAGAGCTACTGATTAGTAGTTACTATGATCCTGAGTTGTACCCGGCTGTTCTTCCAGAGGATGATGAGGAGGAGATTGCCAATTAGTTTTATTTTCAGTTTATGATATTGTGAAAGACAAATATTTTATTTCAGTTGTGGGTTGTATTTGAGAACTTTGTGTTTGAACAAGTTTCATTTATCGAAATATTAAAAGTTGTGACAATTAGAATTTGTGTTGTTGATTACCTGCATGAGTGATACAGCTTACTGCCACCGTCTCAACAACGGTGCAGGCTGGACATGATCCGATTCGACCCAAGAAATTGGGACCGGGTCGTGACATGTTTTTAGTGGTGGCCCATGCAGGTCAGATCAACAACTTAGGAAAACATCTAGAAACATTTAGAACACTAGAACATTAATTTGTCACAACATAGGACCGTTATATATTATAAATATTTTTGCTTGTTATAGACTGGTAGGTTACCTTGCTTATGTTTATATCCTAAACCTTCCAGAGAATGGCCACTGACAAGACCAACCCTGCTGGCGATGGGGTATCTTCACCCTATCATACTCCATCTCCTCAACCAAGTCCAGGGTTTATTCCCTCGCAGCTGATTGATCGTCCCCATAATACATCCAGTAAAGTTTTCACTACACTGGCGATTCCTACCTCTTCTCAAACTGAGTTGCATTTCCTTGGTGAAGTATCCATTCCTGTTGCTCCACCAGTACCAGCAAACACCTCTCAAATGGTTGCCCTATTTCAAGAAATCATGGAGTTCCAGAAGGCTCAAGCTGAAGCCCAGCAGGAACAGATGAATATCACGAGAGAAGTCATGAAGAACGTCAATGATGTAGCCTTAGCTATCTTAAACCAAGTTGGAGCGGAACCTCGTCCTAGGAGGGATACCCCTGAATCTAGAAGATATTTGAGCCCTATCCGGCAGTCATATCGTAAGAAGCTATTGGTTTGTGACTACTGTAAAAGGCTTGGTCACCAAGCCAATATTTATCGCAAGAGATTGGGGAAATCTTTGGCATGTGGATCTGCTGAACATCGGGTAAAGGACTGCCCATTATCTTTCCATCAAACCAGAGCACATATCCCAGCAACACCTGTTAGGCCACAACCTAGGGACTCTCTTCCTATCCAGCAGACCTTGCCTCCTACAATAAGGCATGATGCAGACTCGAAGTTCATAGAAGATGAAGCAGTTGGAGACTGCTCATGCAAGAGCCAGAACCATGAAGAATGGTACCTAGGACTGCTGAATAGCATTATCTATTGTTATAAGAAGTTGTAACAGGATGTCCTTAGATCAATCATGAGAGTTTTTGCTGTAATTCTCCATATGAATAAAATTCTTAGTTACACCTTTATGGTAGATGTCTTCCCTGATAGTCTTCCCGGATTACCCCCAGATCGAGAAATAGAGTTCACCATTGACCTAGTCCCCGGCTCTCCCCCTATTTCTAAGGGATGCTACAGAGTCAACCCGAAGGAGGCCAAGGAGATGAAGGACCAGATCAATAAACTGAAGGCTCTGGGATTCATTCAAGACGGAGCTTCACCCTGGGGAGCACCTGTCCTGTTTGTGCCCAAGAAGGACGGAACAATACGGATGTGCATCGACTACCGGGCGCTGAACAATATCACCATCAAAGAATAAGTACCCTCTGTCCCGGATCGATGACCTATTTAATCAATTGAGCGGAGCCAAGGTGTTTTCGAAGATTGATCTTAGATCTGGCTACCATCAGATCAGGGTCAGGAAGGAAGATATTCCCAAGACGGCATTCCACACCAAGTATGGGCAGTTTTGAATTCTTGGTCATGCCGTTTGGACTGACGAATGCTCCTGCGGTGTTCATGAACCTTATGAACAAGGTTTTCCATGAATACCTAGATCAAATTGTCGTTGTCTTCATCGATGACATTCTGATCTATTCAAAGACGAAAGAGGAGCACGAAGAGCACCTCAGAAAAGTTCTGGAAACTTTGAGGAAGGAGAAGCTGTATGGTAAGCTATCCAAATGTGAATTCTTTCTAGACAAGGTGAATTTTCTTGGCCATGTTGTCACAGGAGAAGGAATTTCGGTGGACCCTAAGAAGATAGCTGTTGTTGAGAAGTGGTCTACCCCAAGCTCAGTTGCTGAAATCAGAAGTTTCTTGGGCTTGGCTGGCTACTATCAAAAATTTGTGAAGGATTTTGCCAAGATTGCTGAACCAATGACGAAGCTCACTCGGAAGAATGAAGAGTTCATCTGGATGGAAGCTTGCCAGGCGTCGTTTGAGGAACTGAAGAAGAGGCTTATAACAGCACCGATACTTGCGCTACCCGCAGGTACCGGCGGTTTCTCAATCTACAGCGATGCCTCTGGAAAAGGACTGGGTTGCGTTCTTCAACAACATGGAAAAGTGATTGCTTACGCATCTAGGCAATTACGGACTCATGAGAATAACTATCCCACACATGAATTGGAGTTTGCAGCAGTTATTTTTTGCACTGAAGCTGTGGAAGCCTTATCTCTATGAAGAGATAGTGGAAATATTTACAGACCATAAAAGTCTTAAATATGTTTTCACTCAGAAGAAGCTGAACATGAGACAAAAAAAATGGCTGGAGCTGATGAAGGATTTCAACATCGACCTGCAATACCACCCGGGTAAGGCTAATGTGGTCACAGATGCACTTAGTCGATACCCGATAGCGATGTTCTTGACCAAGGAGCGACATTTGCTGGAGAACATAGACTGGAGATTGTATTACCCTGAGGAAAAGATAAAGAAACTGGGGCGAGAAGTTATTGTGCCTAGAGCTGACTCAACAATGAAGCAGTTGCAATTGCGTTCAAGTATGATGAACAAGGAGACACAACTCCAAGATAAGACACTTTGCAAACTCGAAGATAAAGTGCTGGCAGGAACATTTAAAGGATTCTCTATCGCCAGTGACAGAGCATTGAAGAATGGTACGAGGCTGTGTGTACCATCTGGCGAATTGAGGAATGAGCTGATGCAAGAAGCGCACCAGTCGCAGTATTCCATACATCCTGGAGCTAATAAGATGTATCGGGATATGCGTACCATCGTTTGGTGGTATGGAATGAAGAAGGATGTATCCAGATTTGTGGCTAGATACTTGATTTGTCAACAAGTGAAGGCTAGCAGACAGAGACCCGCAGGACTTCTACAGCCGCTGGACATTCCGGAGTGGAAGTGGGAGCATATAACAATGGACTTTGTGTCAGAATTGCCTCGATCCCAAGGAGGGAAGGACGCTATTTGGGTTATTGTGGACCGACTGACTAAGTCAGCTCACTTTATTCCCTTCAAGATTGGTATATCCATCGAGAAGTTGGCGGCACTGTACATGCGGTATATCTACCGGATTCATGGAGTACCGGTAAGTATTGTATCTGACCGAGATACTAGATTTACCTCACACTTTTGAAAGAGTTTGCATGACAGCTTGGGAACAAAACTGAAGTTCAGCACAGCCTACCATCCCCAAACTGACGGACAATTAGAGAGAACCATCCAGACGCTAGAAGATATGCTGAGATCTTGCGTCTTGGAATTTGGAGGGTCTTGGAAAGACCATTTGCATTTAGTAGAATTCTCCTACAACAACAGTTACCAAGCTAGCATTAGTATGACACCATTTGAAGCTCTTTATGGACGTCGTTGCCGCACTCCACTTGCATGGGACGACGTAGGAGAAAGAGTACTGTTGGGGCCAGAAATGGTGACTGATGCAGCAGAGAAGGTGAAGGTGATTAGAGACAAGCTCAGGATTGCCCAAGACAGACAGAAGCATTAGACAGATAGCAGTCGTCGACCACTGGAGTTTGAAGGAGGAGATAGTGTCTTTGTGAAGATTTCTCCTACCAGAGGAACTATCCGATTTGGCAGAGCTGGGAAGCTGAGTCCCAGATATATTGGACCATTTGAAGTTTTGAGCCGAATTGGTGAAGTAGCGTATCGGTTAGCTCTACCAGCTAATCTTGAGGGCGTGCACAACGTCTTCCACGTTTCACAGCTCAGACGCTACATCCCGGATCCGAGTCACATCTTGGACCATTCAGAGCTGGAGATTGGACCGAGCCTCACAGTACCAGAGAAACCTGTGGCAATTTTGGACAGAGGCGAGAAGAGGACCAGAACTTCGGTGACTCCCATAGTCAGAGTTATGTGGAGGCACAATTCCCCAGGCGAGTCTACCTGGGAGCGAGAAGATGAGATGCGGGAGCAGTACCCGTACTTGTTTGAGACCTGAGGTAATTTCTAACCCTATCATTTAATTTCGAGGACGAAATTTCTTAAGGAGGGAAGGTTGTGAAACCCATAAATTTTTTTCAGTTAAATTAATTGAATATTTTAAATTATTGTTATTAATTATTAATTGTTAAATTAGGAAAATTGTTTCTTTAGAAAATTATTATTTCGGGAATTTTTGAGTTTAAGTTAAAACCTGTAAAAGTTTATTTTATAAGTTATTGTTAATGAAAAACCATATTTTAGAAAAAATTATTTTTCTGGATTTTTGACTGTTGGCCCTGACCCGTCCCATAAATCAATATTATTTTAAACCAATTAATAGATTTTTGGCCTGACCCGAATCCGTACCCAGTTCTCATCCTGAGTCTATCCTGAACCCGTTCCCGAGTCCCGGACCTGTTCCCGAACCCAAGTTCGAATCCAAGCAAATTTTTTGTTTTTGAAATCTGAAATATTAATTGATATTTATTAAGATTTTCATAAAGAAAGAGAATTTAATAATTGATATAACATTAACAAAATTCCTTTAACTCTCTCACTTCATAACCATTATTGCCAGCTTTCATTTTTTTCGGCCGAGTCTTCCTGAGCAGGCCGATCGGTCGACTCCTCCCCGCGTGAAACCGTCGAAAAACCCCCTCCTCTTCCCCTTCCGGTAACTATGGCGACTAGAGATGAAACCCAGAATAAACACGCCTTATCCATTGGGCCACAAAGTGATTTCCAGCATTAATTTTCAGTTTTCACCATTTCGATATTATTATTATACAAAGCTTGGAATGATTCGAAGGAAAATATTAAAAAAATTAATAAAAACAGACGACTCTACTGGGGATCGAACCCAGAGTCTCTGGTTTCGTAGACCAGCGCCTTGCGGGGAAACGCTCACCTTGTCGACAAGTTGTCCATGACCATGCAAGACTCAACTCAAACTGACGTCTCACACAATCTTTCTACCTCTAGTGTTACCATCTCTTTTAGGGCCTAGTTTAATACTTCTCACATCTTAGACTGCCTCGACGACTCATAGTCGCGAGCATTCTTCTTTCTTGCCCTAGAATTTCATTCAACTCAGGAACAACTATTTGAAGCCCCATTTTCCCAAACTCAATGAATCAACCGTAACCCGTGCCTTAAAACACTAAGTTTGTGCATCGTGCCTTAAACCGACTTGAACTCTATGCGACACACCACCGCCCAAGTCATACTCTATATGACGGGCCTTACGGTCGTGGAACCAAGTAATTTAGACATCCGCAGGAAAACGTGAGACAGTGCTTAGAAAAGACTTCAATCGCCTATTATAACTTAGCCTGACTTAATCGTGCAACAACTTGACAAGCAAAGACTACGTCAAGCCTCGCATCGGGGGAATGTGTCGTGCACGCGTTCAACTTTGAACGACCCCGTCGTTTGGGTGCCTAGACTTATGCCACTAGCCGTGCAATGCAACTTAACTCATGGGGCGGGTCAAGCCTATGCCAAGCCTTGGACGATGGGACCGTGCATGCTTTATGAAACATTTATGCGGGCGACGCCTATGACTTAGGCTAACTCTTGACTTTGTAGCGAAGACTAACTTTCCCTTCTCCCAAGCCACGGGACGAAGGACCTAGTGTCATTTTCAAAGCACGTCGTGCACCAACTCTAAGCCGACCGTTGGACCTTTCCATATTCTAACTCAATTCGACCCGTCGGGATTATTCCCTTATCTATGTGGATTCGTCTCTTTTATTATCAAGCCTACTTGTACAAGTTGAAAGCATACAATTTATTATGTGAAGGCTAAGATGAGGTAAGTTCACCGAAACTACCCCACCTAAGCGAGGAGTCGCCTCGACCGAGCGAGTCTTCGAGCAGCCGTTGCAAGGCTAAGTTCGAATGCCGTCGGCATTCCGATTCCTCTGATTGACTGAGCGGGACGGGGCAATACATTCAGGACGTAGGAAAAAACTGCTCCGAACGTTCAGCAACTGCTCAAATCGTGCACGGACACGATTTGAGCCAAGTGGCGCACAGCGCGCACCGACTGCGCACCTGCTCCCGCACGCACTTGCGCAAACCACGCGCCAACTGCTGAACGATCGGGCCGCGACGCAACTTAAACGCACTATGCGCCTAGCGACGATGCTGTCGTGCTAAGTGCAAAGTGTGCCAACAAAATGCCACATTACGCCTCATGAGCCCATGAGCTCGAGTCCGAGTCGCTAAGCCCCTACATGGCTTAGCTCCAATGGAATAAATTCCAATAGCAAAATGCATTAATGCTTTACCATGGAGTTTTATCCTTACCTCCTAGTAAAATCACCCACATGGTTCCCTCCTTAGGGTTCACCACCCCATGTGCACATCTCAACAACATAGCAAGTATATATTGAGATACAACTCACGATGCTTTTCCAATGTGGGACTAAATAATACTAGGCATGTGTTGAGAGCAAGCTCTCTCTACATGTTAAAGGAAAAGCTCTAACAACAGCTACTCGATCGACTTTCACCCAAAAGTCGCAAAAGTGACCCACTTGCATCTTATTTGCTGCATACCAAACAGGCCCATAGACTATGTATGTTGCACATAAATTTTTTTATTAAAAATTAGATTAAAAAATAAATTATGTTAAAATATTTTAAATATTATTTGAATATATTTGAATTAGTATTTCATATTTATATGTTTCTAAGATTTTGGATGTGTTTAGTTAGATAATATTATGTACTTAGTTTAAATATAATTTAAATAATTTAATATATTTTAGAATTTCTTATATGTTAAGGTAGTTAGAAGGATTTAGAGCTTTTATTTTAATTTTTAATTAAATGTGAAGAATTTGTTTTAATTTTTTTAAATATTTAATGGAGGATATACATACGACTTGGACAATATAATTTTTGGTTGTGTGACACTTGTTAGAATTTTTAAATTTTTTTAATTTTTTTAATTTTTTAATTATATAATGGAGGATATACATATGACTTGGACCGGCTCATTTTTTGATCCGTTTTCGTATTATAATAGTAAAGATTATACAACAACTACATGTCTATCTAAAGTAAAATAATTTTTTTTTGACTTTCGTCCCACTTATTAATATGAATTTGTACGTACATCCCACTTTTGTGTTTATTAGACTTACATCACATTTTTTGCCGTGAAAAATATTTGTTTTATCGTGAAAAATATAAAATGGTATGTATGTCTAATAAACAAAAAAATGTATTGTAAATACAAATTTATATTAATAGGTGGGACGAAAGTCAAAAATCTCAAATTAGAAAGAAGGAAAAAATCGTGAATCGAACCGCAGGGGAGGTGTGAGTGTATAAAAATTGAAAAAGTGGATCCAGATGACATGCAACATAGCATGCACAAAGTCCTTTGCTTTATGCCGGTGATTTGAAAAAAAAAAGGAAAAAAAATGATATAACTATGGCGACTAGAGATGAAACCCAGAATAAACACGCCTTATCCATTGGGACACAAAGTGATTTCCAGCATTAATTTTCAGTTTTCACCATTTCGATATTATTATTATACAAAGCTTGGAATGATTCGAAGGAAAATATTAAAAAAAAAATTAATAAAAACAGACGACTCTGCTGGGGATCGAACCCAGAGTCTCTGGTTTCGTAGACCAGCGCCTTATCCATTGGGCCACAGAGTCTCTTTTATCATTACATCTCATTTTATAGATAATAACTATAGTTTAATTTTAACTCATAAAAAAAAGGGATATTTTGTAAAACCTCCCCTAAATAATGGGCTAATTTGCGAAATACCCCCTAAAGATCTCGAATTGGTAAAACCTCCTTTCCGTCAAGACGGTGTTTAATTTTGGGTGACGTGGCAATTGTTGCATACGTGGCCACAACTCTGTTTTCCAAATTTTATGAAATTTCCAAATTACCCTTCCTCCATCCCCCTTCCCCTTCTTCCTCCTGGAGCCACGTCCCCTTCGAGCACCCGGCCACGTTCGACACGCTCGCGATGGAGCCCCGCCGGAGCAGCCCACGCCGACCCAGCGCGAGGAGCAGGCGTCGGGGCCGGTCCAGTTGGAGGCCAGGTTGCCGTGGGCGTCGACGAGGGCGCGGAAGGCGGAGAGGGAGTCGGTGTCGCTGGTGGACGAGGAAAGTAGTGCCGTGTTCGACAACAACAAGAAGAAGAATGTGTGTGAGAGTTTAAGTTTCAAAATAAAAAATGTCCAACAGCTTTGAGCTTGGCTGGGCTGACTTTGGTTATCTTTTTTGCTTGCTGCTTAATTTGTGTTTTCTCCTTACTGTAAATAGAATAATTTGTGTTCCTCCTTACTGTAATTAGAATAATTTGTGTTTCCTCCTTTAATGGCAGAAATTGCCTCCTTCTCTAGAGATGAAGAAACACCCCCATGCTTGTAGGAACCTGATCTTTGGTAGACAAGTTGTACGCTGGAAGAGGATCAAGTGAAAGATGAGGAAGATGATCGGTATAAATAGGTTAGAGGAAAAGTAAGAGAGGAAGAAGATGACCGTTAGAGAGAGAGAGAGGAGAGAGAGAGGGGGAAAAGCCACGTACGCAGGGGTATTTTCGTCTGACTGGAAAAGCCACACACGGATAGCCACGTCACCCAAAATTAAACACCGTCTTGACGGAAAGGAGGTTTTACCAATTCGAGATCTTTAGGGGGTATTTCGCAAATTAGCCCATTATTTAGGGGAGGTTTTACAAAATATCCCTAAAAAAAATAAGAAAAAATACTCAACGACTCTGCTGGGGATCGAACCCAGAATCTCTGGTTTCGTAGACCAGCGCCTTATCCATTGGGCCACAGAGTCATTTCTGCCAGTAGTTGTCAGTTTAAGTATGTAATTGTAGTTTAATGTTTTAATTTTAACTCTAAGATAAATAAAAAAAGTAAGAAAAATATAATACGACTCTGCTGGGGATCGAACCCGAGTCTCTGGTTTCGTAGACCAGCGCCTTATCCATTGGGCCACAGAGTCTTTTTTCTCATTACTTCTCATTTTATATATAATAACTATAGTTTAATTTTAACTCATAAAAAAAATAAGAAAAAATAAGAAATAAATAGAAAATAAGAAAAATAAGAAATAAATATTAATAACTTTAGCTCAATTTGTATGTCAAGAAAAATAAGAAATAAATAGAAAATAAAAATAAAATAACAATAACGACTCTGCTGGGGATCGAACCCAGAATCTCTGGTTTCGTAGACCAGCGCCTTATCCATTGGGCCACAGAGTCATTTCTGCCAGTAGTTGTCAGTTTAAGTATGTAATTGTAGTTTAATGTTTTAATTTTAACTCTAAGATAAATAAAAAAAGTAAGAAAAATATAATACGACTCTGCTGGGGATCGAACCCGAGTCTCTGGTTTCGTAGACCAGCGCCTTATCCATTGGGCCACAGAGTCTTTTTTCTCATTACTTCTCATTTTATATATAATAACTATAGTTTAATTTTAACTCATAAAAAAATAAGAAAAAATAAGAAATAAATAGAAAATAAGAAAAATAAGAAATAAATATTAATAACTTTAGCTCAATTTGTATGTCAAGAAAAATAAGAAATAAATAGAAAATAAAAATAAAATAACAATAACGACTCTGCTGGTGATCGAACCCAGAATCTCTGGTTTCGTAGACCAGCGCCTTATCCATTGGGCCACAGAGTCATTTCTGCCAGTAGTTGTCAGTTTAAGTATGTAATTGTAGTTTAAATTTTTAATTTTAACTCTAAGAAAAATAAAAAAAGTAAGAAAAATATAATACGACTCTGCTGGGGATCGAACCCAGAGTCTCTGGTTTCGTAGACCAGCGCCTTATCCATTGGGTCACAGAGGGCTCAATTGCTTCGGTGGTACTTCAAGTTATACCCTATTAACAATAAAGTACCTAATGTATTATTCCTTACTTAAAAGTAACACACCTTATAATTAAGGTGTATCACAGTCCCTGTACCAACTTTCTGTCAAGTTGCTAACGGAAATGGGCTCAATTACTTCGGTGGTATTCCAAGTTATACCCTATTAACAATAAAGTACCTAATGTATTATTCCTTACTTAAAAGTAACACACGTTATAATTAAGGTGTATTACAGTCTATGAATCAACTTTCCGTCATTTTTGAATCTCACTTTGTTTCTCTTTATTACCAAAACACTAAAATTTGAAAAACCTCGAGTAGAGTATTGCAACATTAGAGGAAAACCCTAACTAGTAGTTATTATTATGGAAATCCTAAAGTAATTTATTGTGTAAACCATGCAATAATTTATTGTGGAAACCCTAAAATAAAAGAAGAGCCGATCCTAAAAATGTTTATGCTGACAAAATTGCAGCAAATGAAGCAAGTGAAATGGAATGGGATCTTGCGAAGATCCCATGTTATTGCGAAGGAACTTCTCTGTGCAAATTATTCACTACAAATACACCTTGGAATCGTGGGCGCCAATTTTTAAAATGTGCAAAGGAGGTAGGATGTGATTTTTGGTGTTGGACTGATGAACTTCGGTTATGTCGTTGCGAAGCCGAATTTTGCAAAATACGAACATCAAAGGTGCCTAGGAGCTTAGGTCAAAAATTCTACTGTTGTCCATTATCTACTAGTGTAAGTGAAACATACTTTTCTTTGTACATTAATATAAATTAATTATTATTTTTTGCTATTAATGTGTAACTTTCAATTGTAATTTCTTTCTTCAATACATGTAGAGAAAAAATTTCGGTTGTGAATACATTAGGTACTTTATTGTTAATAGGGTATAACTTGGAGTACCACCGAAGTAATTGAGCCCATTTCCGTTAGCAACTTGACGGAAAGTTGGTACAGGGACTGTGATACACCTTAATTATAACGTGTGTTACTTTTAAGTAAGGAATAATACATTAGGTACTTTATTGATAATAGGGTATAACTTGGAGTACCACCGAAGCAATTGAGCCGGCCACAGAGTCTTTTTTCTCATTACTTCTCATTTTATATATAATAACTATAGTTTAATTTTAACTCATAAAAAAAAATAAGAAAAAATACTCAACGACTCTGCTGGGGATCGAACCCAGAATCTCTGGTTTCGTAGACCAGCGCCTTATCCATTGGGCCACAGAGTCAATTTTATAAATAATCTCAGTTTAAAATAATAATTGTAGTTTATTTTAACTCTAAGAAAAATATAATCAACTCTGCTGGGGATCTTACCCAGAATCTCTGGTTTCGTATCCAGTGGGCCACAGAGTCAACTTGTCAAATTTTATTATATTTTTACACAGATCGTCCATATTCCTTTTTTTTTTTTTGCGAATTTATTTTGTACGGTACCATGTTTATGACCTAATTAGACTTTAGGTAGTAAGTTTGTCCGTTTTAGACTTTGGGTACTCAAATTTTTTTAGTGACAAACATTCGTCATTAAAAGACGCATTTAATTACTAAAAAAAAAAATCGAATACCAAAGTCTAAAACGGACAAATCCAGTATCCAAACTCTAATTATGTATAAATATGGTACCCTTGTACTAAATAATCTTCTTCTTTTTGCCATCTATCTTGCTTAATGAGTCTTTTCTTCATTACCTTTTAAAAGATATTTCAACCAAAATCCATACTTTTTATTTCAAATTTTACGACATGTAAGAGTATACCTAAGTATAGGTGGAGATAACTTGGACCCTGTTCGGTATCACATTCGTTTATTGATTTTTTTTTTAAATTTTTTATTTATAAATAATAAATAAGCTTGACATATCTTGTTTTACTTGTTTAAAAAACAAAAACATGATTGATAAACAATAAAATTACAAAATTATTTATTTTTGGCAAGCAAACATACCATATCACCTCCATACCATACCATGATTGATAAACAATTGTAACTAACTAGTTGACAATTGTGTAGTCCATAATAGAATTTTTTTAATCTTAGAGTTATTTGTATTTATTCCCCCAATTGTTAATTCTATTTCTACTTCCCCCCCAATTTAATTTTAATTAGTGTTACCCCCCAATCTTTGGGTAAAGTGCAAATAAATCCTCCTTAGATTTAAGTTTTTGCATTTGAAGACCCCTTGTTTAAAAAAAAACCCACATTTTAATTTTTGCTTAGTTTGCACCCATGTCATTAACAGACGTTAAAATACGTCTAAAAATACGATTTTACCTCTCCCCCTACTCTCTCCTCCCTCTCTCTCCGATGGTGGGGACTTGTCAAGCGGGGCCGACTAGAGGAGAGGGGAGGGTAGCCGGCCAGCGGAGGGAGGAGGGGACATGTCGAGCTAGGGTTGAGCATTCGGTTAATTCGGTTCAAAACGAACCAAAAATCGAATAAGCAAAATCAAAACCGAACCGAATTGGCCCATAATCAAATCAAACCGAACCAAATTAAATTGGTTCGATTTTTGTTTATTCGGTTTATTTGCACTTTTTGTTAATGTATATAGTACTTAAATATACCTAAATTTATTTAGTATATATCTGTAATACATATATCTGTAATACATATATATATATATATATAAACTAAATTTTCTTATTCGGTTTTTGGTTTTGGACCGAAACCGAAACCTAAAATCGAAACTGAAACCGAATAAGAAAATTTAGTATTTTCAAAACCAAAATCGAACCGAATCTTTTTTTAACCGAACCGAATCTCTTATTCGGTTCTGTTCGGTTTTTTCTTATTCGGCACCCCTCGACCGCCCCTCCTCCCTCTGCTAGCCGGTCCCCTCGACCCGTCTCCCACCTCCCTCCGCTAGCCAGCCCTCCCAACCCCCTCCTCCCTCCGCTGGCCGACCCCCCTCCGCTGGTCGGCCATGCTCGACCTAAGGGTGAGCATTATTCAGTTTGGACCGAAAATTGAACCGAACCGAATAAGAGATTCGGCTCGGTTTTAAAAAGTTCTTATTCTGTTTCGGTTTTGAAAATACTAAATTTTCTTATTCTGTTTCGGTCTTAGGTTTCAGTTTCGGTCCAAACCAAAAACGGAATAAGAAAATTTAGTTACTATATTTTTTTTAATATATATATATATATATATATATATATATATATATATATATATATATATTTTTTTTTTTTTTTTTTTATATATATATATATATATATATATATATATATATATATATATATATATATATATATATATATAAATTTATGTATATTTAAGTACTATATATATTAACAAAAAAATGCAAATAAACCGTAAATCGAACCGATTTAATTCGGTTCCGTTTGATTCGGTTATGGGCCAATTCGGTTCGGTTTCGGTTTTGCTTATTCGATTTTCGGTTCAATTCGGTTTCCGGTTCGGTTTGAACCGAATTAACCGAATGCTCACCCCTAGCTCGACTTGCCCCCTCCTCCCTCCGCTGGCCGGCCACCCTCCCCTCTCCTCTGGTCGGCCCCGCTTGACAAACTCCCACCACCAGAGACAGGGGGGAGGGAAAAAAAATCGTATTTTTAGACGTATTTTAACGTCTGTTAATGGCATGGGTGCAAACTGAGCAAAAATTAAAATGTGGGATCTTTTTTTTTAAATAAGGGGTCTTCAAATGCAAAAACGCAAATTTTAGGAGAATTTATTTGCACTTTACCCAAAGATTGGGGGATAACTCTAATTAAAATAAAATTGGAGGGGAAGTAGAAATAGGATTAGCAATTGGAGGGGTAAATACAAATAACTCTTAATCTTATCAATATATTATTGTATCTCGTTGTTAAGTTATCATGCTATTATAAATATAAGCATATGTAGAACTTTGAAGGGTTCAACGATTAGAGAATTGATCTCTCTATATCTCTCAAATCTCTTAGTCGATAAATTGACTATAATACGTTATTAGCACCTAGCTCTACCATATGAAAGCTCACGATCGTGTGATCATTTTCAAATTCTAAGAGTAAATATGGTCTAATTTATTATTTATTGATCCTTCTTAGTTCTAATCATAAAAGAAAAAGATGATTCCTTTGAAGAGCAACCCCTCACCTCGACAGCTCCATGGCCGGCGGTCTAACTGCCAGAAATAGTTTTCAGTTTTACAATATCCTTCGGATCTATAAGCACGCATTGACTTTCTAAAAGATATATATATAAAGCATTTGGATCTATCAGTCAAGAATGACTCTCAATATTTTTAGATCCTTATGGATAATTAGCCACCAATGGATCTCAAAATCAGCGCCTAGCTATGACGCTATCAAAATCGATCGGAGGCCTGTCTTTTGCCATTAGCAACGTCCCTGACTCTATGGACTTCCACCTAACCTTGTTGTCCGTGAGGCTAACAATGGACACAGTATCGCTTGAAATGGTAATCAAAATTGGTTGGTCATTAGCTCCATGGAATATAATAAGTCTGTTGAATGGAGCAGCCTCACCAAATGGCACGGCTCTGTTGCACCATAGCATCGTCTGAAGTGAAGTTAAAATTCGACCAAAGGAAATCTTCGTTATATAAACAATTGCCTCATAGTCAAAGGAAGATTATTGCTAAGAAAATATCCAAACGTGCAATCCATTGTTCGTTTAGAAAAGTCATTTGTTACAGTTAATTTATCTCAAAATGATTGACTATGAAAGGAACACGTTTGTGTGTGGTACGACTGGAGTGTTAGGTCTTGTGTGTACTTTAGGCCTCGTCAGTGCCGGACTTTAGATTTTGAGGCCTTGAGACAAACTCTAAAAGTGGTACCCTTAAAGTTTAAATTGATGCCCTCAAAATTTACTTGTAGTCTTCGACTCCGACCACTAGACCATCTCAGCAGGAATAACTATAGGCATTAACAAGAACACATTTTTTTAAATAAACTATAAGTCAAGCACAAATAAGTCAATAATTATAGCATTGCAACAATTATACAACAATTACTAAATATTTCAACAACAATTACTGGATATTTCAATAAATTATTTTATGAGGTATTACTAGATATTTCAATAGTAATTTATAAAAATAAATTAATAAATTAGCTAACCTAATAGAAAATGACCAACAACAATTACTGGAAGAAAATGACCAACAACAACAACCTAATAGAAAAATACAAAACTAATAAATTAAGTAACAGACGACACTGCTGGG
This sequence comes from Iris pallida, assembly GCA_029216955.1. Classification (NCBI taxonomy): domain Eukaryota; kingdom Viridiplantae; phylum Streptophyta; class Magnoliopsida; order Asparagales; family Iridaceae; genus Iris; species Iris pallida. The sequence goes on along the minus strand of JANAVB010040216.1, from coordinate 1,052,300 downwards.
GATCGAACACAGAGATTCTGGTTTCGTAGACCAGCGCCTTATCCATTGGGCCACAGAGTCTTTTTTCTCATTATGTCTCAGTTTATATATAATAATTATAGTTTAATTTTAACTCATAAAAAATAGAAAAAATACTCAACGACTCTGCTGGGGATCGAACCCAGAATCTCTGGTTTCGTAGACCAGCGCCTTATCCATTGGGCCACAGAGTCATTTCTGTCATTATTTTCATTTTTATTAGAAATAATCTTTGTAGACTTTAAGAACAATAAAAAAGTAAGAAAATTATAATATAATAATAATAATATATGTATAATAAATACGACTATGCTGGGGATCGAACCCAGAATCTCTGGTTTCGTAGACCAGCGTCTTATCCATTGGGCCACAGAGTCATTTCCGTGATTAATTGTCAGTTTAAGTATGTAATTGTAGTTTAATTTTAACTCTAAGAAAAATAAAAAAGTAAGAAAAACATAATACGACTCTGCTGGGGATCGAACCCAGAGTCTCTGGTTTCGTAGACCAGCGCCTTATCCATTGGGCCACAGAGTCATTTCTGTCAAATTAATGGGCCATAATTTTATATTCTATAACTTTTTGTCACCTATCTTACTTAACATAAGACTTTTCTTGATTACTTTTTATAAGATATTCCAAACGAAGTCCATACTTTTTATTGTCGTACATGGGATCCATTTCAAATTTTAAGGCTTCTTAACATTTATACTATTTTTTTTGTAAATGTCATTCCTAGAAATTGAATTCAAGCAACCAAAAAAAAAATACTTCCGACCTTAACTACTTTAGTTCAAATTATTTAATTATAAATAAATTATATTAGATAGTTAAATACTTAGTTAATTTTTTAATAACTAGTGAAGTATTTAGATAGTTATTTAGTTATCTTTTTATTAATTTTTTAATGTATTTAAATGATTGATGATATGCATACGGTTTGGACGGTTCATTTTTTAGCCGTTTCCAAGCCGCATTAAAATGAGTCGTCTAAACCGTATGTATATCATCATTTAAATGAATGAAAAAAAATACCTAAATGCTCTACTAATTATTTTAGAAAAACTTAACCAAGCATTTACCTATGATATATTTATAATTAAATAATTCTAACTCAATTGCTTAAGATGATAGGCATTTTTTCTTTATTGCTTTAGTTACGGTATTTTAGGTAATAAATTCATATTTATTTATTTTTTAATATACTTTTATGCACATGCAAATACACATGCACGTTGCTAGTTTCTTATAATGGTGTTACGCCCCAGATCCAGAATACTGGAGAGCGGGGGCAGACACAGCCAGCTACGTATATAGAAGTGTATTCCACCTCCATATACGGTCACGGCTGTCTAGATGTATGAGGATTTATCTACAAGCCATCAGTCTCTTATGGTCAAGAACAAGCCTAGTGTCCCAATCTCAAGCAAGCAATAATAGTCACAAGTTGTTAGACCATCAGATATTCAATAGTAAGGCGTCACATACATTTCATATACAGATGATCATAAAGCTAGTCGTACAAAATGCGAGGACTAGCAAGAGTTTCAGTCATACATGATCAACCATAGAATTTGTTAATCATGTTACAGCCCGTAGTATCACCCTCGAAATCCGTGTTACGTATTTTCGTACACGTGTACATATTTCGGGTCCGTATTTTTATTAGTCATGGTTAGCTAGTCATGATTTTATTTTTAGCATGTTGCATTGGCATGGTTATTTGGGCATTTCATTGGTTATGGCTTAGCTTGGTTCGGTTTAGCTTGCCTTGGTTTGAGATGGAGAGGGTTGATATATAATCCAACTCCTTCTCTCTCTCTTCATTCACTTCTTCATTTATTTTCTTCATCTTCTTCATTTACTCCTCCCACCTACCAAGTCCTAGGCAAGTGCAACTTGCTTCATGATGGATCTCAAGTTTTATTGTTCCATTCTCTTCCTTACTTGATTTTAAGCCATTTTAGAACTTGACATTTTTTATTTTGGTGGATGGATTCATGTAGATCTAAGTGTGTATTATTTTCGGTTTTCTTGGGTTTTGATCTATTAAACTTTATTATTTTCATGTTTTGATTGTTCCATGTTGTAAAGAATTCGATTTTACCCAAAATACACCTTTGAAAAGTTAGATTTCGACTTGTTTTGAGGAAGTTATGGCCAAAAGCATTTTTGGCCATTTCTATGTTCATCAGTCCTGATTTTGGCAGGGACGATGAATAGTGTCGCATGAATAGTACCGCAGCCGCATGAATAGTGCCGCAGCCGTATGGATGAATAGTACCGCATGAATAGTACCACAGCCGCATGGATGAATAGTGCCACATAGATGAATAGTACCGCAGCCGCATGGATGAATAGTACCGCATAAATAGTGCCGCAGCCGTATGGATGAATAGTGCCGCATGAATAGTACCGCAGCCGCATGGATGAATAGTGCCGCAGCCGCATGGATGAATAGTACCGTATTGAATAGTGTCGCAGCCGTATGGATGAATAGTGCCGTATAAATAGTGCCGCAGCCGCATGAGATAAATAGTACCGCAGCCGCATGGATGAATAGTACCGCAGCCGCATGGATGAATAGTGCCGCATGAATAGTATCACAGCCGCATGGATGAATAGTGCCACAGAATGCCGCATAGGGTATATTTTGGCTGTTTTTTGCTGTTTTAAGTCCTATTTGGCTGAATTGTGGCCCGAATTTTCCCCAACTTTCAACATAAAAGTTGTAGATCTTTTCCTTGGCTTCAAGAATATGTCACTAGTTATTTTATGTAACTTTCTCTCATTCATGATAAGTTAAAAATAGAACACGATAATGGCCCGTTGTGGCGCACTCTTGGCAAGCAAACTGACATAATATATCATGACATGCTATTACGACAGCTAGTCTGACATAAAAAGTATAAAAGACCTGGACACCGTGGGCGATTGTGTTTGTACAAATAAACTGGTACTGTCTTGCATCATGTCTAGGATGGGGATCCCTGAGTACCACGGTCAGGAGTACCTACTGAAATTGACTAAGGCTAATTAACTAAAATGATTCAGTAGTCATAAAGAGATTACCAGCTACAGGCAATCTCGTTATCTGGGCGCATTAAGTGGACTTGTAGCCTACCGACGAGTAGGGCACATTTCCAGCACACAGTCATGTGGTGCACCCTTCATAAACGAACATTTGACCCGGATAACCGAATGGTCTGCAGGGCTTGTGGCTGTTGGGATAATCTCATTGCATCTTACTAGTAACTAGGCTATGATAACCCTAGTTAGTTAGAAGTATCAAGCCGTACTCTTGATTGGTCATGATTGATTGGATGGAGTTATTCCAGCTTAGCCTTATCCTGATTATGTGCAGGGTTGTGACTGTTAGGGTTATATACTAAAAGCATCACCGTTTTAGTAACCTTATTTCCTTAAATTTTGAATAAGAATCATATGGAAAAATGTTTGCATATTGTATTTGTTGCAAGTGTTAATGCAAATGTCTGATATTCTATATTGTAGATAATATGGTGTATGGTGTCACACTGTAACGTCCCAGTCCAAATATACGTAGGACTAAGTACGTAGACATGCCAATTGTATACATACGAAGTACATGGGCCTTGTATGTATACATAAGCTGTAAAATGCAGCAAACCACAACTAAATAATCTCATCCACAAAATAAAGGAATAAAAGATAGCATATAATGAATTGTCTTGGTACAATATGTTGGGTGGAGACACATCCACTACCAACCAAATAAAAAGGAAAAAGTACATGATATATAAAAGGCTAAGTGGAAGTAGCAAGGAGGAACCAAGTCACGTCATCTTCGAATAAATGGAGAAGACCACGATCCCGGCTAAGATACCTGCGGAAGACATGAACACACACCTGGGGAATAACCAGATCCTCAGACGGACGTAATAAGATACAGGAAGAACATGCTAATATGAACTGTCAGAATAATAAAATAATATATAAAAGACTATCTTAGACACAAATATGCAAAAGAAGATTCTAACTGCCTAATGTGCAATTTAGAGGACAACTTTCATGCGCATGGGTAGGATTTTACGCTATGTGTACGTAACTGGCATCCAGTCATTTGTATCCGGCCGTAACGTCCAAAACGTCAGAGAGTATCTGCAAATAAATCGCCACAGTTCCATCCGGAGACTGTGGTTTACCTGTTTGGATTCTCATACGCACTAGCGACTGTCCTCCCCCAATATTTTCCACACTGACCAAGTCATGTCCATGACCCACCCAGTTTTGTAACTGGTCGAGTCTCTATACCTTAATCGTAGCAGTTACGATCTATCCGTCACACGATAATAAAGATGGCCAGTCCATAAGTCATGCCCCTAACAAAATATCTCAAACCGTGTAGTATAGGTGTCATGGCCAAAAAAGATATAAGGATATCCCCCAACAAGAAGGTAGTCCGCTAACACTAAGTTAACATGCATATAGTAAAGTAAAACGACTAATAGAGTCGCTTGCACCCAAGTGTGGCTTAGACGCGCAATTTATAACAAAGGAAACTAACAATATGAAACAAAGTAATAATAATAAAAAATAAATAATATGACAGTAAATTAGCAAGGTATACTTGCCTGGGTCCTGAGCACTGTGGTGGTGAAGATCAGACAGGAAAGTAGGTGGAACAACGGCTGCTGAGGAACTAAGGTCCAAACAAACATCTCCGGATGCTGAAAATAGTCTATTATCTAATTATAATTAATACTATACCTATTAGATTTATTTAATAAATTCTATAATTAGAATATGGCATAGGTTTTTGTATTAGCTTTCCGAAAAACTAAACGGATCGCATTTTCGTTTTCGAAAACTCCCGAAATCGCAAAAATACTGAAACACGTTTCTTTTTCGGACATCTAATACACAAATAGTTTTACAGAAATCTACAGAACGAATTTTTTCTATTAAAATATGTTTTTGGAAACCTTACCTCGATATGCTTCTTTTAAAAAAAACTGGAGGCGAAACGGAGTTCGGAGCTAGGGGATATCGTCGTTCCAAGTTGCTCTTGCTACTAAAAAGCGGGGCTGAATTCTAATGACGAATTTTAGAGTTTCTATTGGATTAAAAATAATTTCGAATTATGGATGATAGAAGGGGAATGTATTGGGTTTATATAGGTATTTATTTTAGATTTATCTCCTAAATTAGATAGGATTTGATTTAAATAAATTGGTGTTTGCTTTGTTAGGATAGGATATATATAGAGATGTTTTCCAAGTAGAAGTAGGATTAGTATTAATTTAAAATATAGTTTATATTTATCTAAATTATCTATAATATTATTTAAAATTACTATAGATAATAACTATAGTTAATATTTATTTAAACAACCTTCATCTAATCTCATTTATACAAGCTGAAATATCTAATACTAATTTGACATTTATTCTATATTATGTACAATATAAGTAACATGTAAAAAGTAATAAAAGTTATGAAATAAATCTTAAAATTTTGAGGAAAAGAAATTGTATAATATAGTTTAGATCCTTAATGTACTAGAAAAATAACTTTATATATATTTATACTAAATTCACCAATGAGCACTATACTAAATATATGTAAAATAATACAAATTATATAATAAGTCAATAAATAGTTATTTAAAAATCCAGAAATTCTACAAATATTTATTTTGAAAAATCAAGGGGTTTACAAAAGTCTTATCTAGATAAGGATTAAGAAGAGTTTTAATTCCCCTTAGATTTTTCACTATTTAATTCAAATTGATTTAAAAGTAACTCAATCAAATATAATCCAATGTAGATAGAGACTAGGATTTATTTAAACCCAAATAGATAATTCTATTATTAAATTTAAACCAATACATTCATATCTAAATCCAAATCCTATTAAAATATAGATAAATTACACATTTAAATTAAACTATTTAATTTAAATCAATAAATCAAATCACAATTTAATTTATCACAAATATATCCAAAATATCTTTTTATAAAATTTATATAATAATTAATTTCGAAAATTCCAATATATATTTTAAATATTAGTAGAAAATATCTTCAAAATACCCTTTAAATAATTTAGGTAAAAATAATTTCAAAAATAAACATAAATATTTACATATTTAAAATACCTTCTTGCTAAATAAATTATTATAAATAATAAAAATAAATTTTGAAAATATACATGAAATAATTTTCATGCGCTTTACACGAGTAGAATATTCACATAATCTAGTTTTTCTAAATTACCACTTATTAAAATAAGATAGTCTTTTATAAATAACTAAAATAATAAGTTTTGGAAACCTCGATAGATACTTTTCACAAGTTTTTAATAAAAATATTTATTATACATATTATTTTGAAACCATCACCGATTGATAAAATCAAAATATTTTTTCTAAAAATATGAACTTCGCCCATATTCGCACTCGACGAGTAAATACGAAAACGTAAATTCCCGTGCGACGTACAATACGACTTTGCGACGTATAAATACAAAAAAAAATCTGTACTAAAATATAGTAGAAATTTAGGGATTTTACATCCTACCCAACTTACAAGAATTTCGTCCTCGAAATTAAGAATAAGTAGGGGGTAAGAAGGCACAAGGAATATATTGGTAATGACAATTCGACGAGTCCTTGGGCGAGGCAAGAAACAACATAAACAAGCATTAGAAAATCGTAATTTAGATAATAAATCACGGACATGGCTAATAAACGTAAAAGGAAAAGATTAAAAGTTTTAAGTGGATCAATATAAATAATTTAGAGACTTAAGATATGGTTTCTTGGAAATAGGTTGATGGCACGATTAGAAGAACGATTAGATTCACTCCTAATTGAAGTGATTATGAAGTCGTGATAGAAGGTCGAGGAAGGGACGAGTAGTTAAGACAAAGATATAGTCACATCGAGTGTTAATGGTCACAAGAGATATGATAGCTAAAGGAAATTCAAGTACAGCGCTTTCGTCCTTCTAAAATAGGTGAAAACGAAAGCAATATAGAGTTCAAAGACGATATTATCGAATACGAATACGTGGTTTAAAGGCGGCCGAATAATTCAAAAAGAATCGTCAAGGTAATATTGGATGAGATTCTAAGGGGTAAGTTTAACTATATCTCAACAACGTAGGATAATAGTGTGAAAGGCGAACCAAAGTGCACTAGGTTGATCAGACCATCATGTACCGGTTCTGACTAGACAATATGTTAGTGGAGGCCCCCAATAAAATATATGTCCTTGAACAAGCTTGAATAAAAAGTAAGCTTGCAAAAATTAGGCTATTTAGCAGCATTAGTCACGATGGTAAAAACATAGGCACGAGAGCGTAATAGTGAAAGAAGGTAGAATTAGTTCAGCTCCATAAGAATCTAAGTCTTGTCATGTGATTGTTCCTATACATTCATCCTACTGTCTTTTATCCAAGGCTTGGTGGGCTAGATAAGTTAGGGTCCTATAAAGGCTATAGTCTAAGTAATCATGTTAATATGGGTCACAAGGAAAATAAATGTTAGGTCGTGAGGTGTCATCCAACTTACAAGAGTTAAACTAGTGGTGTGATGGAACAATGGAACAAGTCTACCTAGTATGGATTACCTTTCTAACCAACATCAAGCACGAAAGAAGGATAAGAATTAACGGTAGAGGAAATCAAGCAAGATGCAAATCAAGGGATTCAAAATAGAATCGAGAATGTCAAGTATGTGGATGAGATCCTAGACTCTAATCCTATCCGCAGGCTTGCTTGGTACGATAAAGTAACCAAACAATTTATCTTGACCTGCATGGGCCACCACAAAAACATGTAATGCCCCAGTCCCAATATACGTAGGACTAAGTACGTAGACATGCCAGCTGTATACATACGAAGTACATAGGCCTTGTATGTATACATAAGCTGTAAAATGCAGCAAACTATAACTAAATAATCTCATCCACAAAATAAAAGAATAAAAGATAGCATATAATGAATTGTCTTGGTACAATATGTTGGGTGGAGACACATCCACTACCAACCAAATAAAAAGGAAGAAGTACATGATATATAAAAGGCTAAGTGGAAGTAGCAAGGAGGAACCAAGTCACGTCATCTTCGAATAAATAGAGAAGACCACGATCCCGGCTAAGATACTTGCGGAAGACATGAACACACACCTGGGGAATAACCAGGTCCTCAGACGGACATAACAAGATACAGGAAGAACAAGCTAATATGAGCTGTCAGAATAATAAAATAATATATAAAAGAATATCCTAGACACAAATATGCAAAAGAAGATTCTAACCACCTAATGTGCAATTTAGATGACAACTTTCATGCGCATGGATGGGATTTTAGGCTATGTGTACGTAACTGACATCCAGTCATCTGTATCCGGCCGTAACGTCCAAAACGTCAGAGGGTATCTGCAAATAAATCGTTATAGTTCCATCCGGAGACTGTGGTTTACCTGTTTGGATTCCCATACGCACTAGCGACTGTCCTCCCCAATATTTCCCACACTGACCAAGTCATGTCCATGACCCGTCCAGTTTTGTAACTGCTCGAGTCTCTATACCTTAATCGTAGCAGTTACGATCTATCCGTCACACGACAATAAAGATGGCAAGTCCATAAGTCATACCCCTAACAAAATGTCTCAAACCGTGTAGTATAGGTGTCATGGCCAAAGGAGATATAAGGATATCCCCTAACAAGAAGGTAGTCCGCTAACACTAAGTTAACATGCATATACTAAAGTAAAACAACTAATAGAGTCGCTTGCACCCAAGTGTGGCTTGGACGCACAATTTATAACAAAGGAAACTAACAATATGAAACAAAGTAAATAATATGGAAAATAAATAATATGACAGTAAATTAGTAAGGTATACTTTCCTGAGTCCTGAGCACTGTGGTAGTGAAGATCAGACAGGAAAGTAGGTGGAACAACGGCTGCTGAGGAACTAAGATCCAAACAAACATCTTCGGATGCTGAAAATAGTCTATTATCTAATTATAATTAATACTATACCTATTAGATTTATTTAATAAATTCTATAATTAGGATATGGCATAGGTTTTTGTATTAGCTTTCTGAAAAACTAAACGGATCACATTTTTGTTTCCGAAAACTTCCGAAATCGCAAAAATACTGAAACACATTTCTTTTTCGGACATCTAATACTCAAATAGTTTTACAGAAATCTACAGAACGAATTTTATCTATTAAAATATGTTTTTGGAAACCTTACCTCGATATGCTTCTTTTAAAAAAACTGGAGGTGAAACGGTGTTCGGAGCTAGGAGATATCGTTGTTCCAAGTTGCTCTTGCTACTAAAAGCGGGGCTGAATTCTAATGACAAATTTTAGACTTTCTATTGGACTAAAAATAGTTTCGAATTATGGATGACAGAAGAAGGATGTATTGGATTTATATAGGTATTTATTTCAGATTTATCTCTTAATTAGATAGGATTTGATTTAAATAAATTTGTGTTTGCTTTGTTAGGATAGGATATATATAGAGATATTTTCCAAGTAGAAGTAGGATTAGTATTAATTTAAAATATAGTTTATATTTATCTAAATTATCTATAACATTATTTAAAATTACTATAGATAATAACTATAGTTAATATTTATTTAAACAACCTTCATCTAATCTCATTTATACAAGCTAAAATATCTAATACTAATTTGACATTTATTCTATATTATATACAATATAAGTAACATGTAAAAAGTAATAAAAGTTACGAAATAAATCCTAAAATTTTGAGGAAAAGAAATTGTATAATATAGTTTAGATCCTTAATGTACTAGAAAAATAGCTTTATATATATTTATACTAAATTCACCAATGAGCACTATACAAAATATATGTAAAATAATACAAATTATATAATAAGTCAATAAATAGTTATTTAAAAATCCAGAAATTCTACAAATATTTATTTTAAAAAATCAAGGGGTTTACAAAAGTCTTATCTAGATAAGGATTAAGAAGAGTTTTAATTCCCCTTAGATTTTTCACTATTTAATTCAAATTGATTTAAAAGTAACTCAATCAAATATAATCCAATGTAGATAGAGACTAGAATTTATTTAAACCCAAATAGATAATTCTATTATTAAATTTAAACCAATACATTCATATCTAAATCCAAATCCTATTTAAATATAGATAAATTACACATTTAAATTAAACTATTTAATTTAAATCAATAAATCAAATCATAATTTAATTTATCACAAATATATCCAAAATATCTTTTTATAAAATTTATATAATAATTAATTTCGAAAATTCCAATATATATTTTAAATATTAGTAGGAAATATCTTCAAAATACCCTTTAAATAATTTAGGTAAAAATAATTTCGAAAATAAACATAAATATTTACATATTTAAAATACCTTCTTGCTAAATAAATTATTATAAATAATAAAAATAAATTTTGCAAATATACATGAAATAATTTTTATGCGCTTTACACGAGTAGAATATTCACATAATCTAGTTTTTCTAAATTACCACTTATTAAAATAAGATAGTCTTTTATAAATAACTAAAATAATAAGTTTTGGAAACCTCGATAGATACTTTTTACAACTTTTTAATAAAAATATTTATTATACATATTATTTTGAAACCATCACCGATTGACAAAATTAAAATATTTTTTCTAAAAATATGAACTTCGCCCATATTCGCACTCGACGAGTAAATACGAAAACGTAAATTCCCGTGCGACGTACAATACGACTTTGCGACGTATAAATACAAAAAAAATCAGTACTAAAATATAGCAGAAATTTAGGAATTTTACATCCTACCCAACTTACAAGAATTTCGTCCTCGAAATTAAGAATAAGTAGGGGGTAAGAAGGCACAAGGGGTATATTGGTAATGACAATTCGACGAGTCCTTGGGCGAGGCAAGAAACAACATAAACAAGCATTAAAAAATCGTAATTTAGATAATAAATCACGGACATGGCTAATAAACGTAAAAGGAAAAGATTAAAAGTTTTAAGTGGATCCATATAAATAATTTAGAGACTTAAGATATGGTTTCTTGGGAATAGGTTGATGGCACGATTAGGAGAACGATTAGATTCACTCCTAATTGAAGTGATTAGGAAGTCGTGATAGAAGGTCGAGGAAGGGACGAGTAGTTAAGACAAAGATATAGTCACATCGAGTGTTAATGGTCATGTAACACCCAGTTTTCCAAATGAGAATAATTGTGAAATTTTGTGATTTGAATTATTTATTATTGATATTTAAATCATGACTTATGATTTGGTGTCTTGCTAGTGTAACCCTAGAGCCTAGCCTTGTGATTAGGGTATTTCATTTATCATTTATAGTTTGAGAGGTATTTTAGTCATTTTTGTAATTTTGGGAATTATTTGGAATTATATGTATTATTTTGAATCATTAGAATTTATGTGATTTTTAGTGATTTTTTTAGTATAATTGATTTTGGTCCTATAGTTGACTTTGACTAGTGTTGACTTTGGAGACTAACCTAGTGGCTAACCTAGGTCATGACTATGTGATAAGGATATGGAAACCTAGTTTGACTTAAGTTAGTGATAATTAACCCATTAGAATTTATTTTAGGAAAATAGGATTTGAATTGATTAGAAATGACTTGTGATTTCACAAGTCATGACTTATGACTTGAGGCTTATAGCCCATAGGCCCACACCATGAACCAACCCTAACCCTAATCAGCCCATCGCAGCCACATTGATCCATTCCCCCTATTTAATCCCCTCCCAGAAATTAGGACTAGCCTCCTTAGGAATTATTTGCTATTTTGGAAGAGGTGCGTCTCCATCTTTCTAAAATCATAGAAAATCCATTTCAACTCCATTTTCCTCCAAACCAATTGCAATAGGACCTAATTTTAGTCTACTTGCTGTTGATAATGAGTATTTGCAGGAAAGAAATAATTTGTGGGAGTTTGGTGGCTTGAGGAACCCTTTCCATTTGGGGATTTTGACCCTTTGCTCATCAATAGGTATATTTCAATCTACTCCATGTAATTTCTGTTTAATTGCATTTCTAGGATGTCCTAGCCCTAACCTAGCTGTAGGAATAGCTAACCCTAGAATTCGAGTCCATTTTGTGTCCGTATCGGACACGTATCAACCCATGTGTGTAGGTGTTTGGTGAAATGTCTCAAAGGACATTTCGACCTAATTTTAGGATTGTGTTTGAATAGAAAATTAGGATTTGATCTCGCTTGTGCATTTCTTGTGTTCTGAATATGTTTTCGTGTTGTGTCGTGCGAATTTTGGACGCGGACACGCGGTCGTGCACACGCGCGCGCTGGCAAGTTTAATGCCCTGCTACTCGGGTGTATTTGCTCAGTGCACACAGCATTTCGATCCACAGGATTCGACACACGTGCTGTGTCTACGACTGACACGGGGTCCCCCAAGTGGTTCGACCCCTCGTGTCGTGTCGGACACGATTTTGCCTATGCACGTGTTATGCACTGTGCGGTTCTGTGCACAGTGTTTGTGTTCTTGTGATTAATTCATTTAAATAGTTTTAAATTGTGTTTTAATTGATTAATTAGATCCATATATGATGTATTATCTATGGTTAATTAGGTTTACATGTTGGTTAAGTTTTGATGGAATGATTAGTTTCGAATGGGGTTGAAATGCATATGGCTGATACTTCAGATACTTGGTTTTCCAGAGTTTTTCCTAACTCTTAATTCCTATTTTTAGTCATGTTTTCACTACTAATTCTCCCACATAATTGATTGTTTATGTTTAGCTTAACATTTCCATTCATTAGGCTTTTGGAATTAAAAATGGGATTTTGGATAGTGTGTTGGATTCAAATTTCTGTAAAACTGATGCTTGATTATCTTTCCTTATTAAATTAGATTGAAGTTATTCCCTTGTATACTGTTAGCCTAACCTGGGACTGAGTTCAGTTTCCAGGAACTGATTTGATTGGGTAGTGCCACTGATTTATATTTAAATTGTGAATTGAGTTCAATATTAAACTGAGTTCTGTGAAAAACCTGAGGAGTGAGTTAATTCTGAAAACTTGAATAGATTTCCCATTCCTTTGAAATGTGAAACTAAGATGTGTTCTATTAAAACTGAGATTGGTTCTTTAAATATCATCTTGAATTGATTTCCTTTCCTTATTGGATTTGGCTATAGAAATCTGAGATTCCTTCCCATTTGCAATATTGTTTCCTAAAACCTGAAATGGATAAATACTTTACCTACATGTGTATGAGGGATGTTCATATCAATTGTGACCTAGGATTGAGCTATAGGTTTCGAATTCCGAATATAGGTTGCTAGTTGCTAGGGACTGTTGATTAGTTGTACTGTCATTTGCTATTTTTTCCTGAGAACTAAAAACCATCACTGCTCTCTAATGTACACACCACTGCCAATTACATACACACAAAACTGAGAATGGATGTATCAGGGAACCTGAGATGGGTTGGTAAATGAGAAATTGATTTGATTAGTTGATACTTGATTTTAGGTGATTAGGAGAACTGAATTCCTTTCTCCATTGAACTGTCTCCTATTAAACTGAATGTTACATACACATTACAGATTTTTCCTGTCACTCACATTTCACTAATACCTGAAAACTGAAATCTGGAACTGTCATCCACACTCAAACACTTTTCCACACCCTCTATCCATCCTGTCACTCACACAACTGCAAAACCTGAGACCTTAATGTTTTCCCCTCCCTACCTCATTATATGTACAGGTATGTAATATTTCTAATTGCTGAATGAATACCTGAGATTTACCAGGTTTACAAAAACCTGAGAATTCTGGACACTTGACACAAGTGCACATACACATTGAATCATTTTGTTTCCTGTTATACACCTATGCCTAAATCCTGGGAATTGATTACACTAAATCCTGATTTTATGTATTCACATTGACTTGTGTTCACCAAGAAATCTGAGAACTTAACTTAGGAATGCACACACATTGTTTTCTAAATGACACACACTCAAATCAGTCCCTTTGAACACCCTGCATAACAGTCCTTAAACCCCCTGAGTCCAGTCCTTAAACCATTCCATTGATAGCCCTACATTGCTCCCTTGTATCAGTCCCTATAGCCTACAAAATCAGCCATTAACCAGCCCTTAGTACTTCCCCATGGACAACAATTGCAGTCCAATGGCAGCCTACAAAACAGCCCTGGTACATAGCCTACTTACCAGTCCTCAAGGCCTATTAAACCCCCACATTCATGTCCCTACAACCCCTTTGAACAGCCCACACTTAGCCCCATCTTGGCTGTCCTAAACCTGTCACTAGTTGTCCATACTTCAGTCCTATTAGCCTCTAAATCAGTCCACTTGTGAGCTTGTATATGTGTGTGTGTGTTATTATATTATAAATTATATATATATATTATATGTATAAGTGTGTGATCTATACTAAATTATAATAGTATATGCAATATGTGTGAAATATGTGATATAGCCCGTATGGCCTATAGGCTATATTTATGGCTTAAAGCCTATGTGTATGGCATGTGTACACCAATGAATGTGTGTGGTTGGGTTGTATAGCCTAGATTTGATGTGTGCTTGCTAGGATAGTCCTGGTTAGGCTTAGTAATACTTGTCTGGGTTAGGTTGACCTAGTTTGACTAGTGTAGTTGACTGGAGTTGACCAAGTGTTGACTTTAGTCTAGTTTGACCTAGACAGCATGCAGACGCATCGTAGATTACATTTATCATCCCATGTATACATCTTGACTTGTGTTGCTCTAAATAGGAGTCAGGTACCTCATCTCGGACAGTACATTTACTTCAGACACTCAGATACAGGCGAGTACATTCTCTGATCATTTTATATCCTGCTTAGAATTATTTTCCTGCATTAAATTACTTTACTTGATACTGTCACGTTGGTCACACGGATTAGTACAATATGGATCCCTCCCTGAGATGTTATCCCTTCAGGGAGCATCGGGATACTCTATGTTCTGTGCGTTTCACTTACATGGCGTATCACTATACTTCTTTGGTTCTTTGATCACTTGTGACATATACCCATATGATCACAGAGTCTTCTTTGAATTCTTATCCCATTTATAGGACTAATGTGTACCACCCTTCGGGGGCTTATCACCCTTTGGGGGCTTACCACCCTTCGGGGACTGTTACATAGAATTATAACATAACCTGGTTGGATCCTTGTGTATTAATTGGGGGTACGGGGGAGTATAAATAGCCATGTGAACAATTCCAAAGTAGAATAGCCATGTACGCCTCTTTAGTATAGCCATGTATAAATCAAGCCGTTCACATGTCAACTTTGTGCTCTAAATCACTAGTCACTGGTAGCTCTTTACTTATAGTAGATATTTCTATTATAGTTCTCTCTCTCTCTGTTTACATAATGTATTTCTTCAGTATCTATATCTTACTTTACTGCATGATTATATTTTCTAACCTGCTATGAACTGTTGAGATGTATTGTGCTCACTCCCGTCCTGACTGGACCTGTTAAAATTTTTACAGAGGATGATGAGGAACCCTGCACCCCTTACTTTGGAGCTTGCCTAGATGACACTCACGACCTGGACCCCTGGGGAGGTTCAGGCAGCTGCTGAGGACGATACCTTGCTTAGTATAGATAGCTTAGACTGTTTCCTTTTCATGTTTAGTTGTTGTCCTTGATTCCAGAGTTTGTATATTTTTAGAGATGTTGAGAATGTTTGTCATGACCCGCACCCTAGAGTTAGGGCACGAGAACGTAATGACGCCCAGCCTACGCCGCAGTGTCGGCGGTAGAACGCTGTCCTAGGTCACAACATCTAACAATATAAAGCTAAGCAGTTTATACTCCCCGAATGGGGGTGACATAGCAGATACAAATTCAATCACATCTAAGTAGAGCATGATAAGGATAGATAAAACATAAAATCCAAAATAAATACAGGAGATAGAAGTCTAAGTGTCTAAGATACATGAACCCAGAAGTACATCTCAAAACTCAAATAAAGATACAGTAATCCACAAAGTAAATACAACTCCAGACAAAATGAAATAACTACCTAAACAACCTCTAATGTGTCTCCTCTAGGCTAGCAGGCACCTCCAGGCTATCTGTAAAATTTATCAACAGGTCCAGTCAGGACTGGAGCGAGCACAGTACATCTCAACAGATCATAGCAGGTTAGAAAACATATAACATGCAGTAAAGTAAGATACAGGTACTGAAGAAAAACAGTATGTAAACAGGAAGAGCTGTAATAGAAATATCTACTATACATAGAGAACTAGCAGTGACTAGTGAGTCAGAGTACGACATGAACATGTAAATGGGCTAGAAGATTCTGATACTACACTACGGAAGTGATTCTGATACTACACTATTTGGCTAGTATTCACATGTCCACTTATACTCCCCCGTACCCCCAATCAATACACAAGGATCCAGCCAGGTTATGTTATATGATTCCATGCAAGGCCCCGTAGGGTGATACATGGATGCCTATAAATGGGTGATTCTGGAGGTTACCCAACAGTGTAAGATTCTAGGAAGACTCTACGATCATAAGAGTATATGTCGTAAGTGATCAAAGAACCAAGAAGCATAGTGATACGCCATGTAAGTGAAACGCACAGAACACGTAGTACCCGATGCTCCATAAGGATAACATCTCAAGAAAGGATCCATATAGTACCAATCTGTGTGACCGTCGTGACAGTACAAGTAAAGTAATCTACTGCAGAAAATAATTCTAAGCAAGATATGAAATGATCAGAGAATGTACTCGCCTCGATAACCTGAACAGCTGATAAGTATAGGAGGTCCCACTGAAGCCACAGAGTCCTATTTAAAGCAACACAGGTTACAAGGTGTTCAAGTTAAATAAATGAATTCCTACAGGCAATCTATATTATTCTAGGTTCTTCTAAGTCAAATTAACTCTAGGTCAACTCCGGTCAATAATCTAGTCAAACTAGGTCAAGCGTTGACTTATAGTTGACTTTGGGTCAACTGGTCAACTCTGGTCAAACAAGGTAAATCTAATCTAATATAAAGTGTACTTCGTTATTTGTACGTCGAAACTTACGGCACGCAAATCGAGATAAGAAGATTATCGGTAAGGTTGATAATCTTATTATAGTGATCCACGTATCCAACTTGTCAATTTCAGCGATATGAGATCACTGGAATTGACTGATCTCAGTTTCGTTGTACTAATCCCGAAATACGAACATTATGTGAATTAATTATTAATTAATTATAAAAAGGTTAAACTCAGAGAAATTATCAACAACATTGTCGGACGATGAAATGAACATCGCCAACGTGTCCAGAGCGGTCAAATTAGCTAGGATAGCCTGCCCAACGGTCCAATTTGGACACAAGGGCAAAAAGGTAATTTCGGGTCAAAACGGTGTCCGTGTCGGAACCGTTTTGCACCGAAAAACGTACAAAAAAATAAGTCTACAAAATATAACAAATTATATGTCCACGAAACTAGAATGTCGATACGAACCCAACGGTATCTCCAGAATTGGATTCCGTTGACCCGATCTTATTTTGGCCCGTTGACCAGAACTTGGAATTTCGGTTTGCACGGAAATGCGTGCCGGAGCCAAAGTTCTCAAAACTCAGCAAACTACCTGTCAACGAGTCCAGAATGATGATACGAACTCAACGGTATCTCCAGAATTGGATTCCGATGAGCCGATCTCAAAATGTCCCGTTGACCCAGAATGAAAAACGTGCCCGGGCCCACGTTCTCCAAATCTAACAAATTTTATATGAAAACATGCCAGAATGACGCCACGAGTCTACTGGTGGCGTCAGAAATGAAATCTGGAGTCCCGTGTTCAAAAATGGAATTTTGCAAATTGGAAATTACGAATTCGGACGGCCAACTTTGGCATCGAATTCAACCAATCAAACAAGCTCACAATGAAACGAAACTGGAGGGGCAGTAAGAGGGTTATACCAGCTTTGCACAGGAACTGGTAGCACGCCAAAAGGAGCTGCGGTGGAGGAGATACAAGCTGACGAAGTTGGCCCCGCGAAACTGTCCAAATTTAATACAATTTAAACGGTCAACTTGGTAGCCGGTTTTCATGTATCAAACGATAAAATTAACGGACGAAAATTGACAGGGATGAAGGTGGATATACCAAGATTGCGACGGAGCGAAGAAATCGCCGATCCAACGGTCGGATCTCCGGAAAAACGTGCGCGAAGTCGCTACGACGGGGCACGATTTCAGCGTCGTTTCCGAGCTCGTCACGACGGGATGTCGTGCAAAACGCACGAATCGGCTATTCGGCGCATCGGGGAAGAGGGTGGCGGCCACAGGGTGGCTCGCCGGGGTTCGTCGGTCGTAGGGGAGGCCGTCCACGGCGACGGCGGCCGGCGGTGGCGCGGCAGCGCTGCACGCGCGCGCGCCGATCCGGCCAACTGTGCACCGCGCGCAGCCGCGGTTGCGTGGCTATGCGGCGGCGGCAGCCTCGCCTGGCCTGGCGGAGGGCGATGGCTCATGCGGCCAAGGCTGGTGGCAGCCATGGTGGTGCGGGCTGGCTTAGGGTGGTGGTTGTTGTTGTTAAGTGGTGGTGGTGGTGGTTTCAATGAAGAAGAAGAGGGGAGGAGACGAGGTGGAGGAGACGGCGATGGTCGCCGACGACGAGGCCGGAGTAGGATCGACCGATCCATGGAGGAGGAGGAGGAGGAGTTGGGTGTCGGGTTTTGCCATGGGATGGCTGTGCATGGTGAGTAGTTTTTGGGTGTTGGTGTTGTAGGAATTGAAAGGAAGAGAGAGAAAGAGATAGGTGTAGAGAGTGAGAGAAAAAGTTGCCCACCTAGAAATTAGGGCCGGCCACAATAGGTTGGCTGTAGGAAAATTTTGATGGGAAAATCAATGGTAAGGATTAATTAGGGAATCCAAGGGCTAGAATTAAAATAGGAAATATTAGGTTATTCCTATAGGATTAATTCAAGGAAAATTCCAATAAATGATTAAAAAATGGTAGAATGAGTACTAATATTTTTGGGCAAAAAAATACGAGGGTGTCATGATGGAGAAAATCATGGAGCTGGACTGGACTCGGTGGAGCCGGATTGGATCAAAACTGGACATTGAGCAAAATCGAATTAAAAATTAGACGTTGATGATCATGGGCAAGGGGATTTCAATAAATGGGACACAAGTGGCGGACGGATAGTAGGCTCAAAGTGGGCCATGTCCATAGTTAGGGCCGACAAGTTTTGGTCGACAGGGGACCCACAAATCAAGTTGGAAAATAAATGTGACGCCGTGGAGTAAAATAAAATCGGGTCACGTGTCGGAAAAGTTGTGCGAATCAAATGGAGCACAAAATGACGTGTCTGAGTGGGACACGAAGGTCATGGGTGACGAGCGTCTCGAGTAGATCATCAATGAGAAGTTGGTTTCAAGGAAATGACTAGTCTGGCGCTCCCAATTTAAAAGTCATGGTAACGCGCTGAAAATAATCAAGAAAAAGAGTGGGAAAATCAATTAATGATCAAACGGTCTAATTCGACCCGAAGTTCAGCGAAGCAAAAAGAGCACAAGGGAACAAGTTTGGGTGGGACACCATATACCGTCATAAAGGTAATCATGTCCACTCCAAAACTCATGAAGAAGATTTCCAGAGTTGAACATCCCTGATACTCCAAATATCAATGGCATGAAAAAGTACACTTACAGATAGATAAATAAAATGAAATATTTATCAAAACCAAATAATCAGAAAAACAAAATAAAAATGAAAAAATTTCAACCCGAAATTCAGGGTGCTCACATCCTACCCACCTTATAAAAATTTCGTCCTCGAAATTAAAATATCCATACTCCCTCTAGGTCAAACCTCCACAATAAAAGTCCCAGAACTTAAATAAAACATACCATCAAAAGAACGGCATACAGGGTCATGGCATACGGTGGTAGTGAAAGTCTCATCTAGGTATACTAGTCATGCTAACTGAATCGGTCATAGGGTATCAAAACACACAAGCAATCCAGGGTGCTAAACGAGAAAAGATGCAGAAATATCAAATCATCAAAACTGTAAGACAGTCTACCATCCCATATGAAAACTGGTACTTATCATAAAACAAAGAAAAGTAACTACCAATTATCTTTAAAGGGTTCAGAAAAATCAAAATCAAAGTTAAAGAATGAAAGCCAATTTCATGGAAAATTCCAATCACAATACACATTAAGAATATTTAGTCTCGATACAATCTAAGTTGATCAATTTGGGGAAATCAAAATTTAGGCAATGTGGAGGACAGGTTCAACAAAGTCTGAGAACGAGCATACAAGGATGGAGATTCAGATCACAATCAAATTTAATTCAATTAGTACAACCAAAGATAAGAAAAGATAATCGAAGTTGATTTGGTCGTGATTAAGGAAACTAGGATTCAATGATATTGAAAAACCCTTTTTAGAGAAAACAGGAAAAGATTTCATACGAAGTCAGCAATTCATCCCTCTGTAATACTATCAGTTTATCATTTGCCAAATCATATATATATATATATATATATATATATATATATATATATATATATATATATATATTTTGTTTTTTTTTCACAAGTCCCAATATGAAAATCAACCTCTATATAACTATCATCGAAATTTTATAACCTTCAGTCATCTAAACCTTTACCACAATCACCATAGACAAAATCTTTAACTTCTAAAACATTTTCCACGAAGCATACCCCTCTTGATTAGGTATAAACACTTATCCATTTAATCAAGTTTCCAAATTCTTTCACCTCGTTCTAAATTAGATCCGAAACCTCTAAATCCGGTTTGTGGAATCCTTGGACTTGTTTAAATCAAGTCTCGTATTTAATTTAACTCCAATACCACTATATCACACAAATTTATTCTTGTTTATAAATTAACCTTCATATTTTCTTCGACGTTCACCTTCAAATGTTATCCTTTTGAATTCCATAATTTCTTCCAATCATCTAAAATAATTTCTATAACGTAAAATCCTTGTGTTCTCTCTGTCTCTAGTCACCCTCTTTAAATATCTAGTTCAATTTTGTATAATCATTTAATACAATAAAATTCTCACTTCTCCTTTTTATCTCTAAATTTCTACATAGCCTTGTAATAGTTCCCAAGAATCAATAACAAAGATTTTCTAAGTTCTCAAAACTAGGTTGACCTTGAACATCCTCATTAGTTTTGAATACACCTATAAACTATCTCATAACCCCAAAATTTCTCTAAATGTAATTGTTTCCAAATTGGCAGTATACATCTCTTTATTCTATTCGAGACCTTTACCATATTTCTATCTCAAGTTTTCATATGGAACACTCCACATTTGATTTCCTTTAGATCATCATAAAATAACCAGTTACGTCTTCTCTGAGCTACATAATTTACGTCACTTCCTTAACATTTCTCAGGCAAAATGATATGAAGATTCAAGAGTTGTCAAGGTATAGCTGACAGAATTATATACGAGACAAGGAATTGATATAATCATGACAGGTATATAAGACAAGGAATGATGGTAGTAAAAATATTGGCAGGAAAAGAATGATAATAGAATCTGTTCTGCTTATCTATTTAAAAGAGGGACCCATTTTTTTTGAAACAAGAATTATAATACCAAATCCAAAATAAGGCCTAGCAAAATCATTGGTTTATTGTATTAAAAAGAAATAAATTTTTGTAAGAAGTTACACAAGGTTTATAAAAATAGCTAAAGCTATATCCTAAGTAAACAATGAGAAACAAAACAAAACAAAACAAAACAAAACAAAACAACAATAATTCCTTCTCTTTTTTTGAATGACTGAAACAAAAGTAGCAAAAACATTTTCGAAAACATTTAAGGTACAATCTGATAATCATATGCGTCTATCCAAAATCATGGTACTCTAAATCCTCGTCATACTAGTGAGCAAGGCTACGCTAATCACAGAGCCCTTGACTTATGCACATATCTCTAGAATCATGGTATTTAACATTTTTACGGTGCTGCATGCTTGGCTGCGAAAACCTTAAATTCCCACACCCGAGAAATATATCCAGAGTCAGACTATATGTCCTCACCATGCTGGCTAATGTGACTATAAAAGACTAGATTCCATAACATAGATGACCTAGCCCATATAATTTCATCTTGCCAAAAATTAAATTAAATCAACAATGAATACCCAAAAATCAAATCAAATTTATCAACAAACATCAAACTCAAAAATGAACAAAATCCTTCAATCATATAAATACAAACTCGGATGCTACAGCTAATCGTCAAGATTCAAAATTCAACAATCTTCCATCAAAATCAATAAATACAAACCCAAATTCAACAATAATCCATCAAATTCAACAACAGAAAATAAAGATAAAACAATCAAGGAAAAAGAGAGTTTTTAAATCGAAGTTAAAATAAGATTCTCAAGGGTCGTCCTAGGAATCTCTTAAGGGTTCCTAACAGTGATTGAGTATCTTCAAAATATATCCTAATCCTACTGCAGGCTGTAGTGGTACTCTAGTTTGAATATCA
The DNA here is from genome assembly GCA_029216955.1 of Iris pallida. Lineage (NCBI taxonomy): Eukaryota > Viridiplantae > Streptophyta > Magnoliopsida > Asparagales > Iridaceae > Iris > Iris pallida. The sequence continues at coordinate 1,029,696 of JANAVB010040216.1, read as the reverse complement.
CTACACTTTTAGTCTCGACCTGCATGGGCCACCACTAAAAACGTGTCACGACCCGCACCCTAGAGTTAGGGCACGAGAACGTAACGACGCCCAGCCTACGCCGCAGTGTCGGCGGTAGAACGATGTCCTAGGTCACAACATCTAACAATATAAAGCTAAGCAGTTTATACTCCCCGAATGGGGGTGACATAGCAGATACAAATTCAATCACATCTAAGGTAGAGCATGATAAGGATAGATAAAACATGAAATCCAAAATAAATACAGGAGATAGAAGTCTAAGTGTCTAAGATACATGAACCCAGAAGTACATCTCAAAACTCAAATAAAGATACAGTAATCCACAAAGTAAATACAACTCCAGACAAAATGAAATAACTACCTAAACAACCTCTAATGTGTCTCCTCTAGGCTAGCAGGCACCTCCAGGCTATCTGTAAAATTTATCAACAGGTCCAGTCAGGACTGGGGCGAGCACAGTACATCTCAACAGATCATAGCAGGTTAGAAAACATATAACATGCAGTAAAGTAAGATACAGGTACTGAAAAAAAATAGTATGTAAACAGGAAGAGCTGTAATAGAAATATCTACTATACATAGAGAACTAGCAGTGACTAGTGAGTCAGAGTACGACATGAACATGTAAATGGGCTAGAAGATTCTGATACTACACTACGGAAGTGATTCTGATACTACACTATTTGGCTAGTATTCACATGTCCACTTATACTCCCCCGTACCCCCAATCAATACACAAGGATCCAGCCAGGTTATGTTATATAATTCCATGCAAGGCCCCATAGGGTGATACATGGATGCCCATAAATGGGTGATTCTGGGGGTTACCCAACAGTGTAAGATTCTAGGAAGACTCTACGATCATAAGAGTATATGTCGTAAGTGATCAAAGAACCAAGAAGCATAGTGATACGCCATGTAAGTGAAACGCACAGAACACGTAGTACCCGATGCTCCATAAGGATAACATCTCAAGAAAGGATCCATATAGTACCAATCCGTGTGACCGTCGTGACAGTACAAGTAAAGTAATCTACTGCAGAAAATAATTCTAAGCAAGATATGAAATGATCAGAGAATGTACTCGCCTCGATAACCTGAACAGCTGATAAGTATAGGAGGTCCCACTGAAGCCACAGAGTCCTATTTAAAGCAACACAGGTTACAAGGTGTTCAAGTTAAATAAATGAATCCCTACAGGCAATCTATATTATTCTAGGTTCTTCTAAGTCAAATTAACTCTAGGTCAACTCCAGTCAATAATCTAGTCAAACTAGGTCAAGCGTTGACTTATAGTTAACTTTGGGTCAACTGGTCAACTCTGGTCAAACAGGGTAAATCTAATCTAATATAAAGTGTACTTCGTTATTTGTACGTCGAAACTTACGGCACGTAAATCGAGATAAGAAGATTATCGGTAAGGTTGATAATCTTATTATAGTGATCCACGTATCTAACTTGTCAATTTCAGCGATATGAGATCACTAGAATTGACTGATCTCAGTTTCGTTGTACTAATCCCGAAAAACGAACATTATATGAATTAATTATTAATTAATTATAAAAAGGTTAAACTCAGAGAAATTATCAACAACATTGTCGGACGATGAAATGAACATCGCCAACGTGTCCAGAGCGGTCAAATTAGTTAGGATAGCCTACCCAACGGTCCAATTTGGACACAAGGGCAAAAAGGTAATTTCGGGTCAAAACGGTGTTCGTGTCGGAGCCGTTTTGCACCGAAAAATGTGCAAGAAAACAAGTCTACAAAATATAACAAATTATATGTCCACGAAACCAGAATGTCGATACGAACCCAACGGTATCTCCAGAATTGGATTCCGTTGACCCGATCTCATTTTGGCCCGTTGACCAGAACTTGGAATTCCGGTTTGCACGAAAATGCGTGCCGGAGCCAAAGTTCTCAAAACTCAGCAAACTACCTGTCAACGAGTCCTGAATGATGATACGAACTCAACGGTATCTCCAGAATTGGATTCCGATGAGCCGATCTCAAAATATCCCGTTGACCCAGAATGTAGGACCCACTTTGCACCGAAAAACGTGCCCGGGCCCACGTTCTCCAAATCTAACAAATTTTATATGAAAACATGCCAGAACGACGCCACAAGTCTACTGGTGGCGTCAGAAATGAAATCTGGAGTCCCGTGTTCAAAAATAGAATTTTACAAGTTGGAAATTACGAATTCGGACGGCCAACTTTGGCGTCGAATTCAACCAATCAAACAAGCTCACAATGAAACGAAACTGGAGGGGTAGTAAGAGGGTTATACCAGCTTCGCACAGGAACTGGTAGCACGCCAAAAGGAGCTGCGGTAGAGGAGATACAAGCTGACGAAGTTGGCCCCGCGAAACTGTCCAAATTTAATACAATTTAAACGGTCAACTTGGTGGCCGGTTTTCATGTATCAAACGATAAAATTAACGGACGAAAATTAACAGGGATGAAGGTGGATATACCAAGATTACGACGGAGCGAAGAAATCGCCGATCCAACGGTCGGATCTCCGGGAAAACGTGCACGTAGTCGCTACGACGGGACGCGATTTCAGCGTCGTTTCCGAGCTCGTCACGACGGGACGTCGTGCAAAACGCACGAATCGGCTATTCGGCGCATCGGGGACGAGGGTGGCGGCCACAGGGTGTCTCACCGGGGTTCGTCGGTCGTGGGAGAGGCCGTCCACGGCGGCGGCGGCCGGCGGTGGCGCGGCAGCGCTGCACGCGCGCGCGCCGATCCGGCCGACTATGCACCGTGCGCAGCCGCGGTTGCGTGGCTATGCGGCGGCGGCCTCGCCTGGCCTGGCGGAGGGCAGTGGCTCGCGCGGCCGAGGCTGGTAGCAGCCATGGTGGTGCGGGCTGGCTTAGGGTGGTGGTTGTTATTGTTAAGTGGTGGTGGTGGTGGTTTCAATGAAGAAGGAGAGGGGAGGAGACGAGGTGGAAGAGACGGCGATGGTTGCCGACGACGAGGCCGGAGTAGGGTCGACCGATCCAGGAAGGAGGAGGAGGAGGAGTTGGGTGTCGGGTTTTGCCATGGGATGGCTGTGCATGGTGAGTAGTTTTTGGGTGTTGGTGTTGTAGGAATTGAAAGGAAGAGAGAGAAAGAGATAGGTGTAGAGAGTGAGAGAAAAAAGTTGCCCACCTAGAAATTAGGGTCGGCCACAATAGGTTGGCTGTAGCAAAATTTTGATGGGGAAATCAATGGTAAGGATTAATTAGGGAATCCAAGGGCTAGAATTAAAATAGAAAATATTAGGTTATTCCTATAGGATTAATTCAAGGAAAATTCCAATAAATGCTTAAAAAATGGTAGAATGAGTACTAATATTTTTGGGCAAGAAAATACGAGGGTGTCATGATGGAGAAAATCATGGAGCTGGACTGGACTCGGTGGAGCCGGATTGGATCAAAACTGGACATTGAGCAAAATCGAATTAAAAGTTAGACGTTGATGATCATGGGCAAGAGGATTTCAATAAATGGGACACAAGTGGCGGACGGATAGTAGGCTCAAAGTGGGCCATGTCCATAGTTGGGGCCGACGGGTTTTGGTCGACAGGGGACCCATAAATCAAGTTGGAAGATAAATGTGACGCCGTGGAGTAAAATAAAATCGGGTCACGTGTCGGGAAAGTTGTACGAATCAAATGGAGCACAAAGTAACGTGTCTGAGTGGGACACGAAGGTCATGGGTGACGAGCGTCTCGAGTAGATTATCAATGAGAAGTTGGTTTCAAGGAAATGACTGGTCTGGCGCTCCCAATTTAAAAGTCATGGTAACACGCTGATAATGATCAAGGAAAAGAGTGGAAAAATCAATTAATGATCAAACGGTCTAATTTGACCCGAAGTTCAGCGAAGCAAAAAGAGCACAAGGGAACAAGTTTGGGTGGGACACCATATACCGTCATGAAGGTAATCATGTCCACTCCAAAACTCATGAAGAAGATTTCCAGAGTTGAACATCCCTGATACTCCAAATATCAATGGCATGAAAAAGTACACTTACAGATAGATAAATAAAATGAAATATTTATCAAAACCAAATAATCAAAAAAACAAAATAAAAATAAAAAAATTTCAACCCGAAATTTAGGGTGCTCACAATGTTATTTATTTTTGTTGTACCTCAGTTGAGGATTTTCTTATCTATTTCATCGTGCCATATTCTATCTCTAGATTGTGATTGAGTTGTACCTCTGTGTTGGCCTCCTTATGGAGAGTGTTTTATGTTAGATAGTTATAGTTCATGACCTAGAATAGCGTTTTACTGTCGACACTGCGGTGTAGGCTGGGCGCTGTTACGTACTCGTACCCTTACAGTGGGTGCGGGTCGTGACACGTTTTTAGTGGTGGCCCATGCAGGTCGAGTTTATGTAGTGGTATTCGAACTAGAGTACCACTACAGCCTGCAGTAGGATTAGGATTATTTTGAGGTACTCAATCACATTAGGAAAAACTCTTAACTGGATTTCTGCCATCTAAATTCTTGTTGAAAATTGCTTCCTTGGATAACTGTCCTCCCTTGAATTATCGATTCTATCTCAGTATTGATTCCTTGTTTGATCTATCTCCAGGATGGTGGTTGAGACACGATCGCATCGCTCTGGCCCAGCAGACGCTGGTGAGAGGCCTACCACCCCTCGCCTGATTATGGATACTGGGACCATAGCACCCCCTATTTCTGCTCATATAGGAGCTTCCGCAGCTTTTGGGAGCGCACCTCCACCTGTCCGGAGGTCTTTCCCCATTATTCCAGATATGTACCAGCAGCAGTTACCTTCAGGGACGGTAGATGTGGCTCAGATGTTTACCCTCTTCCTGTGATTCATGGAGTTTCAGCAGCAGATACAGCAGAGCCAGTCTGCTGATATCCGACAGAGCATACAAGATACTCACCAGTTGGTCAGGGCGACAGTGGAGCTGGTGGCTGCTCAGCCACAAGGAGGCCAGATGTAGCCGTATCAGCCGAGGACTCCAGACGTCCATTCCTTCAAGAAGATGGGACCCCGAGACTTCAAGGGTACAGAGGGCATCATATACGCTGACGATTGGATAGAGCACATTGAAAAGATATTCCGATTGGCACAGATACCAGCAGGATTACAGATCGAGGCAGCCGCCAGTCAGATGCAGGACTTGGCCCGTACCTGGTACCAGACGGACCCGAGGGTTGGTACAGCCGGTCAGACTTGGGCAGCATTCAAGAAACTGTTCAAGGAGAAATTCTTTCCCGATACCGCACTCCGTGCTTTGGAGACGCAGTTTGAGAGTTTGGTTCAGGGGAACCAAACCGTTGAGGAGTACGCTAGAGAGTTCAGCCATTTGAGGAGATTCATTGAGGATCTTACTGAGGCCGGAAAGGCGAGAAGGTTCCGTAGGGGTTTGATCGGAGAGATCAAGTCATATACCAAGAGCGACCGCGACGCCACTTTCGAATAGATTCTGGTAGGAGCCATGACAGCGGAGGACGATCTTGGACTGAAGGAGAAGATGATGCGAGATACTTAGGGAGCTAGTGGCAGTGCAGGCCCGGCCAAGAGGCCCCACCTACAGTTTCAGCAGCAGATGCCCAGTTTGCAGATTCAGCCGCAGTATCCGCAGCAGATGCTACCCCTACAGATTCAGCAGTAGTACCAGCAGCCGAGGGTCTACTTTCAGCAGCGGCAGTTTCAGGACCGTGTACCCTTTCAGCAGACGCAGCAGCCGCCGAGGCAGCAGCAGACCCCGGAACAGCAGCTTGTTATTATTTGTCCTTTTTGCAAGAGAGCAGGGCACGATTGGGGCGAATGTCGAAAGAGGCTGGACAGATGTTTGCTTTACGGAGGATCCGATCATCATCTGAGAGAGTGTCCCGAGTCATCGGGACAGACGGTTCAGGGAGCAGGAGCTAGGGCTCCGGCAGGCCAGCAGAAGGGATTACCCTTGCCGACTCAGCAGCAGAGGTACATGCAGCATCAGCAGCAGGCCAGGGGAGGCCAGCAGGAGCGAGCTTTCGCCAGGACAGTCGAGGATGCTCAGGCCGTTGGAGATCTAGTTGCAGGTTCCGTTCTTTTTATTTCAATTTTGCAATTGCCTCTTATAGCTGTCTTGAAATTCGATTCTCCCTATTCCTTGTTGATTTATCAATTTTGTCATGTTGTTTTTTTATTATGTTGATTTTCTTCTGAGATGAATCATATGGGCTAGGTCACCCAGTTATGGAATCTAGAATCTTCGATAGTCATGTTAGCTGGCATAGTGAGGACATATAGTCAGATTTAGGACATATTTCTCGGTGTGGGAATTTAAGGTTTTCGCTGCCAAGCATGCAGCAATGCGAAAATTTTAAATACCATGATTCTAGAGATATGTGCCTTAGTCGAGGACTCTGTGAATATCGTAGCCTTGTTCACTAGCACGACGAAGATTCTGAGTATCATGATTTTGGACAGACATATATGATTATCTGACGGTATGTTTGAGACTTTGGTGTTTGACCTAGAAGGACTGCTACCATCTTAATTTTGAGGGCAAAATTTTTATAAGGTGGGTAGGATTGTAACACCCAGTTTTCTAAATGAAGGTAATTTTGAAATTTTGTGATTTGAATTATTTATTAATGATATTTAAATTATGACTTATGATTTGGTGTCTTGCTAGTGTAACCCTAGAGCCTAGCCTTGTGATTAGGGTATTTCATTTATCATTTATAGTTTGAGGGGTATTTTAGTCATTTTTGTAATTTTGGGAATTATTTGGAATTATTATATATTATTTTGAATCATTAGAATTTATGTGATTTTTAGTGAATTTTTTAGTATAATTGATTTTGGTCTTATAGTTGACTTTGACTAGTGTTGACTTTGGAGACTAACCTAGTGGCTAACCTAGGTCATGACTATGTGATTAGGATATGGAAACCTAGGTTGACTTAAGTTAGTGATAATTAACCCATTAGAATTTATTTTGGGAAAATAGGATTTGAATTGATTAGAAATGACTTGTGATTTCACAAGTCATGACTTATGACTTGAGACTTATAGCCCATAGTTCCACACCATGAACCAACCCTAACCCTAATCAGCCCATGGCAGTCACATTAATCCTTTCCCCTATTTAATCCCCTCCTAGAAATTAGGGCTAGCCTCCTTAGGAATTATTTGCTATTTTGGAAGAGGTGAGTCTCCATCTTTCTAAAATCATAGAAAATCCATTTCAACTCCATTTTCCTCCAAACTAATTGCAATAGGACCTAATTTTAGTCTACTTGCTGTTGGTAATGAGTATTTGTAAGAAAGAAACAATTTGTGGGAGTTTAGTGGCTTGAGGAACCCTTTCCATTTGGGGATTTTGACCCTTTGCTCATCAATAGGTATATTTCAATCTACTCCATGTAATTTCTGTTTAATTGTATTTCTAGGATGCCCTAGCCCTAACCTAGCTGTAGGAATAGCTAACCCTAGAATTCGAGTCCATTTCGTATCCGTATCGGACATGTATCAACCCATGTGTGTAGGTGTTTGGTGAAATGCCTCAAAGGACATTTCGATCTAATTTTAGGATTATGTTTGAATAGGAAATTATGATTTGATCTCGCTTATGCATTTCTTGTGTTCTGAACATGTTTTCGTGTTGTGTCGTGTCGGATTTTGGACACGGACACGCAGTCGTGCACACGCGCGCGCTGGCAGGTTTAATGCCCTGCTACTCGGGTGCATTTGCTCAGTGCACACAACATTTCGACCCACAGGATTCGACACACGTGCTATGTCCACGACTGACACGGGGTCCCCCAAGTGGTTCGACCCCTCGTGTCGTGTCGGACACGATTTTGCCTATGCACGTGTTATGCACTGTGCGGTTCTGTGCACAGTGTTTGTATTCTTGTGATTAATTCGTTTAAATAGTTTTAAATTGTGTTTTAATTGATTAATTAGATCCCATATATGATGTATTATCTATGGTTAATTAGGTTTACATGTTGGTTACGTTTTGATGGAATGATTAGTTTCGAATGGGGTTGAAATGCATATGGCTGATACTTCGGATACTTGGTTTTCCAGAGTTTTTCCTAACTCTTAATTCCTATTTTTAGTCATGTTTTCACTACTAATTCTCCCACATAATTGATTGTTTATGTTTAGCTTAACATTTCCATTCATTAGGCTTTTGGAATTAAAAATAGGATTTTGGATAGTGTGTTGGATTCAAATTTCTGTAAAACTGATGCTTGATTATCTTTCCTTATTAAATTTGATTGAAGTTATTTCCTTGTATACTGTTAGCCTAACCTGGGAATGAGTTCAGTTTCCAGGAACTGATTTGATTGGGTAGTGCCACTGATTTCTATTTAAATTGTGAATTGAGTTCAATATTAAACTGAGTTCTGTGATAAACCTGAGGAGTGAGTTAATTCTGAAAACTTGAATTGATTTCCCATTCCTTCGAAATGTGAAACTGAGATGTGTTCTATTAAAACTGAGATTGGTTCTTTAAATATCATCTTGAATTGATTTCCTTTCCTTATTGGATTTGGCTATAGAAATTTGAGATTCCTTCCCATTTGCAATGTTGTTTTCTAAAACCTGAAATGGATAAATACTTTACCAACATGTGTATGAGGGATGTTCATATCAATTGTGACCTAGGATTGAGCTATGGGTTTCGAATTCCGAATATAGGTTGCTAGTTGCTAGGGACTGTTGATTAGTTGTACTGTCATTTGCTATTTTTCCTGAGAACTAAAAACCATCACTGCTCTCTAATGTACACACCACTGCCAATTACACACATACACACAACTGAGAATGGATGTATCAGGGAACCTGAGATGGGTTGGTAAATGAGAAATTGATTTGATTAGTTGATACTTGATTTTGGGTGATTAGGAGAACTGAATTCCTTTCTCCATTGAACAATCTCCTATTAAACTGAATGTTACACGCACATTACTGATTTTTCCTGTCACTCACATTTCACTAATACCTGAAAACTGAAATCTGGAACTGTCATCCACACTCAAACACTTTTCTACACCCTCTATCTATCCTGTCACTCACACAACTGCAAAACCTGAGACCTTAATGTTTCTCCCTCCTTACCTCATTATATGTACATGTATGTAATATTTCTAATTGCTGAATGAATACCTGAGATTTACCAGGTTTACAAAAACCTGAGAATTCTGGACACTTGACACAAGTGCACATACACATTGAATCATTTTGTTTCTTGTTATACACCTATGCCTAAATCTTGGGAATTGATTACACTAAATCCTGATTTTATGCATTCACATTGACTTGTGTTCACCAAGAAATCTGAGAACTTAACTTAGGAATGCACACACATTGTTTTCTAAATGACACACACTCAAATCAGTCCCTTTGAACACCCTGCATAACAGTCCTTAAACCCCCTGAGTCCAGTCCTTAAACCATTCCATTGATAGCCCTACATTGCTCCCTTGTATCAGTCCCTATAGCCTACAAAATCAGCCATTAACCAGCCCTTAGTACTTCCCCATGGACAGCAATTGCAGTCCCATGGCAGCCTACAAAACAGCCCTGCTACATAGCCTACTTACCAGTCCTCAAGGCCCATTAAACCCCCACATTCATGTCCCTACAACCCCTTTGAACAGCCCACACTTAGCCCCATCTTGGTTGTCCTAAACCTGTCACTAGTTGTCCATACTTCAGTCCTATTAGCCTCCAAATCAGTCCACTTGTGAGCTTGTATATGTGTGTGTGTGTTATTATATTATAAATTATATATATATATATATATATATATATATATATATATATATATATATATATATATATATATTATATGTATATGTGTGTGATCTATACTAAATTATAATAGTATATGCAATATGTGTAAAATATGTGATATAGCCCATATGGCCTATAGGCTATATTTATGGCTTAAAGCCTATGTGTATGGCATGTGTACACCAATGAATGTGTGTGGTTGGGTTGTATAGCCTAGATTTGATGTGTGCTTGCTAGGATAGTCCTGGTTAGGCTTAGTAAGACTTGTCTGGGTTAGGTTGACCTAGTTTGACTAGTGTAGTTGACTGAAGTTGACCAAGTGTTGACTTTAGTCTAGTTTGACCTAGACAGCATGCAGACGCATCGTAGATTATATTTATCATCCCATGTATACATCTTGACTTGTGTTGCTCTAAATAGGAGTCAGGTACCTCATCTTGGACAGTACATTTACTTCAGACACTCAGATATAGGCGAGTACATTCTCTGATCATTTCATATCCTACTTAGAATTATTTTCCTGCATTAAATTACTTTACTTGATACTGTCACATTGGTCACACGGATTAGTACAATATGGATCCCTCCCTGAGATGTTATCCCTTCAGGGAGCATCGGGTACTCTATGTTCTGTGCGTTTCACTTACATGGCGTATTACTATGCTTCTTTGGTTCTTTGATCACTTGTGACATATACCCATATGATCACAGAGTCTTCTTTGAATCCTTATCCCATTTATGGGACTAATGTGTACCACCCTTCGGGGGCTTATCACCCTTTGGAGGCTTATCACCCTTTGGGGGCTTATCACCCTTTGGGGGCTTACCACCCTTCGGGGGCTGTTACATAGAATCATAACATAACCTGGTTGGATCCTTGTGTATTAATTGGGGGTACGGGGGAGTATAAATAGCCATGTGAACAATTCCAAAGTAGAATAGCCATGTATGCCTCTTTAGTATAGCCATGTACAAATTAAGCCGTTCACATGTCGACTTTGTGCTCTAAATCACTAGTTACTGGTAGCTCTTTACTTATAGTAGATATTTCTATTACAGTTCTCTCTCTCTGTTTAAATACTATATTTCTTCAGTATCTATATCTTACTTTACTGCATAATTATATTTTCTAACCTACTATGAACTGTTGAGATGTATTGTGCTCGCTCCCGTCCTGACTGGACCTGTTGAAAATTTTACAGAGTATGATAAGGAACCCTGCATCCCTTACTTTGGAGCTTGCCTAGATGACACTCGCGACCTGGACCCCTGGGGAGGTTCAGGCAGCTGCTGAGGACGATACCTTGCTTAGTATAGATAGCTTAGACTATTTCCTTTTCATGTTTAGTTGTTGTACTTGATTCCAGAGTTTGTATATTTTTAGAGATGTTGAGAATGTTATTCATTTCTGTTGTACCTCAGTTGAGGATTTTCTTATCTATTTCATCGTGCCATATTCTATCTCTAGATTGTGATTGAGTTGTACCTCTGTGTTGGCCTCCTTATGGAGAGTATTTCATGTTAGATAGTTATAGTTCATGACCTAGAACAGCGTTCTACCGCCGACACTACGGCGTAGGCTGGGCGCTGTTACGTACTCGTACCCTCACAGTGGATGCGGGTCGTGACAGGTCACAAGAGATAGGATAGCCAGAGGAAATTCAAGTACAGCGCTTTCGTCCTTCTAAAATAGGTGAAAGCGAAAGCAATATAGAGTTCAAAGACGATATTATCGAATACGAATACGTGGTTCAAAGGCGGTCGAATAATTAAAAAAGAATCGTCAAGGCAATAGTGGATGAGATTCTAAGGGGTAAGTTTAACTATATCTCAACCACGTAGGATAATAGTGTGAAAGGCGAACCAAAGTGCACTAGGTTGATCAGACCATCATGTACCGGTTCTGACTAGACAATATGTTAGTGGGGGCCCCCAATAAAATATATGTCCTTGAACAAGCTTGAATAAAAAGTAAGCTTGCAAAAATTAGGCTATTTAGCAACATTAGTCACGATGGTAAAAATATAGGCACGAGAGCGTAAGAGTGAAAGAAGGTAGAATTAGTTCAGCTCCTTAAGAATCTAAGTCTTGTCATGTGATTGTTCCTATACATTCATCCTACTGTCTTTTATCTAAGGCTTGGTAGGCTAGATAAGTTAGGGTCCTATAAAGGCTATAGTCTAAGTAATCATGTCCTCAGACGGACGTAACAAGATACAGGAAGAACAAGCTAATATGAACTGTCAGAATAATAAAATAATATATAAAAGACTATCCTAGACACAAATATGCAAAAGAAGATCCTAACCGCCTAATGTGCAATTTAGAGGACAACTTTCATGCGCATGGATGGGATTTTAGGCTATGTGTACGTAACTGGCATCCAGTCATCTGTATCTGGCCGTAACGTCCAAAACGTCAGAGGGTATCTGCAAATAAATCGCCACAGTTCCATCCGGAGACTGTGGTTTACCTGTTTGGATTTCCATACGTACTAGCGACTGTCCTTCCCCAATATTTCCCACACTGACCAAGTCATGTCCATGACCCACCCAGTTTTGTAACTGCTCGAGTCTCTATACCTTAATCGTAGCAATTACGATCTATCCGTCACACGACAATAAAGATGGCCAGTCCATAAGTCATGCCCCTAACAAAATGTCTCAAACCGTGTAGTGTAGGTGTCATGGCCAAAGAAGATATAAGGATATCTCCCAACAAGAAGGTAGTCCGCTAACACTAAGTTAACATGCATATAGTAAAATAAAATGACTAATAGAGTCGCTTGCACCCAAGTGTGTCTTGGACGCGCAATTTATAACAAAGGAAACTAACAATATGAAACAAAGTAAATAATATAAAAAATAAATAATATGACAGTAAATTAGCAAGGTATACTTTCTTGGGTCCTGAGCACTGTGGTGGTGAAGATCAGACAGGAAAGTAGGTGGAACAACGGCTGCTGAGGAACTAAGGTCCAAACAAACATCTCCGGATGCTGAAAATAGTCTATTATCTAATTATAATTAATACTATACCTATTAGATTTATTTAATAAATTCTATAATTAGGATATGGCATAGGTTTTTGTATTAGCTTTCCGAAAAACTAAACGGATCGTATTTTCGTTTCCGAAAACTCCCGAAATCGCAAAAATACTGAAACACGTTTCTTTTTGGACATCTAATACTCAAATAGTTTTACAGAAATCTACAGAATGAATTTTTTCTATTATAATATGTTTTTAGAAACCTTACCTCGATACGCTTCTTTTAAAAAAAACTGGAGGCGAAATGGAGTTCGAAGCTAGGAGATATCGTCGTTCCAAGTTGCTCATGCTACTAAAAAGCGGGGCTGAATTCTAATGACGAATTTTAGAGTTTCTATTGGATTAAAAATAATTTTAAATTATGGATGATAGAAGGGGATGTATTGGGTTTATATAGGTATTTATTTCAGATTTATCTCCTAAATTAGATAGGATTTGATTTAAATAAATTGGTGTTTGCTTTGTTAGGATAGGATATATATAGAGATGTTTTCCAAGTAGAAGTATGATTAGTATTAATTTAAAATATAGTTTATATTTATCTAAATTATCTATAACATTATTTAAAATTACTATAGATAATAACTATAGTTAATATTTATTTAAACAACCTTCACCTAATCTCATTTATACAAGCTGAAATATCTAATACTAATTTGACATTTATTCCATATTATGTACAATATAAGTAACATGTAAAAAGTAATAAAATTTATGAAATAAATCCTAAAATTTTGAGGAAAAGAAATTGTATAATATAGTTTAGATCCTTAATGTACTAGAAAATTAGCTTTATATATATTTATACTAAATTCACCAATGAGCACTATACTAAATATATGTAAAATAATACAAATTATATAATAAGTCAATAAATAGTTATTTAAAAATCCAGAAATTCTACAAATATTTATTTTGAAAAATCTAGGGGTTTACAAAAGTCTTATCTAGATAAGGATTAAGAAGAGTTTTAATTCCCCTTAGATTTTTCACTATTTAATTCAAATTGATTTAAAAGTAACTCAATCAAATATAATCCAATGTAGATAGAGACTAGGATTTATTTAAACCCAAATAGATAATTCTATTATTAAATTTAAACCAATACATTCATATCTAAATATATCCAAAATATATCCAAAATATCTTTTTTATAAAATTTATATAATAATTAATTTCAAAAATTCCAATATATATTTAAAATATTAGTAGGAAATATCTTCAAAATACCCTTAAAATAATTTAGGTAAAAATAATTTCGAAAATAAACCTAAATATTTACATATTTAAAATACCTTCTTGCTAAATAAATTATTATAAATAATAAAAATAAATTTTGAAAATATACATGAAATAATTTTCACGCACTTTACATGAGTAGAATATTCACATAATCTAGTCTTTCTAAATTACCACTTATTAAAATAAGATAGTCTTTTATAAATAACTAAAATAATAAGTTTTGACAACCTCGATAGATACTTTTCACAACTTTTTAATAAAAATATTTATTATACATACTATTTTGAAACCATCACCGATTGATAAAATCAAAACATTTTTTCTAAAAATATGAACTTCGTCCATATTCGCACTCGACGAGTAAATACGAAAACATAAATTCCCGTGCGACGTACAATACGACTTTGCGACGTATAAATACAAAAAAAATTAGTACTAAAATATAGTAGAAATTTAGGGATTTTACACACACAGAAGATCATATTATCAGTTCCCTATGGAGTATATAAATAGTTCGCAACCTAGATGAACTTGGACAATCTATTGGAAAGGTTATAGTGTAATCTGGTATTAGTCTATCTTGACTATAGGTTTACACTAGTACACTTTGTGTGTATTGAACAGGACCACTTGATGTTGTTCTTTTTGTACTGACTACATAAGAGAACAAACACCTCTGTTATTATGGATGCTTGTGCTCTTAACCCGGATATAATAACGGACATGTATATACAGTGTGCATTATTTTGACTCATAAAAGAGTGAGATTCATTATGGATCAACAACCTCTATGAATTGGGTAATAACATTGTATGTATGATGGGCTGTTGATTATAAATGGAATCCATGTCCCGATACTTCGGGTTGATGATGTCCCCTTAAGAAGCTCATAAGGATTGTCATGTAAACCCTGCAGGTGGATTATATCCGATATGACAAATAAAGTTGAGCGGTACTACTTAAGGATAAAAGATGTCGAATCAATATAGTTGTCAGTAACTTAATTTGATCAACGGACATACGATATCTTAACATAGAGAGCCAAACGAGCATATAATAAAAGGAGTCCACAAACATAATTTGGGATTAGGGAGGTAGTGCAACAATAGCTCATTAGTGGACCGAGCTATTGTTAATGGATCTGGATTGTGTGTTCGGGCTGAACACGGGATATCCAAATCCGTTATGAGGCCTAACCCTAATTTCTTCTCATGGTCCCTGCCGTAGCCTATATATATCCTCTATTCTCTGGCCGCCAGATTACTGATCAGAAATCTAAAACTTTATCTAAATTCGTGATTCACGTAAGGAGAGAAAGAGAGGGCTGCCAAGGAGAAGAAAAGGTTGGGAGATCGTCGCCCACACGACGTCCAACTCGAGGAAGGAATACGTATAGAAGATCTTGGGATCGTCCGTTCGAGATTGCCAGGAATTACTTGTCTCCTTTCCACCGCAGGTATAATTCGTGAACCCTAGTTTCTGCCTATAAAGGGTTAGAACACGTATTAGATCTGTTTAACTTTCTATCGATCAATACGCACACCAAAGGAAGGGTCATGGGAATCTCCAGTTCCATCAATTGGTATCAGAGCCACTTTGGATCTACGTATTGATTGATATGTCCATGTTGTCCAATAAAACCTTTGCTGTGTAATAGTCGGTAGATGTAGATCTGTTCTAACTCGATTTTGCAGGCATCTTAGATCCAACTATTATGTTCCAATGCATATTTTTGATTGTGTTGTTTAAACCACGGACATGTCGTGGAAGTTGTTGTTGCTGTGGATGTAATTAAAATCACGAAGGTTGATCGTGCTTATTATTTTAATTTTGTAATCTAGATTATGTGTGAACTCCTTTGGGAGGCATAGGATTGATGTAATTTTTATTATTTTTGATCAATCGTGATGGCGGTGGTAGCTGTTTCTGACGTCGGACGAGATTTTGGATTCGGATAGTTGAGGACGGAGCAGCAAAGATGACCATAATAGTTGGATAATTTCTCTTATTTTTGTCATTTTGCTTTTTTTGATTATGCATGTTTATTATTGTGTGGTTAATTTTTTTGAAAAACCAAGCCTACATTAATAATGGACAACAGGACATAATATCAACTAGTAGAAAAATCCTCATTGTTAAATAACTAAGTGGGAGAGGATATTTATTTAGTTTAAATCCTATGGTCTCCATTAATGGTTTGTAGGTGATGTAATTATACTTGCGTGTTGGCTATAGTGCTTTCCTCCATATCGGATGAGTATAATTATGGATCACCAGTACAAACTTCCTGGATAATTGAAGAAAGTTACCTAGTATATGTTCACTTCTCCATCTGAAGGAACTCATTACAAGGTAATGGACTTAGTATTAAGTAATGGTATACACTTAGATACAAATAATGGTATCCTCCCCATCAGAGTCACTGCTATTATTTGTATGACCAGAGCAAGACCGGCATATTAATTTTATTTGTCATAAAGTTATGTTGATATGATAGTAAAATTAATAAGAAAAACCTACTTGAACAAAGTTGAATTTGTATACGTCCACACTATCGTGGCATGCTAAATTCATGGTGTTCAAGGTATTGGTGAATTTCTTATTATTGTTTTGAGGGAATCAATATTTAGTTAATTCAAAAAGTTTTTTTTCCTACATAATTTTATTTATGTGATTCTCTGGATTTCAAAAATGGGTTCTTTCAGTCCACTTATGGTGATTCTTAAAGAAAACAAACTTACTGGACCTAATTATATTGACTGGAAACGTAATTTGGATATTGTTCTGACTGCTGAGGAGTACAAATATGTACTTATTGAGGAATGCCCACCTAAGCCTGATGCTAACTCTGATGAAGAGGTCAAAGAGGCTTATAAGAAGTGGAAAAAGGCAGATGACATGGCACGGTGTTACATTCTGGCATCTATGTCAAATGTACTGCAACATCAGCATCAGGCCATGGCCACTGCTTATGACATGATGTATAACCTCAAGGAACTCTTCGGACATCAGAGTAGAGCAGCTAGGCAGTTTGCTATGAAATGTTTGATGAATACAAAAATGGCTGAGGGTACACCAGTAAGGGATCATGTTCTCAAGATGATGGGTCATCTGAATGAGATAGAGATCTTTGGAGCTGAAATCGATGGGGAATCCCAGGTCGATATCATTTTCGGGACTCTGCCTAAAAGTTTTGACAATTTTTGCCTTAATTACAACATGAACAAAAGGTTGTATAGATTGGCAGAACTTGTAAAAGAGCTACAGGATGCTGAATCTCTCTTTAGGCAGAGTGGTCATGTTCTTATTTCTGAAAAGGCTTCTACTTCTAAGCCAAAAGGCGGTAAGAAAAAGAATAACATTCAGAAACAGGCAAACTCAGCAAAGAAGGGCATGAGACCTCAAGGCGCGGTGAAAAAATTGAAAGGCAAATGTTTCAAGTGCAAAGGGTCAGGACATTGGAAGACTGATTGTCCACTTCTCAAACAAGAAAACAAAGAAGGTATATCTCATTTACTAGTAGTTAAAACATGTTTAACGGTGTTATCTACCGGCACCTGGTGTATAGATACAGGAGCCACTAATCATGTCTGCAATATATTGCAGGGGTTCCAGGAAACCAGACGGTTCATTGATGGAGAGATATACTTGTTCATTGGTGATGCTACAAAAGTATCAGTCGTTGCATTATGAGATGTTACTTTATCTTTTGGTAGAAATAAGTCTTTGACATTGAGAGATTGTCTTTATGCACCTTCACTTAGAAGGAATTTAGTTTCTGTTTCTATGTTAGTTAAGGATGGATATTCAGTTTATTTTAATGACAATATTGTTATTAGAAAGAATAAACATTTTATCTGTTCTGGTGCATTGGTTGATAATTTGTATGTCATTAATCCTATTTCGTCCACAATGCAACTTATGGAAATGAATATATGTCATCTAACTTAAATAAGAGAAAAGAACCTTCTTGTATGAACCAAACATATATTTGGCACTTGCGATTGGGGCATATTAACCTAAGAAGGATTCAAAGACCGGTTGAAGATGGACCTTTGAGTTCATTGGAAGTGGAGGCACTACCAGTCTGTGAATCCTGTTTGGAAGGTAAAATGACCAAAAGACCTTTTACGACAAAGGGGTATAGGGCTAAAGATGTGTTGGAATTGGTTCATTCTGATTTGTGTGGACCCATGACTATCCAAGCTAGAGGTGGCTTTGAATATTTTGTCATATTTATTGACGATTATTCAAGGTATGGATACATTATTTGATGCGCCGTAAGTCTGAGTGCTTTAAGAAATTCAAAGAGCATAAGGCTGAAACGGAGAAACGTCATAGAAAATGTATCAAGTCATTACGATCAGATCGTGGTGGCGAGTACCTCTTTGGAGAGTTTAGGGATTATTTATCAGAGGCTGGGATTGCATTCCAATTGACTGCACCTGGAATGCCCCAGCAGAATGGTGTAGCCGAAAGAAGGAATAGAACTCTTATGGAGATGGTTAGATCAATGATGAGTTATTCGGATTTGCCAGATTCGTTTTGGGGATATGTCTTAGAGACTGCAGCTTATATTTTGAACTTGGTTCCTTCTAAGTCAGTACCTCTTACTCCCATAGAGCTGTGGATTGGGCGTAAGCCTAGTCTGAAACATGTTCGCATTTGCGGTAGTCCAGCACATGTGCTGAATGGAAAAGCAGATAAGTTGGAATCTCGTACAGAAGTACGCTTGTTTGTAGGCTATCCAAGAGGAACGAAAGGAGGTTTATTTTATAGTCCTAAGGATCAGAAGGTCATTGTTAGCACCAATGCCCGATTCTTAGAGGAAGACTATGTGATGAACCATAAACCCACAAGTAGAGTTTTTCTAGAAGAACTGAGACGTGAGACACCAAGTGCTTCAGTATCAATAGTACAAGAGGATGAACCATAAATAACTGCACAACGTGTCACAAATGTTACAGCACAACCGATAGTGCCTCATCGTAGTGGGAGGGTTGTGATACAACCTGATAGATATATGTTCTTAGGAGAGTCGTCAGACTTCGTCCCTGAGGAACAAGATTATGATCCCTGTACCTACAATGAAGCACTCCAAGATAAAGATGCAGAGTCTTGGCAAAAAACAATGATATCTGAAATAGAATCTATGGATTCTAATCAGGTCTAGGAGCTTGTAGAACCACCCGTTGGTATAAAAGCTATTGGATACAAGTGGGTCTATAAGAGAAAAAGAGGATCAGACGGTAAGGTTGAAACCTTTAAAGCTCGGCTTGTAGCAAAAGGTTTTACTCAAAGAGAGGGTATCGATTATGAGGAAACCTTTTCTCCTGTAGCCATGCTTAAGTCTATCCGGATTCTTTTATCTATTGCACCTCATCTCGATTATGATATTTGACAAATGGATGTCAAGACAGCTTTCCTTAATGGAAGTCTTGAGGAAGACATTGTTGGCCCATTGGTCATATGGTCAACTTTATTTTAATAATTGATCAAACTCTGTCTGGATATATGAAGCTAGTCAGGATGTATCGGACTCTTGGACATGAACAAGAACAGCTATCTACACAATTCAAGACCGAAGCTATGTTTGCCTGTTCGAGTCTGTATTTCCTTTAAGCAATGTATTTTTTATTTTATTGAGTCTAGGAATACGTTGTACACTGAGTCGTACTGGCAAATAGGCTATTCTAAAATGTTTTTAAAATACTTTTAAAATGTCCTTTATTTTGAAAAACATTCTTTTAAACAAAAGCTTCAAAAAGGTTTTCAAAAAGGTTTTCAAAAATCCCCAAAAACTGATTTTAAAAACCCTAACCTAACCCTGACAGAACTCGGCCAGAGTTCGGCCAGAGTTCGGCCAGAGTTCGGTTGGTGGCCGTTTGATTTTTGAATACTCTGGAACTTGGTCCTCCTGCAGTTGCGGATTTGACCGAGATTTCCTCATCGAGTTCTGCCCAAATTCTGCCCGAATTCTGCCAGAATTCTGTCTTTGGAATTCCTATAAATAGAGAAAGATTTTGATCATTTCAACTCACTCATTCACTTTCAATCTTCTCTCTATCTAAAGCTTTCAGTCTTCCAAAGAGCTTTCTTGAGCTTTAAATTTCAGATCCCAAGCCAATTACAATTCTCTAGTCGATTTGCCAGTACGGTACGGTCTAGAAGTTTCTGAGAGATTGTAATCAGAAGGCTTGATTGAAGAATACCTCTTCACATTTGAAGTTGGACGAGTTCTTCGTATCAAAGCTCGCGTTGTAGAAGTTGCAAGGACTTCGTAAGAAAACTTGCGGTTTTGCCAATAGTGGATTCAACTGGTAGCATGAGTTCTACCGACTGGATTAGTCCTCAACAGAGGAAAATCAGTATACATCGATGTCTTTGCGTTTGCTTTCTTATCTCTGCCTTTACTTTACTTAGTTGTGATTATTATTCTGTGATCTTGCTGCTAACATTTTTTAATTAGCAATATTCTGCTGCCTACTCTATTCACCCCCCTCTAGAGTATTGTGCTTTACGATTTTGTTCCTACAATTGGTATCAGAACAGGTGATACAGGTAAAGCAAGGTAACAGTACAATTATTTATTCTTTTTAATTAACTGTTATATAGATCACAGCACAACACATGGCAACTGTGAAATTCACAAGTGAAGGCCAGGCCACAAACAGACCTCCACTGTTTGATGGTACGAACTATACCTATTGGAAAACACGGATGAGTTTTTTCTTGAAATCTCTTGACTTTGATTTATGGTCTATTGTTATTGATGGCTATCAAAAGCCACCTCGTATAAATGTTGATAGAGTTTTAGTTGAAAAATCCCATAGCAGATATACAAAGGAGGAAAAGAAAAAGGCCAGTCTTGACGCACGTGCTATTAATGCTCTATTTTGTACTTTAGACAGAACTGAATTTAACAGGGTGTCTATCTGCACAACGGCTAATGAAGTGTGGAAGCTACTTGAAGTCACACATGAAGGCACGACTCAAGTCAAAGAATCAAAAGTCAGCAGACTTACTCAAGAGTATGAGGTGTTCAAGATGAAGCCCAACGAAACAGTTACTCAAATGTTCGAAAGATTCTTGGATATTGTAAATCCTTTGTCCTCCCTAGGCAAAGAGTACAGTAACCATGAAAAGATTCGTAAACTCCTGCAAGCACTTACCAAGAACTGGATTTCGAAGGCTACTGCAATCATTGAAGGAAACGACCTCACAACTATGTCCCTCGAAGTACTTATGGGTAAGCTACTCACTCATGAACTGGAGCTACAAGATTTTGAAGAGCCTGCACCAAAGGAGAAGACGATCGCTTTCAAGGCTCAGCACAAAAAAGCTGCTGAAGGTGACTCAGACAGCAGTGAATCTGATGCTAAAGATCAAGCACTCCTAGCAAAGAAATTCAAAAGATTCATGAGATATGATAAGAGAGCAAACAGCAGCAACAACTGGTATCAAGATGATGCTGTCTGCTACAGCTGCAAGAAGAAGGGACACATGAAAAAGGATTGTCCTACAAACTCATCATCAAGCAAGAAGAGCAACAGGTATGAAAAAGGAAACCTGAAGAGATCAACATCTTGGAGATATGCTAATACCAGCATATGGCATGAAAGTGAAGCCATCGACTCAGAAGACGAACAATCAGAAGACGCTACAAACGTATGCTTTATGGCATCCGATCAGGTACCTACTGAACTTGTAGTTGATACTAATGATGACTTCACCTTTGAGCAATTAGGAGATTCCTTCAGTGAACTGATGACTGATTACAGGAAACTGCGTAGCAAGTATCAGACCTCTAAAAAGGTACTCAATGAGTACAAAGATGAAATAGGTAGACTTACCGACCTACTAGCTGAGGTTAGAAATAATGTTAGTGAGTCTGGTGAGCGTTCTTCAATAAAGCTCTTATTACACGAGACTACCAAGTCATCTGAAGAGAAAGACAAAGTTATTGACCAACTCAAGGAAGAACTTTCTAAAGAGAAGAAAAGTCTTCAAAGTGCACAAATCAGAATAGAAACACTCACTTCTGATTATACTAAGTTGTATGACACTTCCAAAAGATTGGAAATTAGGTTAGAAAAATAGCCTGAGCCTGCTGCTTCCTATCCTAACACGTGTCACTTACCGAAAAATCAGAACATTTCCAAGCCAAACACTGTCAGACCTAACCCTATCAAACCTTTGCCCCAAAAGGTTAAGCCCAAACAGGATTATAGGCATGCTTTCTTCTATACTAGAAAACCTAAACCTACCAACCATGCACAACACTCAGCTTTCAACACTCGACATGCACAATGTCATTATTGTGGCCTCATTGGTCATATTTCATCTACATGTAGAATCAGAAAGCTTGTTGATTTAAATATTTATGCTTGGATACCAAAGGCTAACATTTCAGGACCCTACAAGAAATGGGTACCAAAAGTTTCATCTGTAAACTGTTTTGTAGGTGGAACAGCTTTCACATGCTAGAAGCAAATGGGTCCTCGACAGCGGTTGCTCACGGCATATGACCGGTGACGCTACACTATTTGCAACACTGTCGAAGAAAAAGAAGGAAGGCTATGTTTTCTTCGGTAATAACTTGAAAGGGTATATTATTGGTATCGGTGATGTTGGTAAGTCTCCCTATCATGTGATTAAGGATGTCTGTCTGGTTACCGAGTTGAAACATAATATACTCAGCATAAGTCATTTGGCTGATCATGGTTATGACATCAACTTTGGCAAAGACAAATGTATTATAGTTGATAGCTCAACTGGTAATACTATCTTTGAAGGTATCAGGGAAGACAACATATATGTTTTCTATTTGTTGGAAGAAACTAACATTTCAGGTAGATGCTTAATGGCTAAAAGCGATGAGAGTCATCTGTGGCATATGAGACTCGATCACGCAAATATGGACACAATATCAAGATTATCCACAAAGAAGCTAGTGCACGGTTTATCGGACATTACATTCAAGAAGGATTCGGTATGCAGCCAATATGAAAAGAACAAAGCTACCAGATCCACATTCAAGTCAGTAAACGCAGTATGTACTACTATACCTCTACAATTGCTTCATATAGACTTATTTGGTCCTAGCAGAGTTGCTAGCCTCGGAGGTAAGCTTTATGCTTTCGTAATTGTAGATGATTTCTCTAGATACACGTGGGTATACTTCTTGACACGCAAGAATGATGCATTATCCGAATTTGTCGTCTTTTGTAAGAAAGTTCAGAATGAAAAAGGTTACATGATCACTCGTATAAGAAGCGATCATGGTGGCGAATTCGAGAATGCAGAGTTTGAGCAATTTTGTGACACACACGGTTTTGTACACGAGTTCTCCTGCCCTAGGACTCCACAACAAAATGGAGTTGTGGAACGTAAGAACAGAACTCTATCCGAAATGGCCAGAGTAATAATAAACCAGTTTAGTCTACCCAAATATTTCTGGGCTGAAGCTGTCAATACAGCTTGCTTTGTTCTCAATAGAGTTCTAATTCGACCCAAATCGAAGAAGACTCCATTTGAGTTATGGTTTGATAGAATTCCATCTGTTTCATATTTTAGAATATTTGGTTGTAAATGCTTTATTCTTAATACTAAAGACAATTTGGGAAAGTTTGACGAAAAGGCCGATGAAGGTATATTTTTAGGTTATGTGGCCAAGAGCAAAGGATATAGAGTCTTCAACAAATGAACCATGATCATCGAAGAGTCAATCAACGTCACTTTTGATGAACTGAATCAAATGACTATCGATGACAATGACGAAGATCCAACTGTACCAAGCTCAACAATAGCTGATTCTCAACCAAGCTCGGCACTAGCTGATCCTTCTAGAGTCTGCCGAAAAGATTAAAATTTACAACTGATCATCCAAAGGATTTGGTAATTGGTGACATTACCAAAGGTGTAAGTACTCGTACATCCAGTAGAGATATTGTTTCTAGTGTTGCATTTATTTCACATCTAGAACCCAAAACTATTGATGAAGCATGTAGTGATAGTTTTTGGATAGATGCTATGCAAGAGGAATTAAACCAATTTGAAAGGAATCAAGTTTGGGAACTTGTTCCCAAGCCTATTGATCGTCCGGTCATTGGCACCCGTTGGGTATTCCGAATAAACTGAATGAGAATGGTTTAGTGACTCGTAATAAGGCTCGACTCGTAGCTCAAGGATACAATCAGGAAGAAGGTATCGACTACGATGAGAGTTATGCCCCAGTTGCGAGATTAGAATCCATTCACATGTTATGTGCATTTGCATATTTTCATAATTTTAAATTATTTCAAATGGATGTCAAGAGTGCATTTTTAAATGGTTTTATAAAAGAAGAAGTTTTTGTAGCACAACCTCCAGGTTTCACAGATTTTAAAAATCCTGATCATGTTTTCAAGTTGAAGAAAGCTTTATACGGTTTGAAACAAGTCCCTCGTGCTTGGTATGATCGTCTAAGCTCTTTTCTACTTGACAACGATTTTTCAAAAGGCAAGGTTGACACTACACTTTTTATTAAGTTCTTTAATGGTAAGCTTCTTTTAATACAAGTCTATGTAGATGATATCATATTTGGATCTACTGATGAATCTCTGTGTCAAGAATTTTCTAAGTGTATGCAGAATGAGTTTGAGATGAGCATGATGGAAGAGCTGAAATTCTTGCTCGGACTGCAAATCAAACAAACTGACAATGGGACGTTCATAAATCAAGCCAAGTACACAAAAGATTTGCTAAAGAAGTTCGATCTGGACAATGTCAAACCTATTGGCACTCCGATGGCAACTTCAATAAAGCTTGATATTGATGAACAAGGCAAGCCGGTCGCCACACGTAAGTATTGAGGTATGATCGGTAGTTTACTTTATTTAACTGCTAGTCGTCCAGATATTATGTTTAGTGTTTGCCTGTGTGCACGTTTTCAAGCTAATCCAAAGGAATCACATCTGTGCGCAGTTAAGCGTATCTTTCGATACCTTACGGGCACTTCTTCTGTTGGCTTGTGGTATCCCAAAACTAAGTCCTTTGACCTTACTAGTTATTCGGATGCAGATTTTGCTGGATACAAAGTTGATAGAAAAAGTACCAGTGGACATGTCATTTCTTAGGCAAAGCTTTAGTCTCATGGTTTAGTAAAAAGCAAAATTCTGTAACTCTATCAACAACAGAGGCTGAGTATATCGTCGTAGGACGTTGTTGTGCTCAGATTTTGTGGATGAAACAAACCTTGGAAGACTATGATTTATTTTATACACATATTCCCATTTTCTGTGATAATACGAGCACTATTAATTTGACCAAGAATCCTGTATGTCATTCTCGTACAAAACATATCGAGATTAGACATCATTTTCTTAGAGATCATCATCAAAATGGAGATATTGACCTTGTATACATAGATACTGAGAATCAATTAGCTGACATTTTCACAAAACCTCTAGCGGAAGATCGTTTCAATTATTTACGTCGAGAATTAGGAATTTTGGACGTCAATAATATTAATTAATTTTGTTTTATGATTTTATTTCAATATGCAAAAACTGTGTTAGAGACAAGCCAATAAAGAGTCTTTCTGTCATCACAACTACGGTTGAAGCGAAGCGGTACTTAAGAGTTCCCCGGTGAACCTCCGCCAGCTGGGACAGTACTCCTACAGCTAATCTGAAACAGTCGCTGTGTAATGATATTTAATCTATAAAACAATATTAATTATGTTAATTGAAGTTTGAAATTACTAATCTTTGAATTAAATATTTGAAATGAGCCAATGAAAAAGAAAGTATTTCAAACCAAACCCAGGCGAATTCGGCCAGAATTCGGACCGAATTCGGCCTAAGTTCGGTTGAGGGTGTCAGGTTATATATACCAGAACCCGAGAGCCTTTCTTCCTCATTGCTTCTAAACTACATCATAACCAGCAACAACAGCCGCGAAGGAGCCCCGAACCCTAGTTCTTCACCACCCCCTATCTTCTAATCCAAGTGGTGAAATCAATCCAAACTTTGGATTCGTGCGGAGTTCGTCGTTCTCTTCGACATACTTTGATTTCGGAAGGTATAACTCCATCTTTCTCCACTTTTCAATTAGTACATATTTACTTCTATTTGTACAAATGGCACCTAAGGGATTCAACCCCTTTAAGAGGAAGAAGACAACCAACCCAAGTGAGGAAGGTTCATCTTCGGATCCACCCACTAATTTTCTATTTTTGCCAGTCCAATCTAGCGACGGCACGTTCGACGGGTTTTACTTTCAAACCCTAGACCAAGCCTTACTGTGGTATGGGGACTTCTCCATGAGATCCATATGCACAGGCGCACCCATCAAGTGGACTGTATTTCCTGATCATTGCCATTTCTTTGAGGCATTATGGTTACAGTATTTTGTTAAACTCTGTTTTCCCTAGCAACTAATGCCATTAGATTGTTTTACTGTAATATCATATTAAACACTTTTGATGTAAGAACACGTGTTGGAGGATTAGATATCAATTTCAATGATGTTCTCTTAGCGGAGATCCTTGGTATTTCCAACGAAGGTGAACCGCTTGTTGACATCACTGAGTTTGATTTCCCCAAAGGCACGACACCTACCAGTTTCAAAGCTGAACTTTGTGCACCTGATAGAGTTCGCTCTGGAAAGTTCAAGGCAAACAACCTGAACTTGTTTAATTATGAATTGTACCGTATCATTTATTCTACTCTCCTTCCAAAGTCTACTTCGAAGGATGATGTCACGTCTCTTGAATTATCTGCTATGTATCACATTCTTAAGGGGATTCCATTTTCTGCCCCTAAGACCATTATTCAGATGATAGGACGTTGTCGTGCAAGAGATAGAATCTTTCTTATACGATGATTCTCCCACGCATCTTTCAGCATTTCGATATTGACTTATCTACTTGTGCTCAAGACCCTAAGTGCAAGGTTCTCAAGTTATCTCGTCGCAGTATGACTGCATCTGCTCCTCCTCCTGCTCCTGTTACTACTCCACCTCCTCCACCTCCTCAGCAGTATGCTATGACTTTTGAGGGCATACACCAGCACCTTTCAGATTTACACGCCTCCATGACGGACATGGCTCACGAATGTGAGTTCCGCGACGTCACCCGTTATCAGGCGATTGCAAACTCATTAGCTGATCTTCGTTTCGCCCAGACTGGACATTCAGCCGGTTTTATCCCTAGAGATCCAGCTTTCTTTGGTTACCGCTGTGAGGATGAGGCTGTTCATGCCTACTTCCAGCCCAGTAACGCATATGATTGGTACCGTGCTCCTCGTGATTATGTTGGTAAGTTTTATACTGGCGCTCCTCCTCACCCTTCTGGCACGGGTACCTCTGGAGCTGGTCCTTCTGGACATGGTGGTCATCATACTGATGATGATGAGGAGGAGGAGGAGGAGTTGTGATATGTTAGGTGATATGAGACTTAGACATTATCTCCTGTATACTTGAAAATGCTTCGATATTCCAAGTTTTTCTATTTTTCAGACTTTATTATCAGTATTTTTGAGGACTTGTACTGGATTTGTTTTGTTTGATGTCATCTAAACATCTTTATCTTTATCTTTATGAGATTCGTACTTTATGATTCACATCAGTTTATTTACTTAGCATTTCTGTATCTGCTTCTCTACTATAAACTGCCTGTGATATAATTCTTTGTTTATTATAAACTGCCTGAGTACATATACATGCCTGTGATGTCATTCAAATTTTCTTTACTATTATTTATCTTGTTTATTTTCTTGTGTTTTTCCACTGTTTGTTATTTATGCATTGATTGCGGGGGAGTTTTTTTTTTCTTCTTTTGCAATTATTTTGCTAAATGACAACGGGAGAGAAAAATAAAGATCTAACATTCTTTTAAGAAAATACAGGACATGAACTATTTTTGATTTTATTTCAAGCTTAAATGTTATATCATTCATAGTTTGTCAATTATCAAAATGGGGGAGATTGTTGGCCCATTAGTCATATGGTCAACCTGATTTTAATAATTGATCAAACTCTGTCTGGATATATGAAGCTAGCCAGGATGTATCGGACTCTTGGACATGAACAAGAACAGCTATCTACACAGTTCAAGACCAAAGCTATGTTTGCCTGTTCGAGTCTGTATTTCCTTTAAGCAATGTATTTTTCATTTTATTGAGTCTAGGAATACGTTGTACACCGAGTCGTACTGGAAAATAGGCTATTCTAAAATGTTTTCAAAATACTTTTAAAATGTCCTTTGTTTTGAAAAATATTCTTTTAAACAAAATCTTCAAAAAAGTTTTCAAAAATCCCCAAAAACTGATTTTAAAAACCCTAACCTAACCCTGACAGAACTCGGCCAGAGTTCGGCCAGAGTTCGGTTGTTGGCCGTTTGATTTTTGAATACTCTGGAACTTGGTCCTCCTGCAGTTGCGGATTTGACCGAGATTTCCTCATCGAGTTCTGTCCGAATTCTGCCAGAATTCTGTCTTTGGAATTCCTATAAATAGAGAAAGATTTTGATCATTTCAACTCACTCATTCACTTTCAATCTTCTCTCTATCTAAAGCTTTCAGTCTTCCAAAGAGCTTTCTTGAGCTTTAAATTTCAGATCCTAAGCCAATTACAATCCTCTAGTCGATTTGCCAGTACGGTGCGGTCTAGAAGTTTCTGAGAGATTGTAATCAGAAGGCTTGATTGAAGAATACCTCTTCACATTTGAAGTTGGACGAGTTCTTCGTATCAAAGCTCGCGTTGTAGAAGTTGCAAGGACTTCGTAAGAAAACTTGCAGTTTTGCCAATAGTGGATTCAACTGGTAGCAAGAGTTCTACCGACTGGATTAGTCCTCAACAGAGGGAAACAAGTATACATCGCTGTCTTTGCGTTTGCTTTCTTATCTCTGCCTTTACTTTACTTAGTTGTGATTATTATTCTGTGATCTTGCTGCTAACATTTTTTAATTAGCAATATTCCGCTGCCTACTCTATTCACCCCCTCTAGAGTATTGTGCTTTACGATTTCGTTCCTACATACATCTATATGAAGCAACCAGATGGGTTCATTGAAAAGGGCCAGGAGCATCTTGTTTGTAAGCTCAAGAAGTCCATTTATGGACTTAAGCAAGCTTCTAGATCTTGGAACATATGTTTTGATCAGGTGATAAAATCCTATGGATTTGATCAATGTCAGGATGAATCATGTGTATACAAAAAGTGTGACGGAAACGTGGTGGTGTTCCTAATACTTTATGTGGATGACATCTTGCTCATTGGAAACAATATGAAGGTGTTATCTGATGTAAGGGTATGGTTATCCAAATAGTTTGATATGTAGGACTTGGGAGAAGTAGGTCACATCCTTGGGATCAAAGTTCTACGAGATCGCAAGAAAAGGATGTTGGGCTTATCCCAAGCTTCCTATATCGATACTGTACTAACTCGTTTTAGTATGCAAAATTCTAAGAAAGGTTTTTTACCTTTTAGACATGGAATTGCTCTATCAAAGGAGCAGTGTCCGAGGACACCTACAGAGATAGAGAACATAAAGGCAGTTCCTTATGCTTCAGCAGTAGGAAGCTTAATGTATGCAAAGCTATGTACGAGACCAGACATCTGCTTTGCCGTAGGCATGGTCAGCAGATATCAGTCTAACCCAGGACAAGAGCACTGGACTACCGTAAAGCATATTTTGAAGTACCTGAAAAGGACTAAAGAGTATATGCTAGTTTACCAGGCAGATAGTTTAATTTCCTTGGGGTATACAGACTCCGATTTTCAGTCAGATAGGGATTCCAGGAAATCTACCTCAGGTTATGTGTTTACTTTGGGAGGTGGAGCCATTGTGTGGAGGAGTATCAAGCAAAAATGTATTGCTGATTCCACCATGGAAGCCGAGTATATGGCAGCCTCTGAGGCAGCCAAAGAAGCGGTTTGGCTCAGAAACTTTCTGTTGGACTTGGATGTGGTACCTAGTTTGCCTAAATCTATTATACTTTATTGTGATAATAGTGATGCAGTTGCAAACTCGAAGGAACCACGAGCCCATAAGACTGGCAAACACATTGAGCGCAAGTACCACCTGATACGAGATTTCGTAAAGAAAGAAAAAGTTACTGTGATCAAGATAGCATCAGCCGCCAACGTAGCTGATCCCTTTACAAAGAGCTTACCAGCTAAGGCTTTTAATAGTCATGTTGAGGGAATGGGAGTCAGATGTGTAGCAGCATGGCTTTAAGTATAAGTGGGAGATTTGTAACAGTATACTGAAAAGCAATACTTTGAGTATAAGTGAGAGATTGTTAGGGTTATATACTAAAAGCATCACCTTTTTAGTAACCTTATTTCCTTAAATTTTGAATGAGAATCATATGGACAAATGTTTGCATATTGTATTTGTTGCAAGTGTAAATGCAAATGTCTGATATTCTATATTGTAGATAATATGGTGTGTGGTGTCACACAGAAGATCATATTATCAGTTCCCTATGGAGTATATAAATAGTTCATAACCTAGATGGACTTGGACAATCTATTGGAAAGGTTATAGTGTAATCTGGTATTAGTCTATCTTGACTATAGGTTTACACTAGTACACTTTGTGTGTATTGAACAGGACCACTTGAGGTTGTTCTCTTTGTACTGACTACATAAGAGAACAAACACCTCTGTTATTATGGATGCTTGTGCTCTTAACCCGGATATAATAACGAACATGTATATGCAGTGTGCATTATTTTGACTCATAAAAGAGTAAGATTCATTATGGATCAACAACCTCTATGAATTGGGTAATAACATTGTATGTATGATGGGTTGTTGATTATAAATGGAATCCATGTCCCGATACATCAGGTTGATGATGTCCCCTTAAGGAGCTCATAAGGATTGTCATGTAAACCCTGCAGGTGGATTATATCCGACATGACAAATAAAGTTGAGTGGTACTACTTAAGGATAAAAGATGTCGAATCAATATAGTTGTCAGTAACTTAATTTGATCAACAGACATACGATATCTTAACATGGGGAGCCAAACGAGCAAATAATAAAAGTTGCCCACAAACATAATTTGGGATTATGTAGGTAGTGCAACAATAGCTCATTAGTGGACCGAGCTATTGTTAATGGGCCTGGATTGTGTGTTCGGGCTGAACACGTGATATCCAGATCCGTTAAGAGGCCTAACCCTAATTTTTCCTCATGGTCCCTCCCGTAGCTTATATATATCCTCTATTCTATGGCCGCCAGATTACTGATCAGAAATCTAAAACTTTCTCTAAATTCGTGATTCACGTAAGGAGAGAAAGAGAGGGCTGCCAAAGAGAAAAAAAGGTTGGGAGATCGTCGTCCACACGACGTCCAACTCGAAAAAGGAATACGTGCAGAAGATCTTGGGGTCGTCCGCTCGAGATTGCCAGGAATTACTTGTCTCCTTTCCGCCGCAGGTATAATTCGTGAATACTAGTTTCCGCCTATGAAGGGTTAGAACACGTATTAGATCTGTTTAACTTTCTATCGATCAATACGCACACTAAATGAAAGGTCCTAGGAATCCCCAGTTCCATCAGTGACATGACATGATTATTGATGCTTGCCTTAACAATAACGATCGGGGGTCCAGTTCTGTTCAGGCAAAGGGTTACAACCCCGGTCCTTATTTGGTTTAAAGGTTGTAACCTGGCTCCGGAGCAGTTCTGTGTCCTCTCTTCGTTTATTTTCTTATTGCAACCTCATGCCATGTTCGTCATATTTTACCTTACCTTAATACCATGATTATTTATACTGGCCTTAGCAATAAAGATCAGGGGTCCAGTTTTATTCAGGCGAAGGATTACAACCCCGGTCCTTGTTTGGTTTAAGGGTTGTAACATGGCTCCCGGAGAAGTTCTGTGTCCTCTCTTCGTTTATTGTCTTCACTGTACCAATAGTATTTGAGACGGATTTCTATTCAGGTGAAGGGCTGCAACCCCGGTCCTTGTTTGGTTTAAGGGTTGTGACCTGGCTACTTGAATGGTTTTTTCGTACTCAGTTTACTGTTGTTATCTCTATTATTATCAGTTCTTTATTAATTATTTATTTTTAATATTCTATTGTGATATGCTGGTTTTAGTTCCTAAGGGAAGCCTCCTTTGTGGCACTTGCACTTTCTGGGGTCTGACCCAGCTGGTTTTGTGTGGCCAGATATTGGAGCAGCACCAGAGGATCCACCTGTCTTCCAGCCAGATGGTTACCACCAGACGTAACCCTGGCAATAAGTGGATTTCTTTTTGTCCTCCCACTTTATTGTAAAATTATTCTTTTGAGGCGTTTAGCCGGAGAGCACGTGTTAGCTCGTATTGTACCTTTATTTACTGTCTGCCTACGGGCTGTAACATGATTGACAGATCCTAGGGTTTATCATATATGACTGAACTCTTGCTAGTCTTGACATTTTATACGACTAGCTTCATGATCATACAATATGTAATGTATGGGATGCCTTACTATTATATATTTGGTGCTCTGACATCTTGTAACTATTATTGCATGCTTGAGATTGAGACAATAGGCTTGTTCATGACCATAGGAGACTGTTGGCTTGTAGTTAAACCCTCATGTATCTAAACAGCCGTGACCATATAGCGAGGTGGGTTGCACTTTAATATACGTAACTGGCTATGTACGCCCCCGCTCTCCAGTATTCTGGTTCTGGGACGTTACATGGTTTTAGTGGTGGCCCATGCAGGTCTTGTAAATCAAGATATGTGAGGGTTTACCGAATAGATGTCTCAAACAGTATTTTCCCTTGATCTCTGCTCGTATCTTCAAATCCTTGAGAATCTTGACCTGATCACATGCTTGTATCTTTGATCTATCATGGTCCTTCCTTATTATTCCCTATGTCGTCTTCTTCAGCAGAATTATTCCTGGACCTGCCGATCAGCAAGGCGGAGCACCTCCCGCGGACCAGCAGCAACCAAGAGATCAAGCCCAGCATTCAGGAGTAGCCTCCAGAGTCATGCCTACTGAAGAAGAGCCACCAGTTCAGCCCGTCCAGCCTGCAGAGCCTGATGATGGCATTTTGGTGGGTCTCATCATGTCACTATTAGCCTTCCAGGATCGTCGAGGAGATGCCTTGCACCAGGCGGTGGCAGACACTTTGACCAGAGGAGGTTATCAGGGTAATAGCGTGGCCAACAGCTTCAAGCGCTTGAACCCTCCCTTTTTCGACGGCAGTGAAGATGCGATCACTGCAGATACATGGCTTCAGGACACAGAGATGATTCTAGAAGCAGCCAGGACTCCAGAGAACGAGAAGGTGGCCGTGGTACGCCTGCAGTTATTAGATCTTACCCGTAACTGGTGGACGGCACAGGCCGTTGGATTAATGGCCCCTATTGCCTGGACAGTATTCAGGGAAAGATTCTAGACCAAGTACTTCGATGCTGTAGCTCGGTACGATCTACAGACGAGGTTCACCAATCTGAAGCAGATGGACAGGACGGCCGATGGATATGCGGCCGAGTTCTCCAGGCTTAGTCGGTTTGCTCCCACCTTGGTGGTGATCAAGTTCGATAGAGCCCAACGGTTCCAGCAGGGGCTCCACCTAGAGATTTTATTAGCGGTGGAGCAGTTTGAGCATCAGTGTCACGACCCGCACCCACTGTGAGGGTACGAGTACGTAACGACGCCCAGCATACGCCGCAGTGTCGGCGGTAGAACGCTGTCCTAGGTCAAACATCTAACAATATAAAAGGTACCTGTACAGTATAGATACTCCGAATGGAGGTGACATAGCAAATACAGTCTCAATCACATCTAAGGTAGAGCATGATAAAAGATAGATAAAATATGAAATCCACAAAGAGATACCGCAGATAGAAGTCTAAGTGTCTAAGATACACAAACCCAGAAAACATCTCAAATCTCAAATACAGTAATCCATAAAGTAAATACAACTCAAGACAACTAAAATAACTATCTATACAATCTCTACTTTGTCTTCTCTAGGCTAGCAGGCAACCTCCAAGCTATCTGTAAAATTTATCAACAGGTCCAGTCAGGACAGGAACGAGTACAACTCATCAAGAAAACCCAAGTAATGACAGAGAACTATAAAGCAGTTATAAGCAGTTTTATTGATGAATATGGCAGTTTATATTTAGGTGATAGTATAGAGAAGCAGTAAGATACAAGGAAAGTAAAGTAACTAAAACAAGAGAAGAATGATGGCAATGAAGACTGTAAAATAAATCTAGCTAAACTAAGGTAACATAATAAGTCCAGATAGTAAATGTAAACAAGTGCAAGACCCAAGTAAATCCAAACAATATGAATCTGATACCAGGTGATTCCAGTACAAGATGAGTCCAGTATAAGATAATTTCAGTCATAGTGATCAATGATTCCAGGGTGAGTCCAGCCTATACTCTAACAGTGTATTTTAAAATACCGAGATCGACATGTAAACGGCTGTAGGTAATACGGCACATCACACACCTGGCCGGGTGTGAGATGGCTATCATTCCAGTAGATTCCAGTATATTTCAGTAGATTCCAGTTGGGAGATTCCAGATTGGGGTATGTCTACATGTCTTACTCAAGTATTTTCCCTCCCAGCAAATACAAGTGAATCCAGGATACGACACGAAAATCGAGATGAGTCCAGCCAAAATATGATGATTCCAGAAATAGATTCCAAAATAATTCCAGTGATTCCAGTAATAAAGGCCAGATAAGTATGGTATGTGTGTCGCATACATGAATCCAGAAATATCCATACGTGTTGTAACAGAGAATCACATAAAACTAACTATAACTGAAGTACAGTAATTGACAATTAAATGAGAGAACTATCAGAGAATGTACTCGCCTGTATCCTGAGTATCTGAAGAATATCTACTGTCCGAGGAGTGGTGTCTGTCTCCTATAGAACAGCACAAGTCACAATATGTCTAAAATGATAATAAGATGCAATTCAATGCATTCTATATGAATCTAGGTCAATCTAGACTAAGGTCAACGGTTGGTCAACTCTAGTCAACCCTAAAAGTCAAACTAGGTCAAACCTAAGTCAAACAAGTCTAACAAGTCTCACTAAGCCTAACCAAGCCTAGGCTAGCACTCACACAATCACAAGACAATGTGAACCACAACAATGCATAATATAAAATAGATAATATATATAAATACATACCTTCATACATACATGCATATCCACATTACATACATATTTATATATATAGGCATATGTTATATCATGCATATTTACATAGTTACATAGATATATACATTCATGCTCATTTACATACATACTTTTATACATTATATATGTTAACATTCATTACAATGTATTATATTTTACTTATACCTTTGATTGATTGATTCATTTATATATGACATTCATTCATGCATATTACATACTTACATGCATCTATACATTATATACATTGTATATAACATGTAAAAATAGAAGGGGAAAAAAAAGAAAAACTGAAATGGAAAGGGAAAGGAAGGAAAATATAAAGAAAAGGGAAAACAGTGGACATATATATGCTTGTATCATATATTCTACATTACCATACATACTATCATTATATATTACATTATATTATTTATATATTATGCATTCATATCTATCATTACATGTATACCTTGCATTCATATCTAGCATTCACTATATACTTTCATGCATACATTGTATATCATTCTTTCATTCATGCATTGCTTACATACATTATATTAATTGCATTCCTACATGCTTGCATTCAACCATATATATACATTAATGTAAAGAGGATATATATCATATATATATTATTTCATTCATCTAACATATCATGTATTACATATTCTATATTCATTTAATACCCATACTACATAGGCTCATAGGTTACACAAAATGCATATATCCTATAGTCAATCTTCTACTTAAAACCAATACTGTACCAATTGGGCATTCACTAAATTCTAAGATTAAATTATGTCCTAGCCCTTCGTGTTAGCTTTCTGAAACTTTAAACGGATCGCATTTTCGTGTCCGGAAGCTCCCGGAATAGCAAAAATACCGAAACACGTTTGTCTTTCGTACAGCTGACACTCAAATAATTCTACAGAAAGTTACAGAAAGAAATTAGCTTATTAAAATATATATTTGGAAAGATAACTTCGATACGGTTCTTTAAAAAAAAACGGAAGATAAATCAAATTTCTAAGCTAAAAGTTATGACATTTCTAAGTTGCTTTGGTTAATAAAAACGTGGATGAATATTATGACGAATTTGACAAAAGAACACATATAGGCCAAGATACTTGGATACAAACATAGGTATCCAAATGAAACTCATTCTAACCATCCTAACTAAGATCAATCCACTCTCTAACCATTATAAAACTGAATTTAAATATCTATTTAAACTATTATCATACATACATACACATGGGGTGTCCTAATTTGGGATCTATCAAGTAGGACACAAGACACATATCTAAAATCCTATGACCTCAAATTTGAATCTAAATGGGACACATGCATGAGGATGGATCCTACGGATTCAAAACTAATTTATATGCAAAGGAAATCGATTTAGAGGATGGGTTTTACCTATTGGGAGTGGAATCCCAATGAAATCCTTTAGGACACGGCTCCGATACGAAGATCCCTCAAAGTGGACACTCCTCCTTGCACTCCTCTTCCAATCCTTAGTAGCACCCTTCCCTTGGAGAATGGGAATGATTGAGGGAAGGTTTGGTGAAGGAATGATTTGATTTGGAGATCAAATCAATGGGAAGGCTCTCTAAAATTGGGAAAGAACAAAAACAAAATAAAAGAGGCAAGATTGTAATGAATGAAATGAATCATTCTCTCCTAAAGTGGCTGTCATAAGTGTCCATTAGGACTAATGGGAAATGTCCTAATTGCCCCTCTCTAGTCTCATATGGTTAAGTCCAGACTAGGTTCAAGTTTGGGGTCAAAATGATCTAGTTTTGAGTCTCTAACTTAACCATTCTAACATGATAAAAATTAGTTTAATTAACTAACTTAAATGTTGGGTCTTGTGAGCCATGCTTAACTTAATATTGGGTCCCATCTAGAGTTTAAGCTACCCGGGTCACAATACAAGTCAGAACGAGACGAAACTCAAACCCGACTAAACAAATCCAATAAAAACAATATTAAAAATATAAAATTTTCCTAAAATATTAAAATATTAAAAATTCCGATAAATCATAAATTCTATTATTAAATAATAAACTTTTACGAAAGTTTAAAATTATCCTCAATTTAGAAAAGTGGATGTTACAATCCTACCCCCCTAGAAAAATTCTGTCCTCGAAATTAAAATGTTCATACTCCTTCTAGGTCAAACCCCCATAATCAAAGTCTCAGAACTTAAACAAATCATATGATTTAAAAGGACGACATACAGGGTCATGGCATATGGTGGTAGTGAAAGTCTCATCTAGGTATACTAGTCATGCTAGACCAAAACGGCCATAGGGTATCAAACATACAAGCAATCAGGGTGTTAAACTGGAAAAGATACAGAAATAACAAATCATCAAAACTCTAAGGCAGTCTACCATCTTATATGAAAAATGGTACTTATCAAAAAAATAAAATAAAGATAACTACCAATTATCTATAAAGGGGTACAGGAAAAAAAATCAAAATCAAAAGTTAAAGAATGAAAGTCAATTGCATTGAAATCCAATCACAATATAGGATTCTCTTAATCCTGTTAAGACTAAATTGTATTATGTAGTTCGTGTATGTATAGGTGTATGTGGACATGTTCATATGGTTAGATAGTAGGCATGTGTGTATGTGAAATATACATGAAAGTGTATAGGAGGATTTGGGTTTCAAAACAATAGCTATCAAGTTACACTACTCATGGCATATTGGTTAAACAATCTATAATACACAACCTATTTACTCATAACATGCATGGCTAACTATATATATATATATATATATATATATATATATATATATATATATATATATATATATATATATATATATATATATATATATATATATATAAAGAGGTAGAAATTTAGTTATGTATCTATATACATTATAACATGTATGCATAAACTCTATATATATGTCTATATAGATATATGAACATAACATAGAGAGGAAGGGTTAGGTTTACATGGCAGTGTATACTAAGTTAGGGTGTGTGTGTCCTTGTACAGGATTATAGCTTTAGTATTGAAAGGATAAACCCAGTTTTAGTTCAGCATTTATATACAAAATCTGAAAATAAGCTAACATTTAAACCAGTGTAATATTAACATAATGCAGTTTCAGATTTTAGGGGTTTGAAACATCACAACCAACTCAATGCTCCCAGCATATCCTAACATGATAGAGATAAAACCCTAACATACTATCCATACATTCAACAATGTATATACCTCAAAATATTACATTAAAAAAATGGTAAATTGAACTAAACATTTGGAATCCAGTATTAAGGGTTAATATACACACGGTCTCAGATTTGACAAATTCAAACACAAAACCTAACCAATTTCTTTAAGAATTGAAACCATGTATATAACATACATATGCAGTGATGTAAACAATAACTAATAATATGAAATTTATATTTAAACTATTAATTTAAAATGGAAAAAAACAGAGAACTATTCTCTGATACTGTATTGTGTCAGAGATATTGGGGTTTTGAGAATTTAACATCAACAACATATTAATATGTATTTAGATGGGTTGGTAATCAAAGTGTAGCATGCATACGTGTCAGGCAAAGTGTCTGTATCCGCTATATATATATTCTCATGTCCTAATATAAAAAATCAAATTCCATATCAAGACCAACATTTAGATTCCTACCAAGATTGCAAGTAGGTGATTGATGTAATCAAGACAGTTTTATTATTATTATTATTTAATACACGAATAATAGCAAGAAGAAAATAACGATAAAATCTGTTCTGCTTATCGGTTTAAAAGAAGAACCATTTTGAAACCAGAGCTATAATATCAAATCCAAGATAAGGTCTAGCAAAATCATCGATTCATTGTATTAAGAAGAAATTTATAGTAAGAAGTTACACAAGGTTTATAATACAGCTAAAGCTACTCCGAAGTTAAATAATGAGAAGCAAAACAAACAATAATTCTTTTTTTTTAGAGTGACTGAAACAAAAGTAGAGAAAACATGTTCAAGAATATTTAAGGTACAATCTGATAATCATATGCGTCTATCCAAAATCATGGTACTCTAAATCCTCGTCATACTAGTAAGCAAGGCTACGATAATCACAAAGTCCTCGACTTAGGCACATACCTCTAGAATCATGGTTGTTTGCAAAAACAAAAGTTTAGAACTTTATTGATACAAACTTTGTAAAAGAATACAATTTAAATTCTGGGAAAGTACAACTGTAGGAATCCAATCTAGAAGACGATTGCTTTATCCCTTGGACGATGTGAACTTTGAAGACGATAGCCTCTGAAGTTGAAGACAACTCTGGAATTGAAGACAAAAAGTCTCAGAAATTGAAGGCAAAAGCCTCGAAAGAATGCAGCAGCACTTGGGCAAGAACTCCTAAACTCTCTGAACTTTAAAGTCTGGTCTCTCTATGATCTGATCTCTGATCTCTCTCTGATCCCTTTGAATGGAGACTTGAAACTCTATTTATAGAGTTCTAAAAAATAACTAACTTTTAGTTATTCTGGACTGTACATGATAGATTGCACAGCAATTGGATTATGCAACAGTAGACTGCGCAGGCAGTTGCTGGATCATGGGCTAACTGTCTTGGACACATGGCATCATTTGATTGAAATATGCATGATTGTGTATAGACGGTTGCCACGTAATGAACAAATGATGGCATGAATGCCACGTGTATTTTGTCATTTATGTTGATAGAACGCGCAACCTGAATTACGCTGACTTTAGAATGCGCAGACTTGGACTGCGCAGGAATGGATTGCGCCAACATGGATTGCGCTGTCAGCTGTCCTCGAGCGCCGTGCTGCACGATTAAACGAACGGTCGCCTCGTTCTTCGTGCTGTCAGCTGTCAGAAGTTTTGATTTGTGTCAGGTAATGATGATGATTTGCCACGTCAGCCTGCGCGCTTGGTAGTGTGCGCAATCTAGTATGCGCAATCTGTATACTGCGCAATCTGATGTCTGCGCAGTTTATTTGAAAGATTCATTTCTTGATCTACATGACTTTGTTGATGTGTGCAACTTGATCTTTTAGGACCTATAATGGTATTTAAAATTTTCGCGTTGCCGCTAGCTTGGCTGCGAAAACCTTAAATTCCTACACCCGAGAAATATATCCAAAGTCAGACTATATGTCCTCACCATGCTGGCTAATGTGACTGTAGAAGACTAGATTCCATAACTTAGATGACCTAGCCCATATAATTTCATCTTGACAAAAATTAAATTAAATCAACAATGGATACCCAAAAATCAAATTCATTAACTAACCAAGAAAGATAAATATAAACTATTAGAATCAAATTTCGAGATATTTTATAATAAGATTTACAAGGGTCATCCCAGGAATCTCTCAAGGGATCCTGACTGTGATTGACTACCTTCAAAAATATATCCTAATCCTACTGCAGGCTGTAGTGGTACTCTAGTTCGAATACCACTACACAAACTCGACCTGCATGGGCCACCACTAAAAATGTGTCACGACCCGCACCCACTGTGAGGGTACGAGTACGTAACGACGTCCAGCCTACGCCGCAGTGTCGGCGGTAGAACGCTGTCCTAGGTCAAACATCTAACAATATAAAGGTACGTAACGACGTCCATCCTACGTCGCAGTCTGACTGTTGCGCAATCTGATATCGCGCAATTTGATGTTACGCAATCTGATGTTTGCGCAAACTGAATCTTTGACTTGACTTATACTGAATTTTTGTTTTCTCTGTCTGATGCAGTTAATACCAGAGAAGATCCCGGATATGTGGACTTTGTAGGAACTCTTTCAGAGTCAGAATACAAAGAGGACCTTTCCCATGTGCACTATCCTCAATATGATCTGCCAACTTTTCGTCAGGCTATTTTGATATTCCAAGATAATGAGACACTGCAATGTTTGATGAATGGACAACCTCTGGAGTCAGCAGACGCTGTCATTCACAAGAAGCCATTATTCCTGTTCGGCGATACTTTTGAAAAAAGCTCTCAACCGAGACCAAGGATGGAAGAAAGGATTGTCCATCAGACGGATAGGTCATTCTCGATACCAGATATTTCCCGTTGCCTCCCCTTATCCCGGTATGCTCATGCGAGCTATCCGAGGAAGATGGAATGGAACCTTACACCTTTCCAAGATGTCCGTCCAGGAAGGATTTTTGTGAAGAAGGGGCCGAACAAGAAGGATATGTTCTACAGTTCCTCAGAACGGTACAGTGTCTTGTTAAGAGGTTTGAAACCCGGTTGTATTCCTCCAGAGAATTCTTCCTTGTTATTGCCTGTCAGAACTCCAATATTCGTAAATGAGTTTGCGAAGGTCGAAGGAAGGTATCCTGAGCAGGACATCAGATTAAATGGATTGGTGAATCCAGATTTTAAGATATGGAACTGCATAGCAAACTGGATCCTGACCAAGTTTGAAAACAAACTTCAGCAAATCAAATTATACCAAGCAGTGCATGCCACTGTTTATGGTTTTGCTCCCAACCCGCATCTGTTCTTGGCTCTAGCAGAAAGGTACAATTACAGAACAGGGACTTTCATGACTCCTGGCGGAGAAATCGGGTTTGCACTTCATGAGATGCAGTACATCTCTTACTTGCCAATGGGAGATGCCCCATATGAAGAATTTGTCCCAACAAATAATGAGTTGGACAAACTCCGAAAAGAGAACGCAAAAATGGTAGCAGTC
The DNA here is from genome assembly GCA_029216955.1 of Iris pallida. Classification (NCBI taxonomy): domain Eukaryota; kingdom Viridiplantae; phylum Streptophyta; class Magnoliopsida; order Asparagales; family Iridaceae; genus Iris; species Iris pallida. Next base: position 987,737 of record JANAVB010040216.1, on the reverse strand, counting down.
TTCGAAGAACTGCTATGTCATTATAAAATTTGTTATCTGTTCTACAAAAGTGCTACATCAAATACCTGCTATTCCTTAAAATGGTTGCCTTATCTGTTCCTTAACCACATTAAAGAACCGAAGACCAAGGAACATGATAGATGCTATCCAGACTTCTTTAGACCATTGAGCAGCAGTGACGTGGTGAAACTGATGGAGGAAAGCGGAGATTTGGATGAAAAGATGAAGGATGATCATCAATGTCCTCCTTTGAAGAAAGGAGATACTCTCGAGAGTTATTTGAGAGTAGGATATAGATTTATGTCAAAAGAAGCCCAATTAGCAGGGTTTCTGACATATTGGCTCCGTCGGTTTGTAGTCCCGGGATCGAGTGCTGTAGACCGCTTCCATCGCGGTGTTCTTTTTGCCGCCGTTAGATTAGTCTTCGGCTACAAGATGGATCTTTTGTCAACGATGACTTGTAGGTTGAATGCCGATCTTCGTCTGTACGTCGATCTGATGCTGAAAGCTAAGGGTGAAAAAGAATTTCCTCGGTTGGAATTGCCGTATACATATCTGTTTGGGTGGTTGCTTCTTCACTATCCTACTTTGATGGACCCCGGCATGGGACCGGTCGACGGCAGCTTTTTGCGGAGATACTCTCATGGTAAGTGGAAATACACTGCTCTGAGAGATTGTAGATATGCTCTGAACCTGAGCAAAGGATGGAACTTTTGTTGCACTCCTCCTCCTGCTGGATATGAACAAATGCCGATAAATATGATTGACTCGAAGATGCAACCTTTGAGCCGTACAGCTTTTGAGTGGTTGAAGACAATTCGACCGTCCCATTTGGTGTATCGGTTTGAAGAAGAATGTTATTTAGAGCCATATCTCCCCAGTCGATTTGCTCGGCAGTTCGGGTACGACCAATTCCATGTGGGAAATGCTATCACGTGCCTTCAAGGAAAGGGTTTCTTGATAGATGGGGCCCGAGCTTGGGCTTATTATAATGCTCGAGATACGAAAGTAACGTTCTCGATGCCAGTAAATAGCAACCATGGCCCTCGGATGCTATTTACATACTCAGTATTCTATACATCTTCGAACACCTTTGCTGAGAATTTCAATCTCGCAGATAGCTTCGCGTCTTCAACAAGATTAAAGAGGGAAGGAATTGCCATGTCACTCCCAGGAAATGATGAGGTGCATGAACCAGTAGATGCACCCCTGGAAGCTTCAAGGGATGCTATGTTCCCTGAAGAGGTTAACGCACCACTGCGTATTTCTTTGAAGGTGGTTAAATCTCCAGCCAAGAAGAGAAGAAGAGAGGAGCCTGCCGCTCCGGCAGCAAAGAAGAAACTGATCTTAGATCATTCTTCTGAAAAGATTACCACTAGATCTCAATCTCGGCAACTGGCCGAGACAATTCAGCAAGAAGAGGCTACCACACCGACCTCTGTTCAAAGACAAGTTGAGACTGTAAACATAGAGAGCCCTGAGAGGCCTCTGAAAAGAAAGAAGCTGGCCAAAAGAAGAGATCGAATGGCCTCTCCTTCTAGACGAGCCCCGTCTTCGATAGTAGTAGATGCTGCGGCGGGATTCACTATGCCACTCCCACTCCTATTTCAGAGTCTAGGAATAAAACTCCTAGTCCAGAACATAGGAAAGAGATCGAGCAGAGGAAAGATCCTGATCTGAGAACTGAGGCCGAAGAGCCCAGAGGAAATATCATGGAGGAAGAGCAAGATGTTGTACGATTTCTTTCACTTGCTGCGGAAACGACTCAACTTCCTCCTACTCCTAGGACTCTCCGCGAAGAGGAAGATCGTTAAGTGATTGCGGCTCTAGAAGATTGCAACTACAGCCCGCTGGAAGACTCTTTTGACCAAGCTGCAACTGCCAGCGAAAATGCACCAGAAGAAGGTGAAGATGAGGAGAGCTCTTCGTCCGAGAATATTGATAAATATATGCAAGATCTTGAAAGGGATGATGAAGTGCATATATCTCCTAATGTTGTCGATGATACCTTAAATCCTGAAGAGGATGTCGAGGTAGAAGTATCTCCAGAAAATGTCGCTAATAACTTAAATCCTGAAGAGGATGTTGAGGTAGAAGTATCTCCAGAAAAAGCAGCAGATGAAGAAGCTCCGGAAGAAACTCCCGCCACTGGTCCTCAAGGTATAAAATAAAATTAGCAATCTCCTCTTAAATAGATTGATAGCTAACGTCTTTATTTATATTTTTTGCAGATCTTGAGACTCCTCTAGCACCTCCGACGTGCACGGACATAGTGCCTATAACGACGGTGATTGTTAATAGCAGTCATCATTTATCCTGTGGTTCTGAAGCGGGCAGTAGCCAAGCTGTTATGGCTGAAGCTACTTCTGCTCGGCTAGAGTCTATTCCTGCAGATGATAGGCTCATTGTTGGATTCAACCATGGTAAGACAGGTTACATCTTTAATCTTCTTGGACAATAGCAATCAACAGGCAAAATGACAATTTTTACTTTTGTAGAGGAACAACCAGGAGGGGCAACTAGCTCCACTTTGGCTCCTTTATTCAAAGAGCCCGATGTCCAGAGGCGAGAGATTGAACATCCTGTGGCCTCGTCATCAACAGGAGTAGCTGCAACTCCTGGTGCTATAGCGATTAATAATCTTGTGATCCAATCATTTACCAGATACTTTTTTGAGTCTTTGGGACCTCTAGTAAATAGAATGATGGAAAAAGAGGGTACTGATTTTTTTATGGTTAGGGGTCCAACCTCTCTCTTAGAAAGGGCTATCCGGGAACAAGGTGACGAGGCTCAGGCCACTTTCCTGGATCATATTTTGAATGAGTTAGAGATTTCCATCAGAAACTATAAAGAGCTCAACCAAGGAGACGTAGAGTCTCTAGTGCAGGCAGAGTTCGAACAACTGGCTCAGGCAGCTGATATTGAAAGGGTGAATCTCCAGAACCTTTTGGAAGCTTTCTCTGTAAAATCTGCTGAGTATCAGTCCAAGCTAGAATCAGTAACCTTGATGGCTGAGAGAAAAGAGCAAAGAGCTGCTGAGCTGAGGGAAGAGATTGCTCGTCTCCAGGAGGAATTAGAAAATGAAGTTACTGATCATCAACTTGCAACCCAACAATTCAATGCTCTGATTCAAGAAAGGGATGAGTACGTGGCAGCTCATAATGCTGAGATTACTCGCCGAATGGTGGCCATGCCTGCTTTCAATGAAGAAATCGGGATGGAAGAAGCTAGAAGGATAGTGATGTCATCTCGTGAAGAGCGACTACAGACTCTGAAATAACAAATTGTTATTCTGATAACACCTCCACCTCATTAGAAAGAACTTTTTGTATCTTTGGTAGCACATATTTTTTTTGTAATGTCTCATATTTTGATTAATAAAAGACATTTTGTTGTGGCTCCATTATTTGTTGTATATCTTGTTCAGATATAAATAATAGATATAGAAAATATATTCAGAGGTACAGGACATGATATATTTCTGAATTTTGTAGAAAAATAATTATATTCATTATATCTGCTCAGAGGTAATATGGACGTGGCAGAATATATCGAATATTATTATTTTAATAGATAACTTAATAAAGGATGATAAGTTACTGATGTGAATGATTAAATGAACGAAAATGAATCGTCAAAAAGGTGTGAACGAAATAAATCGTCATAAGGAACGGGTAAACCGTCGAATGGTGGAATGAATAGACAAACCGTCAGATGGAAATGAATGAACGGATGAACCGTTAAATGATGACTAATGAACGGGTGAACCGCAGGTGGATGTGAATGAACGGACAAACCGTCAGATGGAAATGAATGAACGGATGAACCGTCAAATGATGATTAATGAACGGGTGAACCGTCGGGTGGATGTGAATGAACGGGCGAACCATCGGATGAATGTGAACGGATGAACCGTCGGGTGATAATAAATGAACGGGTGAACCGTCAGGTGAATGTGAATGAACGGATGAACCGTCGGATGAATGTGTCGCTTCGTTGTTTGGAGAATCTCTGCCTATAAATAGAACATAAATTTAGCAGAAATAAGCACTTCCACTTTTTTAACATAAAAATGTCGTCTGGAGATGCACCCAAGAAGACTGAACTCGCTCCAAAAGTTGAAGAAGGCGTTGAAGAACGTCAGGCCGAACTGGTTCAGCCAAAGCATGCAAGGGCAGGCGAAGGTTCGTCTGCACCAAAACCACCGCGAGATATTCTGGACTTCCTGCTTGAACCAGGAAAGACTGAAGAAGAAGAGGCCATGAGGCTGGCTGCTTGCAAGTTCCTCGTGGGCTCCAGCAAGGAGGTTCTCGGCTCTTTTGCTGACCGTGTCTTTGAGAAGGACGGCAGTGGTCCGCGTCCCAATGTTAAGAAGGATGATAGTGATCTCACTTAATATCATGTACTATCATTCATGATGAAATAAAATTTTATTTATGAACTTGGACTTGTCTGATGATTTACAAGCATTTACATTTATACATAGTACTTTTTAAGGAATTTGCCATTGATAGGCATTATTGCAATTCGACCGTCGAGCTCTGAGAGTTGATAGGCCCCATTTGAGAAGACTTTGCTTATAACATAGGGACCTTCCCACTTCGCATCGAATTTGCCTTTGCTCATGTGAGTCATAGTCATAGGACGTCTGACTGTTAGAATAAGTTCTCCTTGTTGAAAAGCTCTAACTTTAACTTTGCGGTTGAAAGTCTTCGAGATGCGGGCTTGGTATAACTCAATATGTTGCTGAGCCATTAACCGCTTCTCGTCGAGTACCTCCAATTCTTGAAGTCGAAGAAGATCATTGTTCTCTGTAGTTAGCTCATTAGCAATGGCAATCCTTAAAGAAGAAATTTGAAGTTCCAGAGGAAGAACTGCTTCACAGCCATACACCAAAGAAAAAGGTGTAAAGCCTGTAGGATTGCGGACCGTAGTTCGGTAGGCCCATAGACATTCGCCAAGCTTTTCACTCCAATTCCGTTTGTTAGTGGATACAAACTTTTTGAGGAGCTTGATAATGGTTTTATTGAAAGCTTCAGCTAATCCATTAGCAGCAGGATTGTAGGCTGTCGAAGCGACATTGTCAATTCGGTGATCATCACAGAATCTTGTAAATTTTTGGCTGATGAATTGCGGTCCGTTGTCATGAATGATTCGTCGAGGGACACCAAATCAATAAATGACATGGTGTTTGACGAAGTTAATGACACTGCTGGTTTTGACTTAAGCTAAAGGTATAGCTTCAGCCCATTTAGAGAAGTAGTCAGTTATTGCTAGAATGAACCGATGTCCTCTAGAAGAAGGAGGATTAATAGGACCTATGATGTCCATGCCCCAAGCTTCGAAAGGCCAGAAAGCGGCTGTCGGATGTAGAAATTCTGACGGTTGATGAATAAAATCTGCATGAATTTGACAGGCTCGGCATTTCCTTGCATATTCAATGGCATCTGATACCATAGAGGGCCAGTAGTAACCCATGCGTCGGATGCGATCCTGTAGTTTAGGATCGGGCTGATGTGCTTCGCAGACACCGTCGTGAGCTTCACGCAGTACTTGTTTTACTTCATCACCAGCTAGACAGCGCAAAAGTAGGCCGTCATAAGTCCGTCGATAGAGAGTCTTAGTGGTTTGGTTGTAGTAGAATCGTAAAGATCATCGTCGAATACTTGTAGCCTCCTTAGGATCTTCGGGGAGTATGTCGTGAACCATGAAGTCGATGAAAGGAGTTCTCCAATCTTCATTGATAACATTAAATCAGCAAGATTACTGAAATCGATGTTACGATTGTTTTTGACACAAAACAATTCTCGATTAGAGATAACCACCACTTGTTGTCTTCTGATGGGAATGGCTAAGACTGCTGCAAGATTGGCCAAAGCATCTGCCTCAATATTGCATGCTCGGCGTACATATTTAATGAAAAAAGCTTTGAATGATGTAGCCATGTTGATTGCTGCTTCAAAGTAAGGTACCAGATCTTGATGGCGGACTTCATAAGTTCCTCTAACCTGGTTGACAACCAGCTTAGAGTCGTCGTAAACTTCGAGATATTCGATATTCAATTGCTTGGCTAATTGAAGACCGATAAGTAGAGCATTGTACTCTGCTACATTATTGGAGCAGGATTCATCTAGAGAGTAAGCTCTTTGGATAGTTGATCCGTCTGGAGAAACGAGAACAACTCCAACTTCTGCTATAATAGCACCATTGGGTCCGATTCTGGATGCTCCGTCAAAGAATAGACGCCAGGTTAGAAATTCTTCAAAGATCATGTTGACTTCCAACGTCTCGTCTGGAATTTCATCGTAAAGCTTGGATGTTTCTGGAACATGATGAGCTGCTAAGAAATCTGCCAGTGATTGACCTTTGACAGACTTTTAAGGAACATACACCATGTCATATTGGACTAGAAGAATGGCCCATGTAGCCAGCCGAGAGTTGAGCGTGCTAGGCTTTTTCATCAGTACCCGAAGAGGATTGACTCGGGATATGACATGAATAGTTTGACCGATGATATAATGCCTTGTCTTTTGAACGGCGAACGTAAGGGCTAGATATTCTTTTTCAACCAGACTATAACGGTGTTCAGCACCAATCATAGTACGACTGAGATAGTAGATGGCTTGTTCATGACCTTCTTTATTCTTTTGGGCGAGTGAAGCACCCAACGAATGGTCCATAGCACGGACGTACATTAAGAATGGAATACCTGAGATTGGTGGCAGCAAGACTGGTGGGTTCATGAGATATCGTTTGATGTCGTCGAATGCTTGTTGACATTCTTCAGTCCAAATAAAAGATATACCCTTCTTCATTAGTTGAGTGAATGGTCTGCAGCGTCTAGACAAGTTCGAATAAATCTCCTGATGTACGCAAGTCGACCTTGGAATCCTCGTAGCTCTTTTAGGTTGCGTGGAGGACGCATCTCTTGAATGGCTTTGATCTTCTCGGGATCCACGTGTATACCCTTAGAGGTAATGACAAAGCCGAGAAACTTGCCACTAGAGACACCCAAGAATGACTTGGTGGGATTCATCTTGAGCTGATGTTGGCGCATGAGATTGAAGATTGTTCTCAAATCTTGGATATGATTTTTTTTCAGACGACTTTTAACAGCGATATCATCAACATAACATTCGGCTATTTTACGAAGATGTTCTCTGAAAATGGTACTCATAGCCCGTTGGTAAGTTGCACCAGCGTTCTTGAGACCAAATGGCATCACTGTGTAGCAATAGACTCCCCGAGGAGTGCGGAAAGAAGTATGTTTTTCATCTTCGGGATTCATCTTGATCTGATTGTATCCAGAGAATCCATCCATAAAAGATATTCGCTCGAACCCACAGGTATTGTCAATCATGACATCCGTAATAGGGAGAGGAAATTTATCTTTCGGACATGCTTCATTAAGATCCCGAAAATCAATACAGACTCGAACCTTGCCGGTTTTCTTCAGGACTGGAACAACGTTGGCTACCCAATCAGGATGTTGTTCTTCTCGAATAAAGCCACAAGCAATAAGCTTCTTGACTTCATCATCAATTGCGTCCATCATTTCAGGCTTGATTCGACGTTGCTGCTGTTTGACTGGTTTAGCATTAGGCAGAATGTTCAGTTTGTGAGTAGCAATTTTAGGATCTAAACCTGGCATGTCTTCGTAACTCCAAGCAAAGACATCAAGGTATTCTTTAATGAGAAGAATCAACTCTTGTTTATCTACTTCTGAAAGATTCTTGCTAATAAAGATTGGACGAGGTAACCCGCTTTCTCCTAATCAACTTGAACTAGTTGATCTTCAGCAGGAGGTTCTCTTTGTTCAAATCGGAGTACCCACTGATTATCCATCTGTTGAGCCCAAGGATCTGTTTCAGGATTTTCTTCAACGACCTCATCATAGCCTTCCGGAAGTTCAGCGGAGACCATATTAGAAGATACGATCACACGATGGACTTCACCAATGCTAGTGTCAGAATCCCATGACCTGGAATCAGAAGAATTAGAACATTCTTCGCTATCAGAGTTAGAAACTGCTAGGGATAACATCGGAGGAGAAGCATATCCGAGACCTCTTTTGGTCTTGCTATAGTACATATCAGATTTTCCTTTTGGAACAGCCGTACGAATAGGAGTTCGTCTACCCTTACCGTAGTTGAGGCCATTTTTAAAGTCATAACCCATCTTACGGATGATGTCTTTTGATTGTTGACAATAACGACGAAGTTGTAGATGTCCTGTATCGTTAAGCTTGCTATCATCCGTATAGCTGAATTGTTGTTCTAGTCCTTTACTAAAAAGTATTAGACTTTCGCCTTTCTTTCGAGCAGGGACAATACGGTAAGAGTCATCTGGATCTTCAAATGAGACTTCTGTTTGAAGAGATTGTACAACTCCCATTGTAAATGATTTGAAGCTATCTAACATATCCAAATAGTATTTAGTATGATAAATAACATCAGTATACTGGAAAGTAGATGCTTTTTCATTAATTTGTACATCTGTATTTACAGCAAGACCTTTAGCCTTAGCAGGCTTGGTCAGATTAATTACAAGAGGGGGAGAAGAAGAATGTGGAGGAGGCTTGTTACGACGGAGGTCGATAATAAGCGGCTCAGAGGAGGTGTCACGCCCCAGAACCAGAATACTGGAGAACGGGGGCAGACATAGCCAGCTACGTATATGAAATAGAATCCATCTCGCTATACGGTCACGGCTGTCTAGATACATGAGGGTTTATCTACAAGCCAACAGTCTCCTATGGTCATGAACAAGCCTAGTGTCTCAATCACAAGCAAGTAAGTAAAAGTTACAAGATGTATGATCATTAAATATACAATAGTAATGCGTCCCAAACATTACATATTCAGCTGATCATGAAGCTAGTCGTTACAAAATGTTAGGACTAGCAAGAGTTTAGTTATACATGATCAACCCTAGGATCTGTTAATCATGTTACAGCCCGTAGGCGGACAGTAAGTAAAGTGCAACCGAGCTAAACAGGTGCTCGTCGGCTAAACGCCTCAAAAGAATATTTTTACAATAAGTGGGAGATCAAAAATAAACCCACTCGTTGCCAGGGTTCCGTCTAGTGGTCACCATCTGGCTGGAAGGCCGATAGATCCTCTGGAGCTGCTCCGAAATCTGGCCATACAAAACCAGCTGGGTCAGATCCCAGAAAGAGCAAGTGCCACAAAGGAGGCTTCACTTAGGAACTAAAACCAGCAATCATCACAAGAGTATAAATAAGGTAAAAACTGGAAATAAAAAAAATACATCAGGATGATATACGACGAGATAACCATGGAACTATTCAGATAACCAGGTTACAACCCGTAAACCAAACAAGGACCGGGGTTGTAACCCTTCGTCTGAACAGAACTTGGAATTCTCACCATTTATCGATAAAAATAAATACAGGCATTCAGGTCATATAGCAATCTGGAGCAGGATCAGGACAAGACTAGACTGGTTAAACTCCATCCAATCATTTTACGGCCAAACAAGACCTACGACTTGATACTTTAACTAACTAGGGTTATCACAGGCCTAATTACTAACAAGATGCAGTGAGATTATTCCATAGCCATAAGCCCTGCAGACCATCCAGGTTACCCAGGTCGAAATTAGGGGTTGAATACAGGTGGGTACATCGTCCAGGAAACGCATGTACCCTTAAGTAGCTTGAAAGGTGCAACACATGACAGTGTGCTGGAAATGTGCCCTACTCGACGGCAGACTACAGATCCCAGGCGCGCCCATGTAACGGGATTGCCTGTAGCTGGGGAATCTCTTCATGACTAATGTGTTAATCTAGTTATTAACCTTAGTCCATTTCAATAGGTACTCCTGACCGTGGTACTCAGGAGTCCCTGTCCTAGACATGATGCAAGACAGGACTGGTTTATTTGTACCAGCACGATCGCCCACGGTGTCCAGGTAATTTATATAGGTCATGCCATGTCAGGTAGCCGTCGCAACAGCTTATCAAGATATACCATGTCAGGTGTACTTGTCAGGAGTGCGCCACGACGGGCCACTATCATGTCATGCCAGGTCACTTATCAGGAGTGCACCACTACGGGTCACCATCGTGTTATGCTAGTTCCTTGTCATACCATGTCATGTACAATAGTTATTCCAAACATAATAAGTAAAATCAAGTTCATGACAAAAGGCGTAAGGATATAAAATGGGCGTAAAATATCTAATGAAATATCAATATACAGGGCCATAGAAGAGCCATACAGCTAAGGCATATGCGGCCAGGAAATAAAGGGGCTGCATGCGGCTAAGGGAGTTCAGAACTTATGCGGCTGGGAATTGAGCGAGTTATGCGGCTGAAATAGGTTCGACTCTCATGCGGCTCAAGAACTTCCAGTCATGCGGCTGAAATAGAACACTTGTCGCATGAAGTATTCATGCGGTCAAGTCAAGCACTGTTCATCTTCTCCAAAATTTCAGAGAAGAGAACACCATGAGAGCCAAGTCCTCAAGCTCCATAACTCCATCATCCGGAGCCTAAATCCGAACTTCCACAGGTCAAAATAGGGTAGAACGAAATTCTCTACAACATGGAACCATCAAAACTCGAAAATAACAAGCTTAAGTAGATCAAAACCCAAGAGATCCAAAAATAATGTAAATATAGATCTACAAGAATCTAGCCATGGAAAGTAAAAATGCCAAGTTCTAAAGTAAGTTAAAATGCTGTAAGGAAGAGAATGAAACAATAAAATTTGAGTTCCTCCATGAAGCAAGTTGTACTTGCCTAGAGCTCACTCTCTCTCTCTTGGTAGGTGAAGGAGTAATGGTAGAGAAGATGATAAATGAAGAGAGAGAAAGGAGAAGGGTTAATAAATGGTAGTGGTGGTGGTAGGTAGGGGGTTCACCCCTTGGTTCATGATGAACCAAATAGCAATCCCAAACCGAACCAAGCCAACCCGAACCAAGAATAACCAAGCCATGAAGGAAAGCTAAGCAAGAAAATCAGGCAATACAAGAATAAATACGTACACGTATTCCAGAATATGTAATACGAACCACAGGCATTACAACTCTACCCACCTTAAAAGAATTCTGTCCTCGGAATTTAATCAAGAGACTAGAGGGGCAATGACAAGCTATACTAATAACGAGCGAGTTATACTAGGCAATCAATCAATCATGCAAGCAAGAAATCGAAGGCATGAGGCATAAGGAAGACATTATACCTCACGAGTCAAACAAGTCAGGATATCGTGATCGGATATCATCCTCACGCTTCCACGTTGACTCACCCAAAGAGTGATAACCCCAAGCAACTCGGACTAACTTGATAGTCTTATTCTTGAGGATCTTTTCTCTCCGGTCCAATATAGACACGGGCCTCTCCTCATACGAAAGGTTGGTACCAACAACCAATTCCGAATGATCCAGGATGTGGCTCGGGTCTGGGATATACCATCGTAATTGGGATACATGGAACACGTCATGCACCTCGCTTAGCGACGGCGGAAGAACGAGACGATAGGATACATCTCCTACTCGCTCCAGAATGTCAAACGGTCCTATATACCTAGGACTAAGCTTGCCCCGTATGCCGAAACGAATGACGCCACGGTTAGGCAAAATTCTCAGGAATACATGATCGCCGACCGAAAACTCGAGAGGGTGCCGATGAGAATCGGCCCAATGACGCTGGCGATCTTGGGCAACTCGAAGATGATCTCTAACCCTCCTGACCACCTCAACTGTCTGGGAAATCATTTCTGGACCGAGCATCTGTCTCTCTCCAACATCATTCCAGGCTAGCGGGGATCTGTACTTCCTGCCATAAAGTGCCTCGAACGGTGCCATCTGGATACTGGCCTGAAAACTGTTGTTGTACGAGAATTCCACCAGGTGCAAGTGATCTTCCCATGAACCACCAAAGTCAAGTGTGCAAGATCTCAACATATTTTCAAGGGTCTGGATCGTGCGCTCCGACTGGCCATCTGTCTGCGGGTGATATGCTGAACTAAACTGGAGATGAGTCCCCAAACTCTCTTGCAAGCTACGCCAAAAGTGCGACATAAATCTGGAATCTCGGTCCGAGGTAATACTGACGGGCACTCCATGCAACCTGACAATCTGCCTGAGGTACATCTCTGCTAACTGAGCCGTCGATTGACCAACTCTGAATGAAAGAAAGTAAGCCACCTTCGTGAGCCGATCAACTATAACCCAAATAGCATCTTGACCAGCTGGGGATCTAGGCAATCCAGTCACGAAATCTATGGTCACATGCTCCCACTTCCATTCCGGAATCGGCAAGGGCTGAAGAAATCCTGCTGGTCTCTGATGTTCGGCCTTGACTTGTTGGCAAACCAAACACCGAGAGACAAACCGAGCTATCTCCTGCTTCATGCCATTCCACCAGAAGTGCTGACGGATATCACGGTACATCTTCGTACCGCCAGGATGGATGGAATACTGAGAACTGTGCGCTTCCGACATGATCTCATGTCTGATATCTCCACTGGGTACACAAAGACGCTTGCCATGTCAAAGTATACCGTCCTCATGAATGCATAACTCCGGTCTTCGTCCTGCCTCACACTCTGCTCTGAGTCGCTGAAGCTTGGAATCTGTTGAATGTGCCATCTGGATCCTCTCGACTATAGTGGACTGAACTTGCATACTGGCCATCAACGCCACACTGGAAGGGAGAACAACTTCTATACCCATCTTCTGAAGATCGGCTAACAGCTCTGGTTGCGCTGTTAGAAAATAAACTCCCGCTCTCCTGCTCAATGTATCCGCAACAACATTAGCCTTCCCAGGATGATACTGCAATTTGACATCATAATCCACAAGAAGCTCCAGCCACCTTCTCTGACGCATGTTAAGATCTTTCTGGGTGAAAACATACTTCAGGCTCTTGTGGTCGGTGAAAATCTCTACCCTATCTCCGTACAAATAGTGCCTCCACAACTTAAGTGCAAACACTACTGTTGCTAGCTCCAAGTCAAGGGTTGGGTAATTCCTCTCATGATCACGAAGTTGTCGTGATGCATAAGCTATTACCTTCCCATGCTGCATCAAAACACATCCTAAACCCCTGCCCGAAGCATCATAATACACTGAGAATCCTCCGGTCCCATCTGGAAGCGTGAGAATGGGTGCCGTTATCAGGCCTCGCTTCAACTGCTCAAAAGAACTCTGACACTACGCTGTCCAAGCAAACTGCGTATCCTTGCGAGTCAACTGGGTCAATGACGCTGATATCCGAGCAAAATCTGATACAAACTGCCGGTAATAGCCGGCTAATCCAAGGAAACTGCGAAATTCTGCAACTGTGCTGGGCACCGGCCACGACTCAATAGCCACAATCTTCTGGGGATCGACTTCTACTCCTCCTCTGGTGATGATATGACCCAAGTACGAAATGCGATCAAGCCAGAACTCGCATTTACTAAACTTGGCATACAACTGGTGCTCCCTGAGAGTCTGAAGAACCACACGGAGATGCTGCTCATGTTCGGCTTCACTCTTGCTGTAGACCAGGATGTCGTCTAAGAACACGATCACAAACTGATCCAAGTATGGCATGAAGATGCGATTCATGAGGTCCATGAATACTGCCGGCACATTGGTTGCTCCAAAGGGCATAACAAGGAACTTCCAATGCCCATACCTCGATCTAAAAGCTGTATTCGGGATATCCTGCTCTCTGACTCTGATCTGATGATATCCTGAGTGCAAGTCGATCTTCGAAAATACTGATGCCCCCTTGAGTTGATCAAACAAGTCATCTATCCTCGGGAGAGGGTATCTGTTCTTGATTGTCACTGAGTTCAAGGTACGATAATCAACACATAACCGGGACGTACCATCCTTCTTTTTTACAAGAAGCATCGGGGCTCCCCAAGGTGATCCACTAGCACGAATGAATCCCTTGATTCTAAGTTCCTCAATCATCTTGTACAATATCTCCAATTCTGACGACGCCATCCGATAGACTCTCTCTGACACTGGGGCTGTCCCGGGAATCAAGTCTATGGTGAACTCGATCTCCCGCTCCGGAGGCATACCTGGAAGCTCTTCTGGGAAAATATCGGGGAACTCATCGACTAGCCTGGGCAACTGAACTGCTGCTACTGCCATCCGCAATACTGGAGGAGAAGGCTCAACTTTGCCTCGAGAGAAGGAAAACTCTGGCTCACCTGGAATGCTAAAAATAACTCTACCAACATGGCAATCTATTCTAGCATACTGGTTTCTCAACCAATCCATCCCTAAGACCACATCATAGTCGATCATCGGGAACTCTATCAATCTAGCGGGAAACTCTCTACCGCTAACTACGATCCGACACGAGAAAAATACTCTATCGACTCCCACAAGTCCGTTACCAGTAAGTATATTGAGCCTTATTGATAAGGACTCGGGCTCCAATCCTACCCGTGTCGCGAATCGTACAGACATAAATGAATGGGATGCACCAGAATTAAATAAAGCTGAAGCTGAAAAGGAGTTGACGAGAATAGTACCTGCCACTACCTCACCTGGTGCCAATCCTTCCTCCATGGTCAACACCATAGCCTGACCATGCCCTCGGGGTGCTGGTCCTCTCTGCTGAAATCCTCGCTGCCTATTCTGACTCAAGGCCTGGGCTTGAGCATACTGCTGGGGTTGTTGCTGCTGGAATACATGAGACTGAGGCGGCAAGGGACTCGGCAATGGATACTGCTGCTGCGGGACCGGTGCTGGTCCTCTCACCGAAGAGCTAGAAAGGTTGGATGATGATAAACCACCCCTGTTCGGGCAGGATCCAACCCTATGGTCTGGTGCTCCACAAACCAGACACAATCCCTGTGTCCTACGACACTCTGCCACTACATGGCCTGGCTTCCCACAATGAGAACATCTCACTGCGGAAGACTGCTTCTGCTTCTGCTGCTGCTGAGGGTACGTCGGGGTGGAATGCTGAACTGACGTTACTGAGGCCGCTCGCCTCGGAGCTCCAATAGTCAAAGCCCTGGCTGCCGGGGCTGGTGCTGAAGACTGATTCATCTGGCCGTGAGATCTCTTCCGACCTCCGGTCTTGTCCACGATCCTCTGGGAGGTATACTCATGCCTCTGGGCTGCTCTCAAGACTGCATCAAAAGTCTGATGCTCAAACTGCTCAACTGCTAACAAGATCTCCAGGTGAAGTCCCTGCTGGAACCGCTGGGCTCGATCATACTCGGTTGCCACCAAGGTGGGAGCAAATCGACTGAGTCTGGAAAACTCGGCCGCATATCCGTCGACCGTCCTGCCTCCTAGCTTCAGATTGGTGAACCTCGTCTGTAGATCGTACCGAGCTATAGCATCGAAATACTTGGTCTGGAATCTCTCTCTGAACACTGCCCATGGAATGGGTGCTGCTAACCCAACGGCCTGCGCCGCCCACCAGCTGCGGGCAAGATCTAACAACTGCAGGCGCACAACTACCACCTTCTCGTTCTCTGGAGTCCTGGCTGCTTCGAGAATCACCTCAGTGTCCTGAAGCCAAGCATCTGCTGCGATAGCATCTTCACTACCGTCGAAGAATGAAGGGTTCAAGCGCTTGAAGCTGTTGGCCGCGTTGTTACCCTGATGACCGCCCCGGGTCAAAGCATATGTCACTGCCTGGTGCAAGGCATCTCCTCTACGATCTTGGAAAGCTATCAAGGTCCTGACGAGTCCTACCAAAGTGCCATTATCAGGCTCGGCAGGCTGGACTGGCTGGACTGGTGGCTCTCCGCCAGAAGGTACGACTCTGGAGGCTACTCCGGAATGCTGGGCTTGATCCCCAGGTTGATGTTGGTCCGCGGGAGGTGCTCCGCCTTGCTGATCGGCAGGACCACGAACAATGCTGCTGAAGAAGACGACATGGGGAACAATAAGGAAGGACCAGGATAGACCAATGATTACAAGCAAATGTGATCAGGACAAGAATCCAGGGATTCAGAAGATACGAGCAGAGATCAAGGACGAATACTGATTGAGACATCTATCCGGTAAACCCTCACATATCTTGATTTACAAGGACCTGCATGGGCCACCACTTAAACCATATCACGCCCCAGAACCAGAATACTGGAGAGCGGGGGCAGACATAGCCAGCTACGTATATGAAATGGAATCCATCTCGCTATACGGTCACGGCTGTCTAGATACATGAGGGTTTATCTACAAGCCAACAGTCTCCTATGGTCATGAACAAGCCTAGTGTCTCAATCACAAGCAAGTAAGTAAAAGTTACAAGATATATGATCATTAAATATACAATAGTAAGGCGTCCCAAACATTATATATTCAGCTGATCATGAAGCTAGTCGTTACAAAATGTTAGGACTAGCAAGAGTTTAGTTATACATGATCAACCATAGGATCTGTTAATCATGTTACAGCCCGTAGGCAGACAGTAAGTAAAGTGCAACCGAGCTAAACAGGTGCTCGTCGGCTAAATGCCTCAAAAGAATATTTTTATAATAAGTGGGAGATCAAAAATAAACCCACTCGTTGTCAGGGTTCCGTCTAATGGTCACCATCTGGCTGGAAGGCCGGTAGATCCTCTGGAGCTGCTCCGAAATCTGGCCATACAAAACCAGCTGGGTCAGATCCCAGAAAGAGCAAGTGCCACAAAGAAGACTTCACTTAGGAACTAAAACCAGCAATCATCACAAGAGTATAAATAAGGTAAAAACTGGAAATAAAGAAAATACATCAGGATGATATACGACGAGATAACCATGGAACTATTCAGATAACCAGGTTACAACCCATAAACCAAACAAAGACCGGGGTTGTAACCCTTCGTCTGAACAGAACTTGGAATTCTCACCATTTATCGGTAAAATAAATACAGGCATTCAGGTCATATAGCAATTTGGAGCAGGATCAGGACAAGACTAGACTGGTTAAACTCCATCCAATCATTTCACGGCCAAACAAGACCTACGGCTTGATACTTTAACTAACTAGGGTTATCACAGGCCTAGTTACTAACAAGATAAGTGAGATTATTCCACAGCCACAAGCCCTGCAGACCATCCAGGTTACCCAGGTCAAAATTAGGGGTTGAATACAGGTGGGTACATCGTCCAGGAAACGTATGTACCCTTAAGTAGCTTGAAGGGTGCAACACATGACAGTGTGCTGGAAATGTGCCCTACTCGACGGCAGGCTACAGATCCCAGGCGCGCCCAGGTAACGGGATTGCCTGTAGCTGGGGAATCTCTTCATGACTAATGTGTTAATCTAGTTATTAACCTTAGTCCATTTCAATAGGTACTCCTGACCGTGGTACTCAGGAGTCCTTGTCCTAGACATGATGCAAGACAGGACTGGTTTATTTGTACAAGCACGATCGCCCACGGTGTCCAGGTAATTTATACAGGTTATGCCATGTCAGGTAGCCGTCGCAACAGCTTATCAAGATATACCATGTCAGGTGTACTTGTCAGGAGTGCACCACGACGGGCCACTATCATGTCATGCCAGGTCACTTATCATGAGTGTACCACTACGGGTCACCATCGTGTTATGCTAGTTCCTTGTCATACCATGTCATGTACAATAGTCATTCCAAACATAATAAGTAAAATCAAGTTCATGACAAAAGGCGTAAGGATATAAAATGGGCGTAAAATATATAATGAAATATCAATATACAGGGCCATAGAAGAGCCATACGGCTAAGGCATACACGACCAGGAAATGAAGGGGCTACATGCGGCTAAGGGAGTTCAGAACTTATGCGGCTGGGAATTGAGCGAGTTATGCGGCTGAAATAGGTTCGACTCTCATGCGGCTCAAAAACTTCCAGTCATGCGGCTGAAATAGAACACTTGCCGCATAAAGTATTCATGCGGTCAAGTCAAGCACTGTTCATCTTCTCCAAAATTTCAGAGAAGAGAACACCATGAGAGCCAAGTCCTCAAGCTCCATAACTCCATCATCCGGAGCCTAAATCCGAACTTCCACAGGTCAAAATAGGGTAGAACGAAATTCTCTACAACATGAAACCATCAAAACTCGGAAATAACAAGCTTAAGTAGATCAAAACCCAAGAGATCCAAAAATAATGTAAATATAGATCTACAAGAATCTAGCCATGGAAAGTAAAAATGCCAAGTTCTAAAGTAAGTTAAAATGTTGTAAGGAAGAGAATGAAACAATAAAATTTGAGTTCCTCCATGAAGCAAGTTGCACTTGCTTAGAGCTCACTCTCTCTCTCTCTTGGTAGGTGAAGGAGTAATGGTGGAGAAGATGATAAATGAAGAGAGAGAAAGGAGAAGGGTTAATAAATGGTAGTGGTGGTGGTAGGTAGGGGGTTCACCTCTTGGTTCATGATGAACCAAATAGCAATCCCAAACCGAACCAAGCCAAATCGAACCAAGAATAACCAAGCCATGAAGGAAAGCTAAGCAAGGAAATCGGGCAATACAAGAATAAATACGTACACGTATTCCAGAATACGTAATACGAACCACAGGCATTACAGGAGGTGAGCTCCCTTTTTTCCTTGTTGTGAGTTAAATCAACAATAAAAGGCTCAGAAGAAGTGAGCTGCTTTTTGTCCTTGTTACGACGTAAGTCGATAACAAGTGGCTCAGAAGAGGTGAGCTCGCCATCAACCAGTTTCTTCTGAATCGGCAAGTGAATAGCCAATGGTTTAGAAGATTGAGGATGAGAAACATACCCTTTGATAGGTATAATAAGAGTATCTTTGGGCACTGCTTCTTGGCCTTCTTCAGTATCCATGGCCAATACCACTTTCATAAATTCTTCCTTATACATACGAGCATCATTGCAATACGCTTCGACGCCCTTGAAAGGATAAAGGTCTGCAACTTCTTTGTGAACTTCTCCTTTGCCATCGACATATTTAAAGCATTGATGAAGAGTTGATGGAACAATGTTATGTTCATGGAGGAAGGGTCTTCCCAGAAGAGCGTTGTAAGAACAACCATGATTGTCGATGATATAAAAGGTCACCTTTGTACGAAGATTGCCTATTTGGAGTTTTAAACGGATCTTGCCCAAAGGTTCACTCCTTCCTTGGTTGAATCCCAAAATAGTGGTGATTGTGCTTGAAAGACTATGCACTGGTATCTTCAATGCGTCTAGCATTGTCTTTGGCATGATGCTGAGAGCAGACCCTGGATCTATCAGGATACGATCGACTTTTATCGAATCGACATACCCTGTATAGTAGAGAGGATGATCATGTCTATTATCCTCCAACAACATATCATGTTGAGTGAAAGTGATGTTTGGAATCAACTCCAGGACACTATGACAATGACAGCAAGAGACTGGTTCTGATTCCGGCTTTTTGAGAAGAGTTAAGCAAGTTTCAGCCTGCATCAGAGCTTCACTTAAAGTTTCTCGAGTCTCTTTGGAAAGGCGCAAGAGCTCGAAGATTGATAGCCTAGCCGGTGTATTGGCTAATTGAGCCAATATATCAAAGTTGTACGGCTTTTCAAGTCCTGTAGGAGATAATTTCTTCAGGGGTTTATCAAAGCGGACTTGTTGCTTGCCTTTGTCAGCAACCACTGGCTTGGGAGGAATAGGCACTACAACTGGTGAGGATGTGGAAGGAATCTCTTCAGAGGAAGTAGATTGTACTGGAACAGGTTCAGAAGAAGAAATAGGATCCTCTTGAGTATCAGGGTACTCCTTCAAGTAAGCTTTCCCTGATCTGGTGCCTAACAGAATTTCTTCGTCAACTATGGGGTCAAAAGACACCATGTTGCAAGTCTTTGTCTTGCCTTTAGAACGACCTTTCTTCTTGGAAGAAGAGGGCACTTCGAACTCCGGAGCAAGATCTGGATGGATCCACATAATTTTGCCGTTGTCAAGAGACAAGGGAACAAGACCTTCATTTGGTGGAGGAGGAAGATTCATAGTCTCAAGAGTAGCTTCAAAAATAGGAATGACACCGTGCTGTACCATCTGCGGAGGAAAGTCACCAAACTGGACTAAAACCATATTCGCAGCAACAGTCTTCTCATCTTGCTGCAGAGTGACGACACCAGCATTGACAAGCTCTTGAATTTTGTCTTTGAGCACATAGCATGCTCGAGTAGGGTATCCAATGAACCTGTGATAGATACAATATTTAGGATGATCTGTCTTACCGACTTCATCAGGTTTCTTTGGGTCAGGGAGCCGAATCTTGTTGCTTTTGAGTAAGCAATCAAAGATGCTTGCAGTGTCATTCTCGTCGAAAGAATATTCTACTTTCAGACGAGGTTTCCACGGTGGAGGTGCAGAAGGAGTAGAAGTGGATGTAGGCGGAGCCACATTAACAGCCAAAGATTCTTTATTCTTGTTCAGATTGATGTTCAAAGTCTCTTTTGCTTTGCGATTGTTCTGGCGGTTGCCACCACCTGATGTCTGGTGTTCATCTCGATCGGGGTTAGACATTTGTACCCCCAATTACTTGAATTTTTCAGCACTCACTTCCGCAGCTTTGGCATTGACAATGAATGAGGGCCAATCTTGGAACTGGGTAGATCCTGTCCACATACTGATGATAGGCAAAAGATTTGCCTTACAAGTATCAATAGTGACAGCAGCTGGAGTCCCAGGAGGCATCTTCAAGGCTTCATGGCGGAACCGTTCGATGAAACTCTCAACAGTTTTATTGTGTTTCTGTTTGATTTTGTTGAGAGCCGACATAGTCATGTCATTAAACCCTTCATAGAACCGTTCCAGAAAGATTTGCTTGAGACCTGAAAAGGAAGTGATACAACCATCGGGCAAACTTCTGTACCAGTCATATGCTACGCCGGCTAAACAACCGACGAACACTCTGGTAAGAAGAGCGTCATTTGGCTGGAGTTGAACGGTCATTACCTCAAAATGATTGATAAACTGACTAGCAGAAGTACTGCCGTCAAACAAAGAGATCGTTGGGATCTTGTACTTCGGTGGGAACGAGTCTTCTTTCCATTCAACTGGATAGGGCTGCTTGATCCCCAATCTTTGCAAGTTGTCTTTCTCTTTGAAAGCTTCGAACTGGGTTCGCAAGAGTTTGACAGCTTCATTGGCGTCTTCAAATGACGAGGAAAGAGCAGGTTGAGTTAGAGTAGTAGGAGGAGGAACAGCATTGTAAGTACTACCCCCAGCTCCTGACTGACTAGGTGTAGTTTGAACTTGTACTTGTACAGAAGGCATTTGAGGAGACACTACCCCCAGCCCAGTATTGGCAGGTACTGAAGATGCTATGATCTCTGGATTTATAGCAGTAGGTACAGTCGGTGGTGTGACATGTTGTGCCACTATGATAGAATGCATACTAGCAACCATTTCAGCCATGGTTTTTAGCTTGTCTTCTAGTGCAACGATTCACTGTTCTTGATTTGTAGAAGTTGAAGCATCTGGATCTTCATTGATAACATAAGCTGTCACTTCTCTTGGTACAGTGGAAGACACTGTATGTTCAGAGCTTTTGCTGTATGCATCATAGTCGGAGAAAGAGTCATCTCATGACTGAGAAGTAGGAAGATAACCTGAAGGATTTTGAGGAAGATTCCTTTGACCGATTGTATCTCGGCTTCGAGAACGGGTATGTCGAAACACTCCTTCAGAAGATTCTTGGAGTAATTCTAAATACCGTTGGCTTGGTTTACGAGGTTTGCCGTGCTTAGAGCACCTTCTACCCCAGTGTCTCGGGAAGTCATGTTGATAGAAGCATACAAGACTCCATCTTCTTCTGACATAGTGTAACCTCCGTAAATTGAATTCTTGGATAATTTCAAAAATTTATATTTTTATTCTATTTCGTATTTTTCAAAACTTTAAATTTTTCTAAATCTCGAAAAACGTACAATTTCTAATTTTTGGGAAAACGAATTTGACCGTGATTGCTATCGGTCCTTGTTGGCATTAGTTTACCATTTTTAAGCAATTTTGTCCTATTGGGATTTCCTGTCGTTTTCTTGAATCAATAAGTTTAATTATTGTTCTATATGGAAAACGGTTATTGAATTTTGAAATTTGAAATATATTAGTTAGTAACTAAATGATTGTTATATATATTTAAATAACTAGTGAATAAATTATTATTATTTATGTCTTTAAAAATCTCGGCTAAATTGTAATTAGTCATTTATTAAATTGGTATTAACTAGTAATTTTAACTATTAAATTATAACTAATATTTATTTTATATTATTTATGGCAGATAGTAAAATGTCAGTGTTAGTAGTTAGCTTTGGTTAGCAGTTAGTCTTTTTTCCTATTTTTCTATTACATTTTACAATTGTTAGGGTTTCTCCCCACTCCCTATAAATAGTACCCTTTCCCCAAAATCCTAGGAATATCACAAATCCCCAAAACCCTAAATTTCCTACACAATCGCCAAAACCAAGAAAAAATACTCCTACAGCCATCACCCCGGCCAACTGGCCCAACCCCGACAACCACCTCCGCCACCCTGTGGCCGACATCCCGTTCACCACCGCCATCCCGACCTCCACGCCGCCACCACCCGACCACCGCCGTCGTCCCCATCCCTCCGGCCATCACCCTCAGATCTACCGCCACCAACACCATCAGCCTCTGCCCCCTCGGCCACAATCCAGCCGGCACCACCACCGTTCACCACTGGCACAACCCATCACCACCATCAGCCACCATCAGGAAGACCACCGCCATCCCAACCACCCAACAGCCACCAAGGAACCACCGCCGCCGCCCCATCAACGTTAGACACCACTACCATCAACCATAGAGAGAGAGAGAGAACCTGGGGAGTTCTCCGCCGCCTGACCAGTGAGCCGACCTTCCTCCGCCTGGCCTGGCGCAACCCCGCCGTGCGAGTCTGCGTCTCCGGCCCGCCCTTGCCCGGCCATCGCCAGGCTGTGAGCCCCCGTTCGTCGCCGCCTCCTGCTGGCGCGCCGCCGCGCGAGTCCATCTCGCCGCCCCTGGCGCCTGCCTCCGCGGCTGCTCCACCGGAGCCCCGACCCTCCGTCGACGAACCCCCCACTGTGAGCTCCCTTCCTCCCCCTTCATTCGAGAAACCCTTTTTTTTTTCTGTGTTTGGGACAGAGCCCCCTTCGGTTATGAATAGATGGATACTTTAGTTATATTTTTTTAATAGTTATATTATTTTATACTATATATTAGTTATATTATTTTATATATAATAGTTATATTTATATATAATAGTTATTTATTAGTATATAATGGTTTAATACTGGTTTGTATAATAGTTTTATTATAATGTATATTAGTTAATGTATATTTGTGTATATGTAATGAATATAATGTAATGCTGGTATTATTATTATTATTATTTTTATTAGTATTACTATATTAATAAAAAAAATTCTTGCTTGATAAATTATATAAAAATATATAATAATATTCCTAAATATTAATAGTAAGTTTTTGCCCTAAATAAATAGTTTAATTATTCATTTATTGATAATTGCTGAAGATTAAGTCCTTCTAATAAAGTTATAAATATATTGATACTAGAACATTTTTTCCCTTATTATTAAATAATATCAAATATCTTGATTAATATAATATCTATTTTCCTAAATTATTACAAACAATTTTTGAATAATTTTGTATAGTTAATCTTTTCTCCCTAAATTCATATTTATCAAATTGGAATATTGGTACAGAAAGGATTTGCTGAGTTTTGAAATACTATCTAATATGTTGATTAACGCAGATATATTTTTATCATTATAAGGATTTCCAAATATTTATTATATTTATTTATTATACCATTTTTTCTAAAATCATAAGTCGTGATTTTGATAGTCATTTTCTATTCTTGATTTGATTAGTATACCAAACCCTGATTTTAGACTTTTATATACCAAACTAGGCTATTTGGACTACTCTGGACTCATTGGGACTGCCCGTGTCGTCGTCTGGGACCCTCTGTAGAGCATAACAGTGTACCTACCTCGTGTCGATACGTTTGTGTCGCGTACGTCGACTCCAACCATTCGAGGCGAGTACATTCTCTGATCATTTCATATCCTGCTTAGAATTATTTCCTGCAGTAGATTACTTTACTTGTACTGTCACGTTGGTCATACGGATTGGTACTATATGGATCCCTTCTTGAGATGTTATCCTTAGGGAGCATCGGGTACTACATGTTCTGTACGTTTTACTTACATGGCGTATCACTATGCTTCATTGGTTCTTTGATCACTTACGACATATACTCTTATGATCGTAGAGTCTTCCTGGAATCCTTATCCCATTTATGGGACTACTATGTATCACCTTCGGGGTCTACCACCCTTCGGAGGCTTATCACCTTCGGGGTCTACCACCCTTCGGGGGCTGTTACATAGCATCATATAACATAACCTGGCTGGATCCTTGTGTATTGATTGGGGGTACGGGGGAGTATAAATGGACATGTGAATAATACACCAGTAGTATCTTATCAGAATCATTCCTTAGTGTCTTATCAGAATCATCACAGGCCATTTACATGTTCATATTGTACTCTGACACACTAGTCACTGCTAGTTCTCTATGTATAGTAGATATTTCTATTACAGTTCTCTCTCTGTTTACATACTGCTTTCTTTCAGTACCTGTATCTTACTTTACTACATGATTATATTTTCTAACCTGCTATGATCTGTTGAGATGTACTGTACTCGCTCCTGTCCTGACTGGACCTGTTGATAAATTTTACAGATAG
The DNA here is from genome assembly GCA_029216955.1 of Iris pallida. Taxonomy (NCBI): domain Eukaryota; kingdom Viridiplantae; phylum Streptophyta; class Magnoliopsida; order Asparagales; family Iridaceae; genus Iris; species Iris pallida. The sequence goes on along the minus strand of JANAVB010040216.1, from coordinate 963,061 downwards.
CCTGGGATTGCCTGCTAGCCTAGAAGAGACACATTAGAGGTTGTTTAGATGGTATTTCTTCTGTATGGAGTTGTATTTACTTTGTAGATTACTGTATTTGAGTTTTGATATGTATTTCTGGGTTTTTGTATCTTAGACACTTAGACTTCTTTCTCCTGTATCTCTTTTGGATTTCATGTTTTATCTATTCTTATCATGCTCTACCATAGATGTGATTGAGACTGTATCTGCTATGTCACCCCCATTCGGGGAGTATAAACTGCTTAGCATTATATGTTAGATGTTGTGACCTAGGACAGCGTTCTACCGCCGACACTGCGGCATAGGCTGGGCGTCGTTACGTTCTCGTACCCTAACAGTGGGTGCGGGTCGTGACACGTTTTTAGTGGTGGCCCATGCAGGTCGAGTTTATGTAGTGGTATTCGAACTTGAGTACCACTACAGCCTGCAGTAGGAATAGGATATATTTTGAAGGTACTCAATCACAGTTAGGAACTCTTGAAAGATTCCTGGGACGACCCTTGAGAATCTTATTTTAATTTCGATTTGAAAACTCTCTTTTTCCTTGATTTGATTTATCTTTACTTTCTGTTGTTGAATTTGATTTTGATGGATTATTATTGAATTTGAGTTTGTATTTATTGTTTTTGATGAAGATTGTGGAATTTTGAATCTTGATATTAGCAGTAGCATCCGAGTTTGTAGTTATATGATTTGAAGGATTATGTTCATTTTTAAATTTTGATGTTCGTTGATAAATTTGATATTTTTTCTTTTCAGTATTCATTGTTGATTTAATTTAATTTTGGCAAGATGAAATTATATGGGCTAGGTCATCTAAGTTATGGAAATCTAGTCTTCTATAGTCACATTAGCCAACATGGTGAGGACATATAGTCTGACTCTGGATATATTTCTCGGGTGTGGGAATTTAAGGTTTTCGCAGCCAAGCTAGCGGCACCGCAAAAATGTTAAATACCATGATTCTAGAGATATGTGCATAAGTCAAGGGCTCTGTGATTATCGTAGCCTTGCTTACTAGTATGACGAGGATTTAGAGTACCATGATCTTGGACAGACGCATATGATTATCAGATTGTACCTTAAAGGTTTTCGAACATGTTTTCTCTACCTTGTTTCAGTCCTTCAAAAAAAAAAAGAAGGAATTATTAATTGTTTTTTTTTGCTTTGTTTCTCATTATTTAACTTAGGAGTAGCTTTAGCTATTTTATAAACCTTTGTGTAAATTCTTACTATAAGTTTTTCATAATACAATGAATTGATAATTTTGCTAGACCTTATCTCGGATTTGATATTATAGCTCTGATTTCAAAATGGGTTCCTCTTTTAAACAGATAAGCAGAACGGATTTTATTATCATTCTTTTCCTGCCAATATTTTATTTCCATCATTCCTTGTCTTATATAACTATCATAATTACATCAATTCCCTGTCTCGTATCTAATTCTGTCAGGTAGACCTTAAACCCTTGAATCCTTATATTTTTTTCCTTCCTGAGAAATGTTGAGGGAGTGACGTGAATCATTTAGGTCAAAAATGACGTAATTGGTTATCATATAATAATTTTGTAGGAATCAAAATGTTGGATGTCAAATATGAAAAAAAAAATTGAAATGGAGATGTGGTAAAGATTAAAAATGAAATCGAGGAATAAATGTTATCAGTTTAGAAACAACCACGGAGAATTTTGGTTATGAGTAATTCATGAATGTATTCAAAAAAAACTAATGAGGATATTTGAGGTCAACTCAGCTTTGAGAACTTAGAAAATCTTGGTTATTGATTCGTGGGAACTTCTACTCTAAGGCTATGTAGAGATTTAGTAAATGAAAAGGGAATTTAATTGTATTCGATGATTTTGCGAAATTGAATAAGGTATTGTAAGAAATGGCTAGAGACAGAGAGAACACAAGGATTTTAAGTTATAGGAATTATTTTTGGATGATTGAAAAAAAATGTGTAGAATTCAAAAGGATAATAATTGAAGGTGAACGTTGAAGAAATATGAAGGTTGATTTATAAAACGAGAATAAATTTGGTAGGGCATAGTGGTATTGGAACTGAGTAAATACGAGACTCGGTTTAAACAAGTTCAAGGATTTCATAAACTGGATTTAGGGGTTTCGGATCTAAATTAAAACGAGGTGAAGGAAATTAAAAACTTGATTAAATGAATAAGTGTTGATTCCTAAATAAGAGGGGTATGCTTCGTGGGAAATGTTTTAGAAGCTTGAAATTTTGTCTATAGTGATCATGGTAAAGGTTGAGATGACTGAAGGATTATAAAATTAAGATGATAGTCATATAAAGGTTGATTTTCATATTGGGACTTGTGAGATAAAATGTGATTTGGCAAATGATAAACTTGATAGTATTAGAGAGAGATGATTAACTTTACTTCTTATAAAAATTTTCCTTGTTTCCTAAAAGGTTTTCAATATCATTGAATTCTAGCTCCCTTAATTACGACCAAATCGACTTCGATTATCTTTTCTTATCATATTAATATCTTGGGTTGTACTCAATTAAATGAACTTAATTATGACCTAAATTTCCATTATTGTATGCTCGTGCTCAGGCTTCGATGAACCTGTCCTCCATATTGCCCTAATCTTGGTTTCCAAAATTGATCAACTTAGATCGTGTCGCGACTAAAATTTCTTAATATTATTGTGATTGGATTACAATGCTATTAACATTCGTTCCTTAAACTTTTGATTTTGATTTTTCCTTGAATAGTACCCTTTATCGTACCAGTAGTCTTGACCCTTGACCGTACTCAATTTATTGAATTCCATCGTGACGTGGATCTCTATCATATGTTGCTCGTGCTCAAAATCTCGATTTCAAAAAAAAAATCGAACCTAAATTCAAATATTGATTAGCCTATTCTTCATCATGTCAATATTTTAATTTGATCGTAATCGAACTTCGATACCAATATCACTTGTGCCTAAACTCTGATGTATTCTTGAAACGACTAAGTTCTGTTCCAATTTCGATTTTTATCTTGTTTGGATTTTTGCACTCGTGCCTAGAATATTTTCTGACCATGATTTGATTTCCTAATATCATCTGAAATTCTCATGATTGTTCGTGCCTGAATGTCCTGGCATGACTAGACGACTATGAAATCCATGGTCGTGATTCTTAAGATCATGACTATCGTACCGATTTTGCCTCTAAATCGTGCGTGAAAAATTTTGTCCTTGATCACGACTACCGATTGATTATGAACTTGTCATGAATTGAGTGATCATATCGAATTTTTTTTTCTCATTGTGCCTAAAATCTTGATCTTCGATCACGACTATATGTGAACTTAGTCGTGTCCGAATTTGATTTTGATCTTGTCTGAACAAATTCTCTGTTAATGCCTAGATTTCAATTCTCTAACTGCTCGTGCTATGAGTTCATTCCTGAATCATACCTAGGTTTTATTTTGGGTAACTTATCCTAGATCGTGCCAGGGTGACTTAAATCATTTTTTTCGAATTTCTAATCACGACCTAGCCCTGATTCATGACTTAATTAATCTTGTCCATTAGATTTTGATCGTGCTTGCGTGACTCTAACTCCGACCTCATCAAGCCTAGATTATGTTGGTCTTGCTATACTCAGATATGACCCTACCTTGATCATAACCAAAACAACAATTTGTTATATTAGTCGCGACTCGAGTCGTGCCTAAGATACTTAATCTTCATTCTAAATCGTGCCTAGTTGATTCGACCATACCATGATTCTATCGTGCCAAATCAATAGTCGTGCCTAAACAAATTCGAGCTGATCATCTTGACCGTGCCAACTCGTCGTTCTTGATCGTGTCGGCCATACTGCCTAAAATTTCTATCATGTTTTAACCCCCTTGCCAAGCTTTAATTTCGAGGACGAAATTTCTTTAAGGAGGGTAGATTTGTAACCTCCGTAAATTGAATTCTTGGATAATTTTGAAAATTTGTATTTTTATTCTATTTCGTATTTTTCAAAACTTCGAATTTTTCTAAATCTCAAAAAACGTGCAATTTCTAATTTTTGGGAAAACGAATTTGACCGTGATTGCTATCGGTCCTTGTTGGCATTAGTTTACTATTTTTAAGCGATTTTGTCCTATTGGAATTTCCTGTCGTTTTCTTGAATCAATAAGTTTAATTATTGTTCTATATGGAAAACGGTTATTGAATTTCGAAATTCAAAATATATTAGTTAGTAACTAAATGATTGTTATATATATTTAAATAACTAGTGAATAAATTATTATTATTTGTCTTTAAAAATTTCGGCTAAATTGTAATTAGCCATTTATTAAATTGGTATTAACTAGTAATTTTAACTATTAAATTATAACTAATATTTATTTTGTACTATTTATGGCAGATAGTAAAATGTCAGTGTTAGCAGTTAGCTTTGGTTAGCAGTTAGTCTTTTTCACTATTTTCCTATTTTCCTATTACATTTTACAATTGTTAGGGTTTCTCCCCACTCCCCTATAAATAGTACCCTTTCCCCAAAACCCTAGGAATATCACAAATCCCCAAAACCCTAAATTTCCTACACAATCCCCAAAACCAAGAAAAAATACTCCTACAGCCATCACCCCGGCCAACTGGCCCAACCCCGACAACCACCTCCGCCACCCTGTGGCCGACATCCCGTTCACCACCGCCATCCCGACCTCCACGCCGCCACCACCCGACCACCGCCGTCGTCCCCATCCCTCTGGCCGTCACCCTCAGATCCACCGCCACCAACACCATCAGCCTCTGCCCCCTCGGCCATAATCCGGCCGGCACCACCACCGTTCACCACTGGCACAACCCATCACCACCATCAGCCACCATCAGGAAGACCACCGCCATCCCAACCACCCGACAGCCACCAAGGAACCACCGTCGCTGCCCCATCAACGTTAGCCACCACCACCATCAACCATAGAGAGAGAGAGAGAACCTGGCGAGTTCTCCGCCGCCTGACCAGTGAGCCGACCTTCCTCCGCTTGGCCTGGCGTAACCCCGTCGCGCGAGTCTGCGTCTCCGCCCCGCCCTTGCCCGGCCATCGCCAGGCTGTGAGCCCCCGTTCGTCGCCGCCTCCTGCTGGCGCGCCGCCGCGCGAGTCCATCTCGCCGCCCCTGGCGCCTGCCTCCGCGGCTGCTCCGCCGGAGCCCCGACCCTCCGCCGGCGAACCCCCCACTGTGAGCTCCCTTCCTCCCCCTTCATTCGAGAAACCCTTTTTTTCTGTGTTTGGGACAGAGCCCCCTTCGGTTATGAATAGATGGATACTTTAGTTATATTTTTTTAATAGTTATATTATTTTATACTATATATTAGTTATATTATTTTATATATAATAGTTATATTTATATATAATAGTTATTTATTAGTATATAATGGTTTAATTACTGGTTTGTATAATAGTTTTATTATAATGTATATTAGTTAATGTATATTTGTGTATATGTAATGAATATAATGTAATGCTGGTATTATTATTATTATTATTATTATTATTATTATTATTATTATTATTATTATTATTTTTATTTTTATTTTTATTAGTATTACTATATTAACAAAAAAAATTCTTGCTTGATAAATTATATAAAATATATAATAATATTCCTAAATATTAATAGTAAGTTTTTGCCCTAAATAAATAGTTTAATTATTCATTTATTGATAATTGCTGAAGATTAAGTCCTTCTAATAAAGTTATAAATATATTGATACTAGAACATTTTTTTCCTTATTATTAAATAATATCAAATATCTCGATTAATATAATATCTATTTTCCTAAATTATTACAAACGATTTTTGAATAATTTTGTATAGTTAATCTTTTCTCCCTAAATTCATATTTATCAAATTGGAATATTGGTACAGAAAGGATTTGCTGAGTTTTGAAATACTATCTAATATGTTGATTAACGCAGATATATTTTTATCATTATAAGGATTTCCAAATATTTATTATATTTATTTATTATACCATTTTTTCTAAATCATAAGTCGTGATTTTGATAGTCATTTTCTATTCTTGATTTGATTAGTGTACCAAACCCTGATTTTAGACTTTTATATACCAAACTAGGCTATTTGGACTACTCTGGACTCATTGGGACTGCCCGTGTCGTCGTCTGGGACCCTCTGTAGAGCATAGCAGTGTACCTACCTCGTGTCGATACGTTCGTGTTGCGCACGTCGACTCCAACCATTCGAGGCGAGTACATTCTCTGATCATTTCATATCCTGCTTAGAATTATTTTCTGCAGTAGATTACTTTACTTGTACTGTCACGTTGGTCACACGCATTGGTACTATATGGATCCCTTCTTAAGATGTTATCCTTATGGAGCATCGGGTACTACATGTTCTGTGCGTTTCACTTACATGGCGTATCACTATGCTTTATTGGTTCTTTGATCACTTACGACATATACTCTTATGATCGTAGAGTCTTCCTGGAATCCTTATCCCATTTATGGGACTACTATGTATCACCTTCGGGGTCTACCACCCTTCGGGGGCTGTTACATAGCATCATATAACATAACCTGGCTGGATCCTTGTATATTGATTGGGGGTACGGGAGAGTATAAATGGACATGTGAATAATACACCAGTAGTATCTTATCAGAATCATTCTTTAGTGTCTTATCAGAATCATCCCAGGCAATTTACATGTTCATATTGTACTCTGACTCACTAGTCACTGCTAGTTCTCTATGTATAGTAGATATTTCTATTACAGTTCTCTCTCTGTTTACATACTGCTTTCTTTCAGTACCTGTATCTTACTTTACTGCATGATTATATTTTCTAACCTGCTATGATCTGTTGAGATGTACTGTACTCGCTCCTGTCCTGACTGGACCTGTTGATAAATTTTACAGATAGCCTGGGATTGCCTGCTAGCCTAGAGGAGACATATTAGAGGTTGTTTAGATGGTATTTCTTCTGTCTGGAGTTGTATTTACTTTGTGGATTATTGTATTTGAGTTTTGATATGTATTTCTGGGTTTTTGTATCTTAGGCACTTAGACTTCTATCTCCTGTATCTCTTTTAGATTTCATGTTTTATCTATTCTTATCAGGCTCTACCTTAGATGTGATTGAGACTGTATCTGCTATGTCACCCCCATTCGGGGAGTATAAACTGCTTAGCATTATATGTTAGATGTTGTGACCTAGGACAGTGTTCTACCGTCGACACTGCGGCGTAGGCTGGGCGTCGTTACGTTCTCGTACCCTAACAGTGGGTGCGGGTCGTGACACATAGCTTCAGATTTAACAAAAGTCAGACGATCGAAGACAGATCGTTTTGTTGTTTGACAACAACATTGGATGATGACTTTGTGGTTGCAATGATGATCAGATGGTTGAACTGAAGATGTTGAAACATTGTTCCATTTTTGTCTGAGATGTTCTCGGAGATCGGGAACAACAGAAGGATGAGAAAAACTCTGAGGGATCTGTTCTTTGATAATGTTCGGAACATGATTCTGATTCTTCAAATGTTTAGTCCCTTGAGTGTACAGGGAAGTGCTAACTTCATTGGCATAAGTGTCAGAATTTTTAACCCTGGAGATTTGTTTTTGATGATGTTTGGTCTTCGACATTGGCTGTTTGCGTTTCACCGAAGTGGGTCTATTGAGATAAGTCCTTAGATCTGTAAACTCACCCCCAGGGGTTTCTGTTTGAGACACCAGCAGTTTTCCCTGCCTGGAACGGGAAATCTTGAGAGTTGGGAGGTCCTAGAATTCTGCTACCGGGGTAGGCAGAATACCTCTTTGGTCAGTACAAGTTCTCTTGTCATAAAGGAAAGAAGAATCCTTGTTTAAAAGAGTTCTAGTACTGATTGGTGCCGAGGCACGTTCAGATTGATCTTCTTCGGTAAAAACTGAAGAAGATTGAGAAAAGACCAAAGGGCCTTTTTCTTTGTTTTGTGAAGAAGGGTTAGCTAAAGAGCGTTTCCCTCTATTGTTTTCCAAGTCATGAGACAAGGAAGTTTGAGAAAAGACCAACGGGCCTTTTCCTTTGTTTGAAGAGGAAGATGAATAGCCAAAGGACTACCCCTAGTAGATTGCACAGGGGCAACAGTGTGTTTGGGAAGAGGAGCAGAGCCTTTTTCCTTGTTATGGGAAAAAGAGAGTTTAGCCAAAAGGCTGTCACTCTTGGATTGCGCAGGAGCAGTTTGTGCATGAATAAATGGCGCACTGGTTTTGGTCACAGAAACTGTGGTTTACGCATCAGGAGTTCTTGCTACAGAGTGCTTATGGTGGACTCTGGATGCTGGAGCATTGGTTTGCGCAGACATATTGGCAGCCAATTGCGCCAAAGGCATATGAGTCTTGTACTTGGCTAAGGCAGCATATGAAGTCTTCTGTGTACTGGCAACAGCAGATTGTGCAGCAGTAGCAGAGACAGATTGTGCAGCATGCTTGATGACAGAAGCTTTGGACTGCGCAGCAGTCTTGCTAGCAGACTGCGCAGAAGTCTTGCTGGCAGCATCAATAGACTGTGCATCAGTCTTTGGGACCCACACTGGGCGCACTTTGCTTGTGGCAGAAGCGGTTGCAGTGCAAGGAGTGGTCTTAGAGTTGATCATAGCCTCGTAGGCTGTCTGGTTGATCTTCACAACCAGTGTCTTCTGCATCTTTCCGATAGACGCTACGTCACATTGAGTTGTCACTTCCTCATCGGAGGAGAAAGTCGTCCCCAGCAGAGTCGTCATTTTGTTTGCAAAAACAAAAGTGTAAAACTTTATTGATACAAACTTTGTAAAAGATTACAATTTGAATTCTAGGAAAGTACAACTGTAGGAATCCAATCTAGAAGATGATTGCTTTATCCCTTGGACGATGTGAACTTTGAAGACGATAGCCTCTGAAGTTGAAGACAACTCTGGAATTGAAGGCAAAAAGCCTCGAAAATTGAAGGCAAAAGCCTCGAAAGAATACAACAGCACTTGGGCAAGAACTCCTAAACTCTCTGAACTTTAAAGTCTGGTCTCCATATGATCTGATCTCTGATCTCTCTCTGATCCCTTTGAATGGAGACTTGAAACTCTATTTATAGAGTTCTGAAAAATAACTAACTTTGAGTTATTCTGGACTGCGCACGATGGATTGTGCAGTAATTGGATTGCGCAAGAGTAGACTGCGCAGGCAGTTACTGGATCATGGGCTAACTGTCTTGGACACATGGCATCATTTGATTGAAATGCGCATGATTGTGTATAGACGGTTGCCACGTAATGAACAAATGATGGCATGAATGCCACGTGTATTTTGTCATTTATGTTGATAGAACGCGCAACCTGAATTACGCTGACTTTGGATTGCGCAGACTTGGACTGCGCAGGAATGGATTGCGCCAAAATAGATTGCGCTGCCAGCTGTCCTCGAGCGCCGTGCTGTACGATTAAATGAACGGTCGCCTCGTTCTCCGCGCTGTCAGCTGTCAGAAGATTTGATTTGTGTCAGGTAATGATGATGATTTGCCACGTCAGCCTGCGCGTTTGGTAGTGTGCGTAATCTGTATACTGCGCAATCTGATGTCTGTGCAGTTTATTTGAAAGATTTATTTCTTGATCTTCATGACTTTATTGATGTGTGCCACTTGATCTTTTAGGACCTACAATGGTATTTAAAATTTTCGCGTTGCCGCTAGCTTGGCTGCAAAAACCTTAAATTCCCACACCCGAGAAATATATCCAAAGTCAGACTATATGTCCTCACCATGCTGGCTAATGTGACTGTAAAAGACTAGATTCCATAACTTAGATGACCTAGCCCATATAATTTCATCTTGACAAAAATTAAATTAAATCAACAATAGATACCCAAAAATCAAATTCATTAACTAACCAAGAAAGATAAATATAAACTATTAGAATCAAATTTCGAGATATTTTATAATGAGATTCATAAGGGTCATCCCAGGAATCTCTCAAGGGATCCTAACTGTGATTGAGTACCTTCAAAAATATATCCTAATCCTACTGCAGGCTGTAGTGGTACTCTAGTTCGAATACCACTACACAAACTCGACCTGCATAGGCCACCACTAAAAATATGTCACGACCCGCAACCACTGTGAGGGTACGAGTACGTAACGACGTCCAGCCTACGCCGCAGTGTCGGCGGTAGAACGCTGTCCTAGGTCAAACATCTAACAATATAAAGGTACCTGTACAGTATATACACTCCGAATGGAGGTGACATAGCAAATACAGTCTCAATCATATCTAAGGTAGAGCATGATAAAAGATAGATAAAATATGAAATCCATAAAGAGATACCGCAGATAGAAGTCTAAGTGTCTAAGATACACAAACCCAGAAAATATCTCAAATCTCAAATACAGTAATCCATAAAGTAAATACAACTCAAGACAACTAAAATAACTATCTATACAATCTCTACTGTGTCTCCTCTAGGCTAGCAGGCAACCTCCAAGCTATCTGTAAAATTTATCAACAGGTCCAGTCAGGACAGGAACGAGTACAACTCATCAAGAAAACCCAAGTAATGACAGAGAACTATAAAGCAGTTATAAGCAGTTTTATTGATGAATATGGCAGTTTGTATTTAGGTGATAGTATAGAGAAGCAGTAAGATACAAGGAAAGTAAAGTAACTAAAACAAGAGAAGAATGATGGCAATGAAGACTGTAAAATAAATCTAGCTGAACTAAGGTAACATAATAAGTCCAGATAATAAATGTAAACAAGTGCAAAACCCAAGTAAATCCAGACAACATGAATCTGATACCAGGTGATTCCAGTACAAGATGAGTCCAGTATAAGATAATTTCAGTCAAAGTGATCAATGATTTCAGGGTGAGTCTAGCCTATACTCTAATAGTGTGTTTTAAAATACCGAGATCGACATGTAAATGGTTGTAGGTAATACGGTACATCACACACCTGGCCGGGTGTGAGATGGCTATCATTCCAGTAGATTCCAGTAGATTCCAGTTGGGAGATTCCAGATTGGGGTATGTCTACATGTCTTACTCAAGTATTTCCCCTCCCAGCAAGTACAAGTGAATCCAGGATACGATACGAGAATCGAGATGAGTCCAGCCAAAATATGATGATTCCAGAAATAGATTCCAAAATAATTCCAGTGATTCCAGTAATAAAGGCCAGATAAGTATGGTATGTGTGTCGCATACATGAATCCAGAAATATCCATACGTGTTGTAACAGGGAATCACATAAAACTAACTATAACTGAAGTACAGTAATTGATAATTAAATAAGAGAACTATCAGAGAATGTACTCGTCTGTATCCTGAGTATCTGAAGAATATCTACTGTCCGAGGAGTGGTGTCTGTCTCCTATAGAACAGCACAAGTCATAATATGTCTAAAATGATAATAAGATACAATTCAATGCATTCTATATGAATCTAGGTCAATCTAGACTAAGGTCAACGGTTGGTCAACTCTAGTCAACCCTAAAAGTCAAACTAGGTCAAACCTAAGTCAAACAAGTCTAACAAGTCTCACTAGGCCTAACCAAGCCTAGGCTAGCACTCACACAATCACAAGACAATGTGAACCACAACAATGCATAATATAAAATAGATAATATTATAAATATATACCTTCATACATACATGCATATCCATATTACATACATATTTATATATATAGGCATATGTTATATCATGCATATTTACATAGTTACATAAATATATACATTCATGCACATTTACATACATACTTTTATACATTATATATGTTAACATTCATTACAATGCATTATATTTACTTATACCTTTGATTGACTGATTCATTTATATATGACATTCATTCATGCATATTACATACTTGCATGCATCTATACATTACATACATTGTATATAACATGTAAAAATAGAAGGAAAAAAAAAGAGAAAAACTGAAATGGAAAGGGAAGGGAAGGAAAATATAAAGAAAAGGAAAAACAGTAGACATATACATGCTTGCATCATATATTCTACATTACCATACATACTATCATTATATATTGCATTATATTATTTATATATTATGCATTCATATCTATCATTACATGTATACCTTGCATTCATATCTAGCATTCACTATATACTTTCATGCATACATTGTATATCATTCTTTCATTCATGCATTGCTTACATACATTATATTAATTGCATTCCTACATGCTTGCATTCAACCATATATATACATTAATGTAAAGAGGATATATATCATTTCATTCATCTAATATATCAAGTATTACATACTCGATATTCATTTAATACCCATACTACATAGGCTCATAGGTTACACAAAATGCATATATCGTATAGTCAATCTTCTACTTAAAACCAATACTATACCAATTGGGCATTCACTAAATTCTAAGATTAAATTATGTCCTAGCCCTTCGTGTTAGCTTTCCGAAACTTTAAACGGATCGCATTTTTGTGTCCGGAAGCTCCCGGAATAGCGAAAATACCGAAACACGTTCGTCTTTCGTACAGCTGACACTCAAATAATTCTACAGAAAGTTACAGAAAGAAATTGGCTTATTAAAATATATATTTGGAAAGCTAACTTCGATATGGTTCTTTTTAAAAAACGGAAGATAAATCAAAGTTCTAAGCTAAAAGTTATGACATTTCTAAGTTGCTTTGGTTAATAAAAACGTGGATGAACATTATGACGAATTTGACAAAAGAACACATATAGGCCAAGATACTTGGATACAAACATAGGTATCCAAATGAAACTCATTCTAACCATCCTAACTAAGATCAATTCACTCTCTAACCATTATAAAACTGAATTTAAATATCTATTTAAACTATTATCATACATACATACACATGGGTTGTCCTAATTTGGGATCTATCAAGTAGGACACAAGACACATATCTAAAATCCTATGGCCTCAAATTTGAATCTAAATGGGACACATGCATGAGGATGGATCCTAGGGATTCAAAACTAATTTATATGCAAAGGAAATCGATTTAGAGATGGGTTTTACCTATTGGGAGTGGAATCCCAATGAAATCCTTTAGGACACGGCTCCGATACAAAGATCCCTCAAAGTGGACACTCCTCCTTGCACTCCTCTTCCAATCCTTAGTAGCACCCTTCCCTTGGAGAATGGGAATGATTGAGGGAAGGTTTGGTGAAGGAATGATTTGATTTGGAGATCAAATCAATGGGAAGGCTCTCTAAAATTGGAAAAGAACAAAAGGAAAATAAAAGAGGCAAGATTGTAATGAATGAAATGAATCATTCTCTCCTAAAGTGGCTGCCATAAAGTGTCCATTAGGGCTAATGGGAAATGTCCTAATTGCCCCTCTCTAGTCTCATATGGTTAAGTCTAAACTAGGTTCAAGTTTGGGGTCAAAATGATCTAGTTTTCAGTCTCTAACTTAACCATTCTAACATGATAAAAATTAGTTTAATTAACTAACTTAAATATTGGGTCTTGTGAGCCATGCTTAACTTAATATTGGGTTCCATCTAGAGTTTAAGCTACCCGGATCACAATACAAGTCGGAACGAGACGAAACTCAAACCCGACTAAACAAATCCAATAAAAACAATATTAAAAATATAAAATTTTCCCAAAATATTAAAATATTAAAAATTCCCATAAATCATAAATCTTATTATTAAATAATAAACTTTTACAAAAGTTCAAAATTACCCTCAATTTAGAAAAGTGGGTGTTACAATCAGACTTTTGATGTAGTATTGAGAGCAGCCCAGAGGCATGAGTATACCTCCCAGAGGATCGTGGATAGGACCGGAGGTCGAAAGCGATCTCACGGCCAGATGAATCAGTCATCAGCACCAGCCTCGGCAGCCATGGCTTTGACCATTGGAGCTCCGAGGCGGGCAGCCTCATTGACGTCGGTTCAGCATTCCATCCCGATGTACCCTCAGCAGCAGAAGCAGAAGCAGTCTTCCGTATTGGGATGTACACACTGCGGGAAGCCAGGGCATGTGGTATCAGAGTGTCACAGAGCATAGGGTTTGTGCTTGGTTTGTGGTGCCCTGGACCACAGGGTTGGGAACTGTCCGAACAGCGGGAGTTTATTGGCCTTCTCTAGTCCTTCAGTTAGAGGACCAGCACCAATCCAGCAGCAGCTGCAGTACCCGTTCCCGAGGCCGTTGCCGACGCAGGCCCAGGCATTCCAGCAGCAGAGACCGCAGCAGTATGTCCAAGCCCAAGTCCTGATCCAGAGTAGGCAGAGGAATTTTCAGCAGAGGGGACCCGCACCCAGAGAACATGGTCAAGTGCTGGCCTTGACCATAGGAGATGAAGGATTAGCACCAGGAGAGGTAGTGGCAGGTACTATTCTCGTCAACACCTTTCCAGCTTCAGTATTATTTGACTCTGGTATATCGCATTCATTTATGTCTGCACGATTCGTGATACGGGTAGGACTGGAGCCCGAGTCATTATCAGTAAGGCTCAATATACTTACTTGTAACAGACTTGTGGGAGTAGATAGAGTATTTTCCTCGTGTCGGATCGTAGTTAGCGGTAGAGAGTTCTCCGCTAGATTAATAGAGTTCCCGATGGCCGATTATGATGTGGTCTTAGGGATGGATTGGTTGAGGGACCAGTAAGCTAGGATAGACTGCCACATTGGCAGGGTTATTTTTAGCATTCTAGGCGAGCCAGAGTTTTCCTTCTTCCGAGGCAAAGTTGAACCTTCTCCTCCAGTATTGTGGATGGCAGTAGCAGCAGTACATTTGCCTCGGATAGTCGAGGAGTTCCTAGATATTTTTCCAGAAGAGCTTCCAGGGATGCCGCTAGAGCGGGAGATCGAGTTTACTATCGACTTGATCCCCGGGACAGCCCCAGTATCAGAGAGAGTCTACAGGACGGCGCCGTCAGAGCTAGAGATATTGTACAAGATGATTGAAGAACTCAGAACCAAGGGATTCATTCGTGCTAGTGGATCGCCTTGGGGAGCCCCGATGCTTCTTGTGAAAAAGAAGGATGTTACGTCCAGATTATGTGTAGATTATCGTACCTTGAACTCGGTGACAATCAAGAACAGATACCCTCTTCCGAGGATAGATGACTTGTTTGATCAACTCAAGGGGGCAGCAGTATTCTTGAAGATCGACTTGCGATCAGGATACCATCAGATCAGAGTTAGAGAGCAGGACATCCCAAAGACAGCTTTTAGATCGAGATATGGGCATTGAGAGTTCCTTGTGATGCCATTTGGAGCAACCAATGTGCCGGCAGTATTCATGGACCTCATGAATCGTATCTTTATGCCTTATTTGGATCAGTTCGTGATTGTGTTCCTAGACGACATCCTAGTCTACAGCAAGAGTGAGGCGGAGCATGAGCAGCATCTCCGTGTGGTTCTTCAGATTCTCAGAGAATACCAATTGTATGACAAGTTCAGTAAATGCGTGTTCTGGCTCGATCGTATTTCATACTTGGGTCATATCATCACCCGAGGAGGAGTTGAAGTGGATTCCCAGAAGATTGTGGCCATTGAAACGTGGCCGGTACCTAGCACAGTGGCAGAAATTCGCAGTTTTCTTGGCTTGGCCGGCTACTACCGGCGATTTGTTTCAGACTTTGCTCGAATTTCAGTGCCATTGACCCAGTTGACCCGCAAGGATGTACAGTTTGCTTGGACATCAGAGTGCCAGAATTCTTTTGAGAGGTTGAAGCGAGGCTTGATGATGGCTCCTATTCTCAGGCTTTCAGATGGAACCGGAGGATTCTCAGTGTATTGTGATGCTTCGGGCAGAGGTTTAGGATGTGTTCTGATGCAACATGGGAAGGTAATATTTTATGCGTCACGACAACTTCGTGATCATGAGAGGAATTATCCAACCCATGACTTGGAGCTGGCAGCAGTAGTGTTTGCACTTAAGCTTTGGAGGCACTACTTGTATGGAGATAGGGTATAGATTTTCACCGACCACAAGAGTCTGAAGTATGTGTTCACCCAGAAGGATCTTAACATGCGCCAGAGGAGATGGCTAAAGCTGCTAGTAGATTATGATGTCAACCTGCAGTATCACCCAGGGAAGGCCAACGTTGTTGCAGATGCATTGAGCAGGAGAGCCGGAGTTTATTTCCTAACAGCGTAACCAGAGCTGTTAGCCGATCTTCAGAAGATGGGGATAGAAGTTGTCTTCCCTTCCAATGTGGCATTGATGGCCAGCATGCAGGTTCAGTCCAGCATAGTCGAGAGGATCCGGATGGCGCAGTCAGCAGATTCCAAGCTTCAACGACTCGGAGCAGACTGTGAGGCAGGACGAAGACCAGAGTTATGTATCCATGTAACTCCCAAAATCATGTTTGGTAAATTTTAGGTTTTTTTCTAATTTTTCTTGAATTTAAATATTGTTTCTTACAAAAATATAATTTCAATTTAATTAGTTAATTTCGAGTGTTAATGAATTTTCTCAAATTGAAAAGTATTTTTGGATACTATTTTTGAAATCATTGATTCGATTTATTGTAGGAATTTTCCTAATGGGAATACATAAAAGAATTGTTTTGTTATAATTAAACAAATTTTGTAGCTAAATTCTATTACTACATGATAGTTATATTTGATTTCATTTCTAGTGATTTCATGATTTCTATTTTAACTTAAATAGCTTAATGGTGCTAAATAATAAAAATTTGTGTACTTCCAATAAATTATAATATTGTTATTGTTTTGTAATTAATTAGTAACTGCTTATTATGTTATAGGATTAATTATTATTTTTGGATTAATATATATAATTTTATTGGAGAAACCATTAACTATTTTAACAGTTGGTAATAATGTAAATCTGTTAGTGATTATGAGTAGCAGTTTAAATCCTTGTTTTGAAATCTGTTCTTTTGAAAACTGTGGAGGGAAGTGTTTTGGATTTTGGTATTTGAAAATCTGTTTCAATTTCGAATTTTTGAAATCTGTTGGAATTATTGGAGGGAATAATTGGTTTTGAAAAACTGTTTTAAAAATCTGTTTAAATTTAAAATTGTAAATCTGTTAAAACTATTCCTAATTACTGCCCCCAGATCTAGTTTTATTTACTACACTGCTATTTTATATTACACTCAGATCTACACATATTTACCTGCTACTGCCACTATACAATTACCCCTAGATCTACTTTCATTTACTACTTTACCACAACATTAATTTACTATAAATACACTGTAATATTTAATATTATTACACACAGTCCAATGTTCTGACACTCTCTCTCTACACGTCACTCTCACTCTTTCTCTCTCATCTGTCTCTGTTCTCTCTCCTCTGCCGGCCATTCCCGATGTGCGCCACTGCACCTCGCCGGAACGTCGCCCAGCTCGCCGCCGCCGCCACCTCGAAGGTCGAGCCAGCTTCGACTGTCGTGCCACTGACGAGCTTGGAAGACTATGTACCACCATTAACGCTGACCCCTCGATCTCCGTGCCACCGCCACTCCAGCGAGCTGCAGAGCGCCGACGCTTCGATTTCCGTGTTGCTTTCTCGAGCAGTGCGCGGCCTTTTGCGACCCGAGGAGACGTCTCGTAGAGCTCGTCGCCGTCTCTTCGATCCTCGAGCTCGCCGCCACTACGAGAGGTTGAACTCGTCGTCGAGCAGCCAGACGTCGCCGGAGATCCATCGCTTCGCCGAAGAGTCGCTCGCCGAGCCATCACGAGATCAGAGTCGCCATCTGGAGAAGATCTGCCGCACTGTGGATCGACGACCCCGCCGGGTCGGTGATCTCCCCACCTCGATCTCTCGAACCTTTCTTCTAGCTCTTGATTTTAGGGTTTCTGGTATGGATATTTAGGGTTTTCTGTGAAGATGGCTAGATCTAGGGTTCTGACCTAAAAATTGGGGGCTAGAATTTCGGCCATGGATATCTAAGGTTTTGGGACACTGAGAAGGAAGAAGAAGAGATGATCTAGATTAGGGTTTCAGGATGGGGTTAGGTTTCAGCAGGAGGAAGAAGGAAGTATTGAGGAGGAAGCAGCCATGGAGGGAGAAACCTAGGGTTTTCCTTCGAAGTTGCCAGAAGAAGAAGACGATGGAGAAAGACGGAGGCTGGGCCATAGAGGAAATATTTAGGATTAGGGTTTGGAGTGGTCAGCGGGTGAAGAAGACGAAGAAGGAGGAGTTGGAGGAAGACGAGAGGTTGAAGAAGACCAGAGGAAGAAGAGGAAGCTTTAGGGTTAGGGTTTGGCTTGGTCGCCGGAGAAGACGAGTTCTCTTCGCCGGAGAGACGAAGAGACGACGGCTCTCTCTCTCAACTCTCCGGTTGGTTCTGGAGAGTTCGTGAGATTGGGAGGAGAGAGAAAGGCATGGGATTTTATGATTAAGGTGTGGGCCGGGTCTGTGGGTTTGTTGGTTTGGGCTGATTGATTAAGATTTTAATTCATTTATTTTTATCAGTAAATATAGAAGGATGGGGCGGGTTCTGGGCCATAGGTTCGGGCCAGAAGGTTGGGGTTAGTCCATTATTAAAGGAATTGTTTTGATTCAGTTGTTAAGAAATAATTGTAGTAGTGGGCTGGGCCGAGATAGTTGGGCTGGGTTCTGAAATCCATTTCTGTTAAGTTTAATTCTGAATTGGCCAGTGGGCTGGGAAATGGACAGGCCGGGTTTAGTGAGGAGTTTGGGTTTCAGGCTTGTGTTAGATTAAATAGTGTATTTAAACTATGTAGTTGAAGTATATGGATAGTTGGGCTTGGCCTGTTAGCTAGAATTCTATATTTAAGCAAGCTATTCTTTAGCATTTAATTGTTTTATTAATAAATGTTAAAGGTTCATTTTGCTATATTTTTATATTATATTCCAAATACATATATATGCTACCTTATTTTTAGCATAACATAAATATCTTGTATACATATAAATATATAAATTCCTATTAGTGGTTATTATCATTTTGCAAAATATTTCCAAAAGGATTTATTATAACTAATATTACTTTGCTTTTAAATTAAGATCTTTATATATATATATATATATATATATATATATATATATATATATATATATATATATAGAAAAAAAAATATTGTATATAGAATTATTATTGGTTAAAATTTGATAAATTAATATTTCTTATAAAAGTATTTGTGACTAAACTATTTTAAAGGTTTATATAGTTATAAATTTGGCTACCAAAATGTTTAATATTTCTAAAATAGTTTATTAGTATATAATATTTTCCAAATATTATTAGCTAGAATGTTCCATTAGCTAAGTTAGTGTTATAGTTGGCTAATTGTCATTATTCAAAACCCTAATAATTGTACAAAATATAACAGGTGATCCATTGCAACCATGCAGTACTACTCTCGTGCAACAAAACCGAGGCAAGTACACTGACTCGACTTGTACCTTGTTTTCTGTCTTACCTTCATGTGCCATGTTCTCATATCGGACACGAATTACACACGATTGTCTTGTACCCTTGTTCATTGCTTGTGAGTCATTGTTATTACGGGATTGGAGGAAATATTAGCTTTTGTGTGACCACATCCAACATAGGTAATTATGGATAGCCTAATCGTACACGTCACGTACGATGAAGCCGTACCTTGTAGAATTGACTCATTGACTCATTGCCTCATTGATTGATTGCTCCTAAGCCGGTCACACATTAGTTTTAATATTTCAAATTGTCACAATTGCATATTGATTATCGTGATTCATTGCCTTGTACATTGATAGTCGTGTTCATTGTCTAGCATATTGATTGTCATCCATTGCCTGCAGTTTTACATTTTATTTCTGGTACCGCAGTTTCACTTTCATTTCATGTTCTAGTATTCTGGTATTCTGGTTTCACCTTGTACTCTGGATTACAGATTACATTGTATATTGTCTGGTCAGGGTTGTACTTTGCTCTTTTTCTGATAGGATCATTGCAGGTGAGTGGGAGATTACATGGAGCTGGTGATTGCTTGGATATTGCAGCTTTTATTTTAGTTTATTTTTTCTTGAGATTGTATTGTAGATATTCATTATTGTACATTATTTTATTTGACCGGATTTGTCTCCGGCTGATTTTGTACTAAAGACTTAATGGATATTGGTGATTTTCTGGGAACGTTATAAAGCTGTGTTGTTTACATTACATTGTGACTTTGAGTTTTCCTTAGTATTGTACAGCTTACTTCGTCGTGTCCATCGACGAAGGCTGGGCGTGTCCGACTCGTATCCGATTATTCGGGAGTGGGTCGTGACATGTTTTAGTGGTGGCCCTTGCAGGTCTATCCTAATGTCACTTAGGCTATAAAGTGTTATTGGGGGACCAGCGAAGCTAAGGAAAACTCATCACAGCATAGGATTCGTGGAAAATTGTTACGGGTATGGTTTTACTAAAATTTCTTATAGTTAGGCCTATCTAATCAATTTTCTGTTTTGCAGGGTGGTTTAGACACGCAACACTAAGGTTATCAATTTTCCTGCATTTTAAACTTCTGAGGTTATTTCCTATATGCATTTTGCTAGTATAACTAGTTGATTACTAATAGCTGATTTAACTTTAGATTTTCTCGTAGCACGTGGAATTTTTCCTAAAATTTCTTATTGTTATTCAAAAACCTTGTTTCTAATTTGAGATTTTATTTCCTATGGAGATTTTTTTGTCTTACTGTTTGTGTTCTTGTAAAACTTAATGTTTTCTAAAAAGCAGATATTTACATCATTTTCCATCATGATTTTAACTTTTGGAATTTATTTGAATTTTCATAAACTCTTTTAAAATTTATGGACAAAGTTGAAAGAATATTCAACGACCTACTATGGCGTGGCAGATGCGCACTGCAGTCATTTATCTGGGTTACGGAGACCGCGAGTTCACTGCAGTCAGTTGCGCACTGGCGAGGCAGGAGCTCTAAGTCAAAGTAATTTCAGGTATTCATAGGTTCTCGAATATTATTGAGGCTATGTCCTAATCATAAAATTTTGATCTCTTGAGTTATTTTGTTAATATGGATAAAGTTGATAGAAATATTCGATAAATTAATATTATTTAAATCATTGCGCCAAAGGTTCATTGCAGCCAGATGTATACTACACTGGTGAGGCATGAACTCTAGGCAATGTTATTTCAGATATATATGATTTTCAGATACTATTGAGACTACATCCATGTTATATACCATGTTTGATCTTTTATCACCATTGGAGATTTACTAGAAATTATCTTGATTTGTTTTAATTTTTGGCTTCATTTGAATGTCGTAAGCAGCTGATCCAATTTTCAGAAATCATTTTGTTACCCTACGTTTCCTATAAAAATTTCTCTTGATTTTCCTAGAACTTATTATGGCCATGATAATGAACATACCTATATGATTTTGATTTCTGAAAGGTTTTGTCCTAAATGATTTATTTGGATTTAGGTCATTTTGGTGCCATTTTTACTATGCGTAAATTTT
Source organism: Iris pallida (assembly GCA_029216955.1). Lineage (NCBI taxonomy): Eukaryota > Viridiplantae > Streptophyta > Magnoliopsida > Asparagales > Iridaceae > Iris > Iris pallida. The sequence continues at coordinate 941,635 of JANAVB010040216.1, read as the reverse complement.
AATTTTCTCCTGTTTAGAATTTATCATGATAAGATTTTTTTTTTACTTGGTCATTTTAAAAAAAATCAAATTTTACTAGTTGTATTAATTCGGATCATATGTTTAAATAATCCTTTACAAGTTTTCGTATTTTGACCGTGCTTACCGCGCTACTTGAAATTTCGAGAACGAAATTTTTGTAAGGGGGTAGATTTGTAACTCCCAAAATCATGTTTGGTAAATTTTAGGTTTTTTCTAATTTTTTTGAATTTAAATATTGTTTCTTACAAAAAATATAATTTCGATTTAATTAGTTTTTCGAGTGTTAATGAATTTTCTCAAATTGAAAAGTATTTTTGGATACTATTTTTGAAATCATTGATTCGATTTATTGTAGGAATTTTCCTAATGGGAATACATAAAAGAATTGTTTTGTTATAATTAAACAAATTGTGTAGCTAAATTCTATTACTACATGATAGTATATTTGATTTCATTTCTAGTGATTTCTTGATTTCTATTTTAACTTAAATAGCTTAATGGTGCTAAATAATAAAAATTTGTGTACTTCCAATAAATTATAATTGTTATTGTTTTGTAATTAATTAGTAACTGCTAATTATGTTATAGGATTAATTATTATTTTGGATTAATATATATAATTTTATTGGAGAAAGCATTAACTATTTTAATAGTTGGTAATAATGTAAATCTGTTAGTGATTATGAGTAGCAGTTTAAATCCTTGTTTTGAAATCTGTTCTTTTGAAAACTGTGGAGGGAAGTGTTTTGGCTTTTGGTATTTGAAAATCTGTTTCAATTTCGAATTTTTGAAATCTGTTGGAATTATTGGAGGAATAGTTGGTTTTGAAAAACTGTTTTAAAAATCTGTTTAAATTTGAAATTGCAAATCTGTTACAATTATTCCTAATTACTGCCCCCAGATCTAGTTTTATTTACTACACTGCCATTTTATATTACACTCCGATCTACACATATTTGCTGCTACTGCCACTACACAATTACCCCTAGATCTACTTTCATTTACTACTTTACCACTACATTAATTTACTATAAACACTGTAATATTTTAATATTATTACACACAGTCCAATGTTCTGACATTCTCTCTCTACACGTCACTCTCACTCTTTCTCTATCATCTCTCTCTCTGTTCTCTCTCCTCTGCCGGCCATCTCCGTTGTGCTCCACCGCACCTCGCCGGAACGTCGCCCAGCTCGCCGCCGCCGCCACCTCGAAGGTCGAGCCAGCCTCGACTGTCGCGCCACTGACGAGCTTGGGAGACTGTGCATCGCCATTAACGCTGACACCTCGATCTCCGTGCCACCGCCACTCGAGCGAGCTGCAGAGCGCCGACGCTTCGATTTCCGTGCTGCTTTCTCGAGCAATGCGCGGCCTTTCGCGACCGAGGAGACGTCTCGTAGAGCTCGCCGCCGTCTCTTCGATCCTCGAGCTCACCGCCACCAGAGAGGTTGAACTCGTCGTCGAGCAGCCAGACGTCGCCGGAGATCCACCGCTTCGCCGAGGAGTCGTCGCCGAGCCATCACGAGATCAGAGTCGCCATCTGGAGGAGATCTGCGTACTGTGGATCGACGACCCCGCTGGGCCGGTGATCTCCCCACCTCGATCTCTCGAACCTTTCTTCTAGCTCTTGATTTTAGGGTTTCTGGTATGGATATTTAGGGTTTTCTGTGAAGATGGCTAGATCTAGGGTTCTGACCTAGAAATTGGGGGCTAGGGTTTCGGCCATGGATATCTAAGCTTTTGGGACACTGAGAAAGAAGAAGAAGAGATGACCTAGACTAGGGTTTCGGGATGGGGTTAGGTTTCAGCAGGAGGAAGAAGGAAGTATTGAGGAGGAAGCAACCATGGAGGGAGAAACCTAGGGTTTTCCTTCGAAGTTGCTAGAAGAGAAGACGATGGAGAGAGACGGAGGCTGGACCATAGAGGAAATATTAGGGTTAGGGTTTGGAGTGGTCAGCGGATGAAGAAGACGAAGAAGGAGGAGTGGGGAAGACGAGAGGTTGAAGAAGACCAGAGGAAGAAAAGGAAGCTTTAGGGTTAGGGTTTGGCTTGGTCGCCGCCGGAGAAGACGAGTTCTCTTCGCCGGAGAGACAGAAGAGACGACGGCTCTCTCTCTCGACTCTCCGGTTGGTTCTGGAGAGTTCGTGAGATTGGGAGGAGAGAGAAAGGCATGGGATTTTATGATTAAGGTGTGGGCCGGGTCTGGGGTTTGTTGGTTTGGGCTGATTGATTAAGATTTTAATTCGTTTATTTTTATCAGTGAATATAGAAGGATGGGGCAGGTTCTGGGCCATTGGTTCGGGCCAGAAGGTTGGGCTTAGTCCATTATTAAAGGAATTGTTTTGATTCAGTTGTTAAGAAATAATTGTAGTAGTGGGCTGGGCCGAGATAGTTGGGCTGGGTTCTGAAATCCATTTCTGTTAAGTTTAATTCGGAATTGGCCAGTGGGCTGGAAATGGACAGGCCGGGTTTAGTGAGGAGTTTGGGTTTCAGACTTGTGTTAGATTAAATAGTGGATTTAAACTATGTAGTTGAAGTATATGGATAGTTGGGCTTGGCTTGTTAGCTAGAATTCTATATTTAAGCAAGTTATTCTTTAGCATTTAATTATTTTATTAATAAATGTTAAAGGTTCATTTTGCTATTTTTTATTATATTCCAAATACATATATATGCTACCTTATTTTTAGCATAACATAAATATCTTGTATACTATAAATAATAAATTCCTATTAGTGGTATTATCATTTTGCAAAATATTTCCAAAAGGATTTATTATAATAATATTACTTTGCTTCTAAATTAAGATCTTTAAATATATATATATATATATATATATATATATATATATATAATATATATATATATATATATATATATTATTAATAGATATATTATATATATATATATATATATATTATATTGTATATTATTATTGGTTAAAATTTGATAAATTAATATTCTTATAAAGTATTTGTGACTAAACTATTTTAAAGGTTTATATAGTTATAATTTGGCTACCAAATGTTTAATATTTCTAAAATAGTTTATTAGTATTTATAGTGATTAAATTATAATATTTTTCAAATATTATTAGCTAGAATGTTCCATTAACTAAGTTAGTGTATTGTTGGCTAATTGTCATTATTCAAAACCCTAATAATTGTACAAAATATAACAGGTGATCCATTGCAACCATGCAGTACTACTCTCGTGCAACAAAACTGAGGCAAGTACACTGACTCGACTTGTACCTTGTTTTCTGTCTTACCTTCATGTGCCATGTTCTCATATCGGACACGAATTACACACGATTGTCTTATACCCTTGTTCTTTGCTTGTGAGTCATTGTTATTGCAGGATTGGAGGAAATATTAGCTTTTGTGACCACATCCAACATAGGTAATTGTGGATAGCCTAATCGTACACGTCACGTACGATGAAGCCGTACCTTGTAGAATTGACTCATTGACTCATTGCCTCATTGATTGATTGCTCCTAAGCCGGTCACACATTAGTTTTAATATTTTAAAATTGTCATAATTGCATATTGATTGTCGTGATTCATTGCCTTGTACATTGATAGTCGTGTTCATTGTCTAGCATATTGATTGTCATCCATTGCCTGCAGTTTTACATTTTATTTCTGGTACCACAGCGTTTCACTTTCATTTCATGTTCGTATTCTGGTATTCTGGTTTCACCTTGTACTCTGGATTACAGATTACACTGTATATTGTCTGGTCAGGGTTGTAGTTTGCTCTTTTCCTGATAGGATCGTTGCAGGTGAGTGGGAGATTACATGGAGCTGGTGATTGCTTGGATATTGCAGCAGCATTTATTTAGTTTATTTTTCTGGAGATTGTATTATAGATATTCATTATTGTACATTATTTCATTTGACCGGATTGTCTCCGGCTGATTTTGTACTAAAGACTTGATGAATATTGGTAATTTTTTGGGAAACGTTATAAAAGCTGTGTTGTTACATTACATTGTACTTTGAGTTTTCCTTAGTATTGTACAGCTTACTTCGTCGTGTCCATCGACGAAGGCTGGGCGTGTCCGACTCGTATTCGATTATTTGGGAGCGGGTCGTGACAATCCATGAAGATGGTACACTTAGGCATGGGAGGCGTCTTTGTGTACCCGGTAGAGATATCAGACAGGAGAGCATGGCAGAGGCCCACAGTTCACAGTATTTCATTCATCCCGGTGGCACGAAGATGTACCGTGATATTCGTCAGCACTTTTGGTGAAATGACATGAAGAGGGAGATAGCCCGGTTTGTCTCTCGTTGTTTAGTCTGCCAACAAGTTAAGGCTGAATATCAGAGACCAGCTGGACTACTTCAACCATTGCCAATTCCAGAGTGGAAATGGGAGCATATAACCATAGATTTTGTGACTGGATTGCCTAGATCCTCGGCTGACAGAGACGCTATTTGGGTTGTCATAGACAGGCTCACGAAGGTGGCTCACTTTCTCCCGTTCAGAGTTGGTCGGTCGACGGCTCAGCTAGCGGAGATGTATCTCCGGCAGATTGTCAGATTGCACGGTGTACTAGTCAGTATCACCTCGGACAGAGATTCTAGATTTACGTCGCACTTTTGGCGTAGCCTGCAAGAGAGTTTGGGAACTCACCTCCAGTTCAGCTCTGCTTATCACCCGCAGACAGATGGTCAGTCAGAGCATACCATAGAAACCTTGGAAGACATGTTGAGATCTTGTACACTCGACTTCGGTGGTTCGTGGGAAGATCACCTGCACCTGGTAGAGTTCTCGTACAATAACAGTTTCCAAGCTAGTATCTAGATGGCACCGTTCGAGGTACTGTATGGTAGGAAGTGTCGATCCTCGCTAGCATGAGACGATGTCGGAGAGAGGCGGATGCTCGGTCCAGAAATAATTCTCAGACCGTTGAGGTGGTAAGGAGAGTCAGAGATCATCTTCGAGTTGCCCAAGATCGCCAGCGTCATTGGGCTGATTCTCATCGACGCCCTCTTGAGTTTTCTCTCGGCGACCATGCATTCCTGAGGATTTTGCCTAACCATGACGTTATTCGTTTCGACGTGTGGGGAAAGCTTAGTCCTAGGTATATAGGGCCATTTGACATTCTGGAGCGAGGAGGAGATGTATCATATCGTCTCGCTCTTCCACCATCGCTACGTGAGGTGCATGACGTATTCCATGTATCCCAACTACGACGGTATATCCTGGACCCGACCAACATCATGGATCATTCGAAATTGGTTGTTGGTACCAACCTTTCGTATGAGGAGAGGCCCGTGTCTATATTGGACCGAAGAGAGAAGACACTCAAGAACAAGACTATCAAGTTAGTCCGAGTTGCTTGGGGTCATCACTCTTTGGGTGAGTTAACGTGGGAGCGTGAGGATGATATCCGATCGCGATATCCCGACCTGTTTGACTCGTGAGGTATAATATCTTTCTTATGCCTTACACTTCGAATCCTTGCTTGCATATTTGATTGCTTAGCTGTAGATTGCATCTGATAGTGTAACTTGTCCCGACACCTCTAGCCTCTTTAATTAAATTCTGAGGACGAAATTCTTTTAAGGTGGGTAGAGTTGTCACCCTCGAAATCCATGTTACGTATTTTCGTATACGTGTACATATTTCGGGTCCGTATTTTTATTAGTCATGGTTAGCTAGTCATGATTTTATTTTTAGCATGTTGCATTGGCATGGTTATATGGGCATTTCATTGGTTATGGCTTATCTTGGTTCGGTTTAGCTTGGCTTGGTTTGAGATGGAGAGGGTTGATATATAACCCAACTCCTTCTCTCTCTCTTCATTCACTTCTTCATTTATTTTCTTCATCTTCTTCATTTACTCCTCCCACCTACCAAGTCCTAGGCAAGTGCAACTTTCTTCATGATGGATCTCAAGTTTTATTGTTCCATTCTCTTCCTTACTTGATTTTGAGCCACTTTAGAACTTGATATTTTTCATTTTTGTGGATGGATTCATGTAGATCTAAGTGTGTATTATTTTTGATTTTCTTGGATTTTGATCTATTAAACTTCATTATTTTCATGTTTTGATTGTTCCATGTTGTAGAGAATTCGATTTTACCCAAAATAGACCCTTGAAAAGTTAGATTTTGACTTGTTTTAAGGAAGTTATGGCCAAAACTATTTTTGGCTATTTCTATGTTCATCAGTCCTGATTTTGGCAGGGACGATGAATAGTGCCGCATGAATAGTACCGCAGTCACATGAATAGTGCCGCAGCCGCATGGATGAATAGCACCGCATGAATAGTACCGCAGCCGCATGAATAGTGCCGCAGCCGCATGGATGAACAGTGTCGCATGAATGAATAGTGCCACAGCCGCATGGATGAATAATGCCGTATGAATAGTACCGTAGCCGTATGGATGAATAGTGCTGCATGAATAGTGCCACAATCGCATAGATGAATAGTGCCGCAGCCGCATGGATGAATAGTGCCACATGGATAAATAGTGCCGTAGCCGCATGGATGAATAGTGTCGCATAAATAGTGTCACAGCCGCATAGATGAATAGTGCCACATGGATGAATAGTGCCACAACCGCATGGATGAATAGTGCCACAGTCGCATGGATGAATAGTGCCGCAGTCGCATGGATGAATAGTGTCGCAGCCGTATGGATAAATAGTGCCGTATGAATAATGCCGCAGCCGTATGAGATGAATAGTGCCGCAGCCGTATGGATGAATAGTGCCACAGCCGCATGGATGAATAGTGCCACATAAATAGTACCGCAGCCGCATAGATGAATAGTGCCGCATGAATAGTGCCGCAGCCGCATGGATGAATAGTGCCGCAAAATGTCGCATAGGACATATTTTGGCTGTTTTTGGCTGTTTTAAGTCATATTTGGCTGAATTGTGGCCCGAATTTCCTCCAACTTCCAACATAAAAGTTGTAGATATTTTCCTTGGCTTCAAGAATATGTCACTAGTTATTTTATGCAAGTTTCTCTCATTCATGATAAGGTAAGAATAGAACACGATAATGGCCCGTTGTGGCGCACTCTTGGCAAGCAAACTGACATGATATATCATGACATGCTGTTACGACAGCTAGTCTGACATGACAAGTATGAAAGACCTAGATACCGTGAGCGATTGTATTTGTACAAATAAACTGGTACTGTCTTGCATCATGTCTAGGATGGGGATCCCTGAGTACCACGGTCAGGGGTACCTACTGAAATTGACTAAGGCTAATTAACTAGAATGATTCAGTAGTCATGAAGAGATTCCCAGCTACAGGCAATCCCGTTATCTGGACGTATTAAGTGGACTTGTAGCCTACCGACGAGTAGGACATTTTTCCAGCACACAGTCATGTGGTGCACCCTTCATAAACGGACATTCGACCCGGATAACCGGATGGTCTGCAGGGCTTGTGGCTGTTGGGATAATCTCATTGCATCTTGCTAGTAACTAGGCTGTGATAACCCTAGTTAGTTAAAAGTATCAACCCGTACTCTTGATTGGCCGTGATTGATTGGATGGAGTTATTCCAGCTTAGCCTTATCCTGATTATGTGCAGGATTGTGACATGACATGATTATTGATGCTTGCCTTAACAATAACGATCGGGGGTCCAATTCTGTTCAGGCGAAGGGTTACAACCCCGGTCCTTGTTTGGTTTAAGGGTTGTAACCTGGCTCCCAGAGCAATTCTGTGTCCTCTCTTCGTTTATTGTCTTATTGTAATCCCTTGCCATGTTCGTCATGTTTTACCTTACCTTAATACCATGATTATTCTTAGCCATAAAGATCAGGGGTCCAGTTCTGTTCAAGCGAAGGATTATAACCCCGGTCCTTATTTGGTTTAAGGGTTGTAACCTGGCTCCCGGAGCAGTTCTGTGTCCTCTCTTCGTTTATTGTCTTCACTGTACCAATAGTATTTGAGACGGGTTTCTATTCAGGTGAAGGGCTGCAACCCCGGTCCTTGTTTGGTTTAAGGGTTATGACCTGGCTACTTGAATGGTTTCTTCGTACTCAGTTTACTGTTGTTATCTCTATTATTATCAGTTCTTTATTAATTATTTATCTTTAATATTCTATTGTGATATGCTGGTTTTAGTTCCTAAGTGAAGCCTCCTTTGTGGCACTTGCTCTTTCTGGGGTCTGACCCAGCTGGTTTTGTGTGGCCAGATATCGGAGCAGCACCAGAGGATCCACCTGTCTTCCAGCCAGATGGTGACCACCAGGCGTAACCCTGACAACGAGTGGGTTTCTTTTTGTCCTTCCACTTTATTGTAAAAATTATTCTTTTGAGGCGTTTAGCCGGCGAGCACGTGTTAGCTCGTATTGCACCTTTATTTACTGTCTGCCTACGGGCAGTAACATGATTGACAGATCCTAGGGTTGATCATGTATGACTGAACTCTTGCTAGTCTTGATATTTTGTACGACTAGTTTCATGATCATCTAATATGTAATGTATGGGACGCCTTGCTATTATATATTTGGTGCTCTGACATCTTGTAACTATTATTGCTTGCTTGAGATTGAGGCAATAGGCTTGTTCATGACCATAGGAAACTGTTGGCTTGTAGTTAAACCCTCATGTATCTAGACAGCCGTGACCGTATAGCGAGGTGGGTTGCACTTCAATATATGTAGCTGGCTATGTACGCCCCCGCTCTCCAGTATTCTGGTTCTGGGGCGTTACACGTAGGCAGACAAGAAATATAAGTATTCAACACAAGCTAACACTTGTTCGGCGGCTAAATGCCTCAAAAGAATAATTTATACTAGAGTTGGAGAGAAAAATAAAACCCATTCGTTGCCAGGGTTGCACCTAGTGGTCACCATCTGGCTGGAATGCAGGTAGAACCTCGGGTGCTGCTCCGAAATCTGGCCATACAAAACCAGCTGGGTCAGACCCTAAAAGAGTAAGTGCCACAAGGGAGGCTTCACTTAAGAACTAAAACCAGTATATTAGCACATAAAAGCACATAAGGACATAAATGGAATGACAAAAGACATGAGTTAGAGAAAACATGGTAATAAATGATAAGATAACTAAAGGACTATTCCGTAACCAAGTTACAACCCGTAAACCAAACAAGGACCGGGTTGTAACCCTTCACCTGAACAGAACTTAGTCTCTAACCAATTATCGATAAAGTAAAGCATAAGCAAGCATGTCCTGAGATAACCATGAACTAGATCTAAACAAGACTAGACAAGATATGACTCCATCCAACATTCACGGCCAAGCAAAGAGTACGGCTTGATACTTTAACTAACTAGGGTTATCACAAGCCTAGTTACTAGCAAGATGCAATGAGATATTCCTATGGCCAAAAGCCATGCAGACTATCCAGGTTATCCAGACGCAAGTTACAAGCATTTATAGTGGATACATCGCCCAGGAGACAAATGCATCCCATGTACATATAATAGTGGGTACATCGCCCAGGAGACAAATATACCCTATTAGGTGACTTAAGGGTGCAACACATGACAGTGTGCATATTACTTGTTTCAAGAAGTGCCCCACATGACAGTGGACTGAAAATGTGCCCTACTCGACGGCAGGTTACAAGTCCATCAGAGAAGGCGCCCAGATAACAGGATTGCTTGTAGCCGAAATATCTCTATCCATATGAGCTACTTGATCAATCTAGTCATTAATCCTAGCCAGATTCAGTATGAATCCCTGACCGTAGGAAATCAGGAATTCATGTCCTAGACATGATGCAATACAGAACATGTAGCTTATACAAACACACTCAAGAAAAACACCCACGGTGTCCAAATCATTCATTACTTGTGAGTCAATAAAGCTGTCGCAACAACAATCATGGTTCATGTCATGTCATATCATGTTACTTGTCTGGAGTGCACCACGACGGGTCACTATCATGTTAAGAGTACTTGTTAGGGGTGTACCACGACGGGCCACAATCATGTTAAGCAAAGAAGTGACATGTGACTTGAGTGCACCGCAACGGGTCGCTATCATGGTAAGCAAAGAAGAAAGACATATATTATGAGTGCACCACAACGGGTCACTATTTAAGAGTTATCATGTCGAGTTACTGTCATGACCCGCACCCACTGTTAGTGTACGAGAACGTAACAACGCCCAGCCTACGCCGCAGTGTTGGCGGTAGAACGCTGTCCTAGGTCACATCATCTAACAATACAATGCTAAGCAGATACAGTCTCAATCACATTTAAGGTAGAGCATGATAAGGTTAGATAAAACATAAAATCCAAAGAGATACGGGAGATAGAAGTCTAAGTATCTAAGATACAAAAACCCAGAAATATATCTCAAAACTCAAATACAGTAATCCACAAAGTAAATACAACTCCAGACAAATGAAATAACTATCTAAACAACCTCTAAGGTGTCTCCTCTAGGCTAGCAGGCAACCTCCAAGCTATCTGTAAAATTTATCAACAGGTCCAGTAAGGACAGGAACGAGCACATCTCATCTAGAAAACCCAAGTAAATGACAGAGAACTATAAAGCAGTTATAGGCAGTTGTATTGATGAAAATGGCAGTTTATATTCAGGTGATGGTAAGAAAGACAGATAAGGTGCAAGGAAAGTAAATAACTAATCAAGAGAAGAATCATAGCAATGAAGTCTATAAAAAATAGAACTAGCTGTCACGACCCGCACCCTAGAGTAAGGGCACGAGAAGTGGGTACGTCCAGCCTACGCCGCAGTGTCGGCGGTAGAACGCTGTCCTAGGTCAATCATCTAACAATGTAAAAATACCTGTACAGTTTATACTCTCCGAATGGAGGTGACATAACAATATACATCTCAATCACATCTAGGGTAGAAGAATGAAAGATAGATAGATAGACAGTAACTCAAAGAGAACAGTAGAATAGATAAAAATGTCCAAGTGTCTAGGATAACATAACACCAGAATGTCAACTAATAATACAATAAGTCTAAGAGTCTATATATCTCAACATCTCAAAATACAACTCAGATGAGAGACAAAATGATAATACCGAAAGACTGTCTAGCTAAACTAGCCTAGACAACTGGGACAACATCCTCAGCTGCAGGTGGATCCTGCTGAGGGTCCACAACATAAGTATCATCTAGTCCTGCTCCATAATAGGTAGTCACCAGGGCCTCATCCTCATCCTCTGTAATATTTTTCAACAGGTCCAGTCAGGACAGGAACGAGCACAATACATCTCACACAGTTCATATCAGGTTAGGAAATACGATACAGGCAATAGAGTAAGATACATGAAATGCTGAAAGGAAATATACGCTGTAAAAGAGATAGCTGTAATGAAATATCTACTATATATAGAGAACTGTAAGTGACTAGTGATGTAGAGTACAAGATAGGCATGTGAATGGCTAGAATTTATACATGATTACACTACTGAGTTTGCACATGATTATACTACTTTGGAATTATTCACATGTCCACTTCTACTCCCCCGTTTCCCCAATCAATACACAAGGATCTAGACAAGTTACGTTATTATACATGATTACTTCACATGAGGCTCATAAATGAGTATACGTGAAGTTATACATGAGGGCTCAGTGAACATGAGAGTACATGATCACATGAGTATACATGCATGATGGAAGCATAGAGATACATGATGATTCGTAAAATGCACAAACATGCTGTATCTGATGCTCCCGAGGGGGATAACATCTCATAAAAAGATCCATATAGTGCCAATCCGTGTTACCAACGTGACAGCATCAAGTAAAGTAATCTAGAGCGAGAAGTAAAGCCTGAACAAGTATGAAATGGTCAGAGAATGTACTCGCCTGATAACTGAATGTCTGAAGAGGATATACTGCCTGAGGAGAGATGTATGGCTCCTAATCAGAGCAATACAAGTCACAATGTATCCACAATGATAAAAATAAAGTATACAATGCATACTACATGATTCTAGGTCAATCTGGTCAAAAGTCAACTCTTGGTCAACTCTAATAGTCAAACTAGGTCACAGGAAGTCATACTAGGTCACAGGAAATCAAACTAAGTCAAATAAAGTTAAACAAGGTCAAATAAGGTCAAACTAGTCTAATCTAGGTTAAAGTCAACTCTTGGTCAATATTCTAGTCAAACTAGCCAAGTTATCTAGGGTTTAGTCAATCAATGGTCAGACTAGTCAAATACTAGTCAATATGGTCAAGCTAGGTCAATCTAGACTATCTAAGGTACTACACCACAAGGTTAAGGTATAACCAATACCTATACAAGTATACCACATATAAATACATATATATATAATACCAACCTTAATCCTACATTCAAGCTAATCCCATATTCCATCTCAAGTCATGACTCAACTCTAAGTATCTCACTTAACCCCATACATATCTTAATTGACAGGTAACTATTCATATAACCTAAGTCACACAAATACCCTTATATACTTAGGGCACTCACATATAGGTCAAACCTAACCAATTAGTTAATAATCTAGGGTTTAGTCAAACCTTAGTCATTAAGTCCTTCTAAGTCCTTTCTAGGTTAATTAGGTCAAGGTCTGACCTATAGTTGACTTTGGTCAACTATGATCAACATTTTGGTCAACCTAGGTCTAGTAGTTAAATACTAGTTAATATGGTCAAACTAGTCAACTCTAGTTACTTGGGTCCATATAGGGTCAAGCCTTAGTCTAACTAGGGTTTTGGTCAATCATAGACTAATCAACAAGGTAATTAGGTTAAACTTGACCAATGGTCAACATATGGTCAAACACTCTAGTCAACCTAGGTCTACTAGGCTTATTGATCAAATCAAGACTTACTAGCCATAGGCTATAGGCTAACATATCTAGGGCACTGGCATATACATCTATATATAATACCATATATATACCCAACTATATATGATACATATATATTCATGCAACTTAGCATATCTATATATATTATCAATATATAGGCTAAATATATATATATAGCCTAACTATACATATAGCATATCTATATATACCAATAACTATATACATAACCTATATATAATATACATAGGGAGAGGGAAAAAGAGAGAGTGTAATAGAGTGAGAGGGAGAGAGTGAAAGAGAGAGTGTAATAGAGTGAGAGGGAGTGAGGGGAACTGGACACAGGAGGGGGCATGGTTCCAGATTTCTGGAACACAGAAACACCACACACACACCACACAGATACACATACACACCTACATATATATATATATATATATATATATATATATATATATATATATATATATAAAATATATATATATATTTTTATATACACATGTATACCTATGCATATACCCTAAAATCCCACCTACACACTCACATACATATATACATGTATATACAATATATATACACATAAATATACATATATATATACATAAAAATCAATTCGAAATTGGGTTTTTAAAACTGGGAAGAACAGAACACTGTTCATTACTGAACAGTGTAGGTAAAGGGGGGGGAAAAAACCAATTTCGACACACAAAACCTCACTAATACCCAAATATAAAGGTTGGTAATCGAGCCCCCACATGTGTACGTGTCGTGTGTGTCCATGGGAGTGCACCATGACACGACACGGCGTGTCCAGGTATTAAAATACCAAATCGGGTAAACAGTTCAGTCACCGCGTCGTACACGAGTTCATGTGTCTCGTGGACACGACACAAGGGTCTAGAAGTCTCGTGATCACGTGGGTAGATTCACCTAGGGTTACTCTAAGTGTCCAACACCCTGAATCGAGTCGGAGTCGTGTCGTGTCCGAGTAAGAGAGGCGTATCAGAGCCTCGAGTTCGTGTTTACAGTGTCAGTGAGTGACCAGTGCACGTGTCCTCGTGTCCTCGATAGGATACGAGAGTGTCTCAAACTCGAGGGGGGGCATGACAGAGGTTGCCCCTCCTCTGTGTCAATTTTTCCGTATCCACGTTTCCTACAGTGTCCGCACTAGGTGTCGAGTAGCAGGGGAGGCTTCACAGTCTCGTGCGCGCGTGTCGGCCAGTCTAGGGCCACGTGTGTGCAACCTATGGTGTCGTGGTCGTGTCCTAGGATAGGTGGGGTGTCTGGGCATGTGTCCAAGTTCCTGTATCGTGTCCACGACACATGTGGATACGTCATGAAGTGTCAAACAGTATCGTTTTACAGTGTGTTCAGTGGGGTGTTAACAGTGTGTTCGTGTCCTATTTTGGACACGGACACGACTCGAAGTGTGCTCAGTCAACTAGGGTTGTGTCTTACATGTCTAGAGTAAGGGCACAAGAAGTGGGTACGTCCAGCATACGCTGCAGTGTCGGCGGTAGAACGCTGTCCTAGGTCAATCATCTAACAATGTAAAAATACCAGTACAGTTTATATTCTCCGAATGGAGGTGACATAACAATATACATCTCAATCACATCTAGGGTAGAAGAATGAAAGATAGATAGATAAACAGTAACTCAAAGAGAACAGTAGAATAGATGAAAATGTCCAAGTGTCTAGGATAACATAACACCAGAATGTCAACTCATAATACAATAAGTCTAAGAGTCTATATATCTCAACATCTCAAAATACAACTCAGATGTGAGACAAAATGATAATACCGAAAGACTGTCTAGCTAAACTAGCCTAGACTACTGGGACAACATCCTTAGCTGCAGGTGGATCCTGCTGAGGGTCCACAACATAAGTATCATCTAGTCCTGCTCCATAATAGGTAGTCACCAGGGCCTCATCATCATCCTCTGTAATATTTTCAACAGGTCCAATCAGGACAGGAACGAGCACAATACATCTCACACAGTTCATATCAGGTTAGGAAATACGATACAGGCAATAGAGTAAGATACAGAAAATGCTGAAAGGAAACATACGCTATAAAAGAGATAGCTGTAATGAAATATCTACTGTATATAGAGAACTGTAAGTGACTAGTGATGTAGAGTACAAGATAGGTATGTGAATGGCTAGAATTTATACATGATTACACTACTGAGTTTGCACATGATTATACTACTTTGGAATTATTCACATGTCCACTTCTACTCCCCCATTTCCCCAATCAATACACAAGGATCTAGACAAGTTACGTTATTATACATGATTACTTCACATGAGGCTCATAAATGAGTATACGTGAAGTTATACATGAGGGCTCAGTGAACATGAGAGTACATGATCACATGAGTATACATGCATGATGGAAGCATAGAGATACATGATGATTCGTGAAACGCACAAACATGCTGTATCTGATGCTCCCGAGGGGGATAACATCTCATAAAAAGATCCATATAGTACAAATCCGTGTTACCAACGTGACAGCATCAAGTAAAGTAATCTAGAGCAAGAAGTAAAGCCTGAACAAGTATGAAACGGTCAGAGAATGTACTCGCCTGATAACTGAATGTCTGAAGAGGATATACTGCCTGAGGAGAGATGTATGGCTCCTAATCAGAGCAATACAAGTCACAATATATCCACAATGGTAAAAATAAAGTATACAATGCATACTACATGATTCTAGGTCAATCTGGTCAAAAGTCAACTCTTGGTCAACTCTAATAGTCAAACTAGGTCACAGGAAGTCATACTAGGTCACAGGAAATCAAACTAAGTCAAATAAAGTCAAACAAGGTCAAATAAGGTCAAACTAGTCTAATCTAGGTTAAAGTCAACTCTTGGTCAATATTCTAGTCAAACTAGCCAAGTTATCTAGGGTTTAGTCAATCAATGGTCAGACTAGTCAAATACTAGTCAATATGGTCAAGCTAGGTCAATCTAGACTATCTAAGGTACTACACCACAAGGTTAAGGTATAACCAATACCTATACAAGTATACCACATATAAATACATATATATATAATACCAACCTTAATCCTACATTCAAGCTAATCCCATATTCCATCTCAAGTCATGACTCAACTCTAAGTATCTCACTTAACCCATACATATCTTAATTGACAGGTAACTATTCATATAACCCAAGTCACACAAATACCCTTATATACTTAGGGCACTCACATATAGGTCAAACCTAACCAATTAGTTAATAATCTAGGGTTTAGTCAAACCTTAGTCATTAAGTCCTTCTAAGTCCTTTCTAGGTTAATTAGGTCAAGGTCTGACCTATAGTTGACTTTGGTCAACTATGGTCAACATTTGGTCAACCTAGGTCTAGTAGTTAAATACTAGTTAATATGGTCAAACTAGTCAACTCTAGTTACTTGGGTCCATATAGGGTCAAGCCTTAGTCTAACTAGGGTTTTGGTCAATCATAGACTAATCAACAAGGTAATTAGGTTAAACTTGACCAATGGTCAACATATGGTCAAACACTCTAGTCAACCTAGGTCTACTAGGCTTATTGGTCAAATCAAGACTTACTAGCCATAGGCCATAGGCTAACATATCTAGGGCACTGGCATATACATCTATATATAATACCATATATATACCCAACTATATATGATACATATATATTCATGCAACTTAACATATCTATATATATTATCAATATATAGGCTAAATATATATATATATCCTAACTATACATATAGCCTATCTATATATACCAATAACTATATACATAACCTATATATAATATACATAGGGAGAGGGAAAAAGAGAGAGTGTAATAGAGTGAGAGGGAGAGAGTGAAAGAGAGAGTGTAATAGAGTGAGAGGGAGTGAGGGGAACTGGACACAGGAGGGGGCATGGTTCCAGATTTCTGGAACACAGAAACACCACACACACACCACACAGATACACACACACACCTACATATATACATATATATATATACACATGTATACCTATACATATACCCTAAAATCCCACCTACACACTCACATACATATATACATGTATATACAATATATATACACATAAATATACATATATATACATAAAAATCAATTCGAAATTGGGTTTTTAAAACTAGGAAGAACAGAACACTGTTCATTACTGAACAGTGTAGGTAAAGGGGGGGAAAAAACCAATTTCGACACACAAAACCTCACTAATTATACCCAAATATAAAGGTTGGTAATCGAGCCCCCACATGTGTACGTGTCGTGTGTGTCCATGGGAGTGCACTATGACACGACACGGCGTGTCCAGGTATTAAAATACCAAATCGGGTAAACAGTTCAGTCACCGCGTCGTGCACGAGTTCATGTGTCTCGTGGACACGACACAAGGGTCTAGAAGTCTCGTGATCACGTGGGCAGATTCACCTAGGGTTACTCTAAGTGTCCAACACCCTGAATCGAGTCGGGGTTGTGTCGTGTCCGAGTAAGAGAGGCGTATCAGAGCCTCGAGTTCGTATTTACAGTGTCAGTGAGTGACCAGTGCACGTGTCCTCGTGTCCTTGATAGGACACGAGAGTGTCTCAAACTCGAGGGGGCATGACAGAGGTTGTCCCCTCCTCTGTGTCAATTTTCCCGTGTCCACGTGTCCTACAGTGTCCGCACTAGGTGTCGAGTAGCAGGGGAGGCTTCACAGTCTCGTGCGCGCGTGTCGGTCAGTCTAGGGCCACGTGTGTGCAACCTATGGTGTCGTGGTCGTGTCCTAGGATAGGTGGGATGTCTGGGCATGTGTCCAAGTTCCTGTATCGTGTCCACGACACGTGTGGACACGACAGGAAGTGTTAAACAGTATCGTTTTACAGTGTGTTCAGTGGGGTGTTAACAGTGTGTTCGTGTCCTGTTTTGGACACGGACACGACTCGAAGTGTGCTCAGTCAACTAGGGTTGTGTCCTACATGTCTAGGGCTACCCAAAAATATATTTTGTTTTGAAAAACAACAACTATTATTCCTAAGTGGCATTTCACCAAACACTGAAATTAGAACACAGATACGTGTCCGATACGGACACCAAACCAACCCTAAATCTCACCAAACTTAGCCTACAGTTCCATGGTACCTAGATGCATGCATTTATGAAGAAAAATCAGAATATTAACTAGGTTTGAGGGTATTTACCTATTTGTGCAATTCCAAGGAAAAATCAATAAAGAGGGGGTGTGTGTCCTTCAACTTGGTGATGCCCAAAGCTCATAAATCCTTGCTAGCAAGTCATAACTAGTATCCTCTAGTGTAGGGGAGTCCAATGCAAAAGACTAGACCCAATTTGGATAAAAAATGATCAAGTTATGGTTTTGTGAGGGAATGGGAATTTCTAGGTTTTTAATTCATGTAAAATGATCATGAATGAGTGTGATGGGGTTATATAGGAAGGGGGGTAGTGTTTGGTTGCCATGGGGGTAGGGGAGAGTGTCCTACCACCTTGCAAACTTAGCCCCTAAGTCTTTGACTAAGGGGTTAGATATTTAGGTTCTAAAATATCTAAAAAGTGAAATATCTAGATATTTATCTAACTAGATATTTATACATAAAGCTAATATCTAACATTAGTCTTCTAGGTTAGTTGCTAACCCCTAGATTAGGCTAAACTAGGTTAGGGACTAACATGACACTAATCAATAATTAGACAATAATAAAAACACATAAATACAAATAATTTCAAATAAATCCTAAAAAATTACCAAAATACCCTTTAGGCTAAAAAGCCCTAATTTGATGTTCTAAACCTATGGCTAGGCTCACATGATCATGGCTAGTCTCTAGGTTATGAAATCTCTAGGATTTACACTAGGGTTATACTAGTAAAGTCACAAAGTCATAAGTCGTGACTTAGAAAATAGTTTTAAATAACTAAAAATCACCAAAAATCATATCATGTCTAAAATACCATTAATAGATAATAAAAATAATAAATTTTCAAAAATATCCTAATTTCAGAAAACTGGGTGTTACACTAGCTGAATCAGGATAATATGATATGAAGTCCAGACAACAATGTAGACCAGTGTAACTCCAATGTAAGTCCAGTACAAGATGAATCTAATACAAGATGAATCCACTAAGGGACGATTCCAGTTATAGTGATCAATAATTCCAGGGTGAGTCCAGCCTATACTCTAACAGTATATTTTAAAATACCGAGATCGACATATAAACGGCTGTGGGTAATCCGACACACCTCTAACTGATCAGGCGAGAGATGGCTATCATTCCAGTAGATTCCAGTAGGGGTGATTCCAGTAATGGGGTATGTCTACATGTCTTACTCTAGTATTTTCCCTCCCAGCAAGTGAATCCAGAATTCTGACACAATGATTCAAGATGAGTCCAGCCAAAATATAATGATACCAGTAAATAATTCCAGTAAATGATTCCAGTAAATGATTCCAGCAGGTGATTCCAGTAATAGAAGCCGGAAATGATGATACCAGTAATAGAGGCCAGAAAATAAATATGTGTCGTATACATGAATCCAGTAATATCCACACGTGTTGTAACAGAGAATCGCATACAACTAACTAGAACTGAAATACAGAAATTGACAAATAAATGAGAGAACTATCAGAGAATGTACTCGCCTGATAACCTGAACAGCTGATAAGTATAGGGGGTCCAACTGAAGCCACAGAGTCCTATTTAAAGCAACACAGGTTACAAGGTGTCTGGCTCCTAATTAGAACAGCACAAGTCACAACATGTCCAGAAGGGTAATATAAAGCACTACAATGCATTCTACATGAATCTAGATCAAACTAGGCCAAAGTCAACCCTTGGTCAACTCTGGTCAACTGCACTAGTCAAACTAGGTCATGTCCTAACCCAGTAAGTCTTACTAGGCCTAACCAAGACTATCCTAGCAAGCACACATCAATACAAGGCTATACAAGCCAACATACACCCAACTCTATATAGCATGCAATTATTCAATACTCAAATAGGCAAGAATTCACATTGGATATACACTAGGTAATCTATTACTTTAAGCTATATATGTCTACACATATATACACATGCATATATTGGTATTCAACATTAGGTCTATAATCATGGCATTTCAAATGGTTATATAAACTTATATATTACAACACAATATGCTAACATATATATAATATACATACATAGCTAAGTTAACTATATTCATAAATACTTATTTAAGAGGCTATGTGTGTGTATGTAAACATGGCAAAGGGGCAAGTGAGGGTTAAATAGGCATACATAGTGTATACATATCAAAGAGTGTCAAAGTGTAAGTGAACAATGTGTCAAGTGTGATAGTGTCAACATAGTGTAAGGGGGTACATGAGGTAATATAGGATTTGTGTTAACATAGAACATTACATCTCATTAACTTGTATATTACATATATTACATCTATTATTACATTACATTCATGCTTGCATTCATTCATCATTCATTATTCTCTTGCACCACTATATGCACCATACATTACATACTATGGAACCTACATATTTATTACAAGCCATACTTATACATGCTTACATTAGATAGGATACTTACACCTCATACATCATTTATTTAACCATTTACTCATGTTTGTATTCTCTATTTAATTACATAATGTATATGCATTAACATGGGTTAAAATCAAATAGAACATTATATTACACACAAGGGTGCACAAAATGCATATGCCGAACAGTAACTCCTACTAATAATCAATACTGTAGCATCTCAGCATGAATTAAAATTTAGGATTAAAGTATGTTATAGATCTATGTGTTAGCTTTCCGAAACTTTAAACGGATCGCGTTTTCGTTTCCGGAAACTCCCGGAATCGCGAAAACACTGAGAACGCATTTGTCTTTCGTACAGCTGACAATCAAATAATTCTCCAGAAAGTTACAGAAAGAATCAGGCCTATTAATACATGTTTTTGGAAAGCTAACTTCAATAAGCTTCTTTTAAAAAAAACGGAAGATTAAACTGAGCTTTGAGCTAGAAGTTATGACATTTCTAAGTTAGGGCTGAAATTAAAAACGTGGATAAAAATCATGACGGATTTGGGTAGTTTGAGACAAAAGAACACAAGTATATAACATAATATATCAAGAACTCACTCTCTACACTATATATATATATATATATATATATATATATATATATATATATATATATATATATATATATATATATATATATATATATATATATATATATATATATATGAGACACTATAGAACACATCTCCAATACAAAAATATGAGATTAAACATGTAATAATTTATTCATACATAACAACAACACATAGTGTGTCTAAATTTGGGGTTTTCCCACATGGACACAACCACAACACAAAGGACACTCCTATGACCTCCAAATGGACACGAAATGGACACAAATGGAGATACAACCATGGTGATCATTTCTATGGGTTCAAAATAGACCTATATGCATGAGGAAATGAAAAAGGAGAATGAATTTATACCTCCCGGTAGATCGAATCGAAGAAAAGCCTTCCCGGAGCGACACCGACACGTAGAGATTCCAAAAGGACACGAACGAGCTCTGAATCCTCCCAAACTTGGGTAGCTTCCTCCTTGGCTAGAATGGAGAAGAAAAGAAGAAGATTTGGTGGCGAAATGGAAGGATTTGGTGGAGAAATGAAAGAATTTGGTGGAGAAATTGCTAGGGATTGCTCTCTAGAAATTTGGGGAAGAACAAGAGAGAGAGTGTGGATGAGAATAATGAAATGAACTTGAGCCTATCCTCTCCCAAGGTGGCTGGCCATATGGGGATATTTGTCCTATTATGGTAAGGTCCAAAATGCCCCCACTAACCTATTCTATTAGTATTAGGAAAGGGCTAATTGGTTGGGGCTAAATTAGTCATTCTAAAGTCTCTAATCACACTAACATTATCCATAATAATTAGTCTAACCTCTAACTAAAATATTTCTATCATGTGGACTAAAATTAATATCATGTGGGCCATGCCTAACTAGTGTGTGGGTCCCACTAGAGTCAAACTACCCCCGGGTCCCCGTTTCAAGTCGGATTGAGTTGAAATTCGAACCCGACTCAAATAACCCCAAAACAATATCATAAATAATAAAATAATATCAAAATAATTCAAAGAGGTCAAATTCAAAATATTCTTAGGCCAAAAATGACATTAAAATATCATAATCACATGGTTAGGCTCTAGGTCAAACAGTCTCTAGGGTTTCACTAGCAAAACGTCAAAACTACAAGTCATTGATTTAAATAATTTTAAAATGATTTAAAATCACAAAAATTCGTATCATGAATTAAATATTATTATTAAAATAATTATAAACATAAAATTTCAAAATTACCCTCATTTGGAAAACTGGGTGCTACAGTTACTTATTAAGAGTGCGCCTTAACAGGCTATTATCGTGTCATGTTACTTGTTACTTGTTAAGAGTGCGCCTTAACAGGCCACTATCAAGATTGAGAGAAACATGCATAAAAATAGCTAGTAACATATTCTTGAAGCCAAGAAAAAGATCTACAACTTCAATGTTGGAAGTTGAGAGAGATTCTGACCACAAATCAGCCAAATAGGACAAGAAAATAGCCAAAAGAGGCATTATGCGGCCAAGGGTGGATGGGGTCTCATGCGGCAGTGGATGGGTACCCATCCATGCGGCAGGGTCGATGGGGAGCCATCCATGCGGCTGGGTCGATGGGGACCCATCCATGCGGCTGGGTCGATGGGGTGCCATCTATGTGGCTGGGTCGATGGGGTGCCATCTATGCGGCTGGGTCGATGGGGACCCATCCATCTCTAAAAATCTGAGAAGGATGGCCATGGAAACCCATAGCTTCCAAGCTCCATAAAACCTTCACCGTAAGTCCAAATTTGGACTTCCATAGGTCAAAATGGGGTAGAATGAAGTTCTCTACAACATGGAACAATCAAAACTTGAAAATAATAAAGTTTAATAGATCAAAACCCAAGAAATCTAAAAATACAACAAACTTAGATCTACAAGAAATAAATCATGAAAATTGAAAATGCTAAGTACTAAAGTGTCTTAGAATCTCGTGAGGAATACAATGGAACAATAAAAATGGAGTTCCTCCATGAAGCAAGTTGTACTTGTCTAAGCTCTCTTGGTAGGTGGAGAAGTTAAGAGGAAGAAGATGAAGAAATAAATGAAGAAGGAGAAGTAAATGAGGAGAGAGAAAGAGAGAGAGAGGGATTGGTAGCTTTTAAAGGGAGGGGTCACATGTTGAACCAACCCAACCAAGCCAAACCAAAACCAAGCCATGTCAATATTAAACCAAACCAAGCTAAATCAAGACCAAACCAAGTCAAAACCACCTAGACTAGGCTAGCAAGTCAAATCCAACTACGGGTCACCTGACAAATGTCAGAGATCTCGTATACGTATAATAGAAAATACGTATAACAGGAAACATGAGTGACAAATGGAGACATGTAAGACTATATGTGCAGATACATATTATGCTTAATTATATTTTGTTTAAAAGCAGCCCGGTAACAACAACTTATCATTTTTTCAGGGATATTTTAGCAAATGTTTCTATTCAAAATATTAAAACTAGCATATATCTCCACTTTTTTTTTAAAAAAAAACTACAAAATGCGCTCATTCCTTTATATGGAACAAATAATTTTAAGATATGTCTCTACTATTTACTCAAATTTTTGGCTAATTTAAAAAGGAATGAGGGTATTTTATAGTTTAAAAAAATGGAGGTATATACTAGTTTCTATATTTTGAATATGGATATTTGGTAAAATATCCCCTTTTTAAAAGTCAATCCCATTTTCAGAAAACTTTCAAAAATAGATGGAATGTTGCTTTCAAAAGCTACTTTTGCAAAGAGCAGTAGCAATTGTAAACTAGTCTTAGCTTTTCAATACTAGACATATATTTTGGACTAGGGGTTAGCGTTCAGTTTATTCGGTTTTAACAGAAAGAAAATAGTCAAAATCGGATAAACCAAAATTCTAAAATTCCAAAATTAAAACCGAACAAAAATTAGCCAAAACCGAAACTGAATAGAACCAAATAACGGCTCGGTTTTTCGGTCTGTTCGGTTAGACTATTGCTCTTGTATAATAGGTAGGGTCCAAAGTTGAAATTGTGATTAAATGATATTAAAAATTATAATTGTTATACCCATTTGTTATATTTGTGTCCAAAGTTAAAGTAGTTGTTAAATTGCCGAAATTTGATTTCAAAACACATAAATATAATTGTTGCTTTCAAAATATACACATTTTAATTTAAAAAATGTATAAGCAAAATATTTACATAATTGCATAAGTATTATTCGATTTTCAATTTTAGATCAAATTCGAAACCCAAAAACAAAGTCGAGTGAGAAATTTTTAGTATTTTCAAAACCGGACCGAGCCGAACCAAACCGAACCAAATTTACTTACCCCTATTTTGAACCAAAAGGAAAAACAAGAGTAGAAGAAAGCACTGATAAGCAATTGCAAAAGACAAATGTTAAAGGCCACCCCAAATTACTAAGGGCCACCAACTTAAATTTTTTTAAAAAATTACAAGTTTGCCATTTTTAAAACACCAAGGGCCACCATCTTCTTCCTTTGTCTTCTTCCTCTTTTCTCAATCCCCAAACCGCTTCTCTCAATCCCCACCTCCATTGTTGTCCCCACCTCCTCCATAGTTGTCCCCACCTCCACCATTGGTGTCCCCTCCTCCATTGCTGTTGTTCCTACCCTCTATTGAAGTTGTCTATCTTCGGTAGTTCTCTCTCTTTTTTTTATTTTAATTAGGTTATTGTATTGACACTTAATCTTTGTTTAGTTAGAATTATGGACCAAAATATTGTTGAAGATATTGGGTCATCCAATCCCATTATGGCTCCCCAAGAACCAATGATTACGTGTGAACCATTGTCGGTAAGTACAAGAAATGTCAATTTTCGAGATTTCATACGCCTGTACACAAATAATACGCATGTACAAAGATAGGACTGCAGTCCTAGCCTGCAGTCATGTATAAGGAATGGAGTGCAGTCCAGTCCTGCAGTCCTGCAGGCTGGAAGAGGAATGGACTGCAGTCCATTGCTGCAGTCCTTTAAAGACTGACTGAAGGAATTGCAAATAAGTCTAAGTCAAATGTGAGATATAAATATTAGAACCAGAAAAAAGGTATTTAATCAAGTCTAAGTCAAATGTGATATATCACTTAAAGCTAATAAAATTGAAGAATCAAAAGAGAAAAGGTACCTCATAGTAAAACACTAACTAACTTGGATAAACGCACACAATTTACAGACAATTTCCACCAGGAGAAACAAAGACTGACTGAAATCCATTTTAAATAAAAGGGTCAAAATGATCCCACCATCAAATTTTGAAAGTACAAGGAAACATGTAAAAGACGAGGAAGGAATAAGGGATATTTGGGTTATTTACTTCTCGGTCAAGAATTCAGCCACCTCCAGCTAATATTGGTGAATAATATTCCATGTCTTCTTCAAACATTATTAATGTTCAGTATACCATTCTCAAACATGTTCCTTCTTCGCTCAAACTTCACATTACAACCACATGAAGGATGGCACTAAAAGCTCCTTTTCTCCCTTCCCGTGAAGGAATTGCAAACAACAACCACATCCCAAGTCTAAGCTGGAAAATGATCATACTGGTAGAACTTTTAACTGGACAACATCCCCACAAGCCTACACTGACTGTAGGCTTGGCCTGCAGTCCTAAGTGCATTGAGGACCGCAGGCCTAGCCTGCAGTCCTAAGTTGACAGAAGCTTAGGGAGGGGGGAATGAACAGGCGGGGTGGGGGGGTTGGGTTTTGTGTTTGTATTTTTTTTTTGAAAATTTTTGAGTCGCACCCCACTCAATGTACACATATGAGTGGTGCACCCCACTCGATTCACCATATACATAAGTAATCCCTCTTATGACGAAAATCGTTAGAAAAAATGATTCGTGTCGTTTGTCATATATTTATGACCGAAATACCCTTTATGAGTTAATATCCTTTGACTCCGTGCCAAATCCCTCTCTCTTCTTCTTCTTCCAGACGCTTCATCTTCCTTCCTCCCTTCTCGACGAACTTTCCCTCTCCCCCTCTCGTCTCGATCCCTCCTGTTTCTCTCGTTCCAGCCTCCCTCTCCAAAGCTTCGTGGAGACAGAGAGGTAAGAACATGACAGCAGTTTATTTTTTGTTAACATTTTTTTGGAACCAATAGGACAGATTAGTTATGATCTTCTTAACTTTATGCAGGATCTTGAAGACTGAAAGAAAGGAAGAAGAGCTTCCATAGCTGCGTGTCGAAAAGGGTATTGATTCGTAGTTTAGGGTTTATATTGTATGTTGCTAATTTTATGGAATTTGGGTTCGAATTTCTTAGAATTGAGTAGGAACTTAGGGTTTGTTTCCATTTAAAATAGTATGATTTAGGGTTTCTCGAACACTGATTCCATTATATTTTGATGAAATTATTTGAAATTGGGTAGAAATTGTTGTGCTGTTAGTGAATTTGGGTACAACATAGAAAGCTTTGTTAGTGAATGTTAGTGAATTTGGGTTTGTTTCCATTTTGTTCTGTTAGTGAATGTTAGTGAATTGGGTATTACATTTCTCGAACACTTAGGGTTTGTTTCCATTTTGTTATGTTAGTGAATTTGGGTAGAACATAGAAAGCTATTAGTGAATTTATATGCTTTGTTAGTGAATGTATGAAGTCTGTCAGTGAACAAACATTTTTTTGTGCTGATTCTATGCACTGTTAGTGAATTTATATGCTCTGTTATTGAAAGTTTAATTTTACAGAATTATATGGTCAGATTCCATATGAAGGATACTTCAGTTGTGAATGAAGTCGACCCTGACCTAATAAGCTTGTTGGATATTCCCTATGTATTGAAGAGTAACCATCTAAAGGCCACATTTAAGTATTATTGGATTGATAATCTAAAAGATGAGGAAACAATAGAGTTGTTGAATGATGGTGGATTGTTGGACATGTTCATTAAACAAATGCCTGATCATAATGGAGAGCTACACATTTACTTAGAAGATGATGGTACAAGAATATGGTGTGTATGCGAAGAAGAAACATGCCCTTGGATGTGTAGGGTGAGGGCTTATTTTGTGTAACTAGTATGTTCTCAATCGAGAACAGATGGACTGTTGATACTCGTATTGGGACTTGTGACTGCTTCATATGAGATTTAACAGGGATCCCATGTGTCCATGCTATAGCTGCATTGTTACCTAGCAGGCCCACATGGACTATGTGAGTATAGAAGCAATGTGAGTATAGAAGCAGACTTTTTAAGCTAATATCTTTATTGTGCTAATTCCTTGTTTAATATGTACAGGTACACAAGTCCCTACTATCATGCCACTACCTATAAGAGGGCTTATGCTGGGAAGATTGTTCCATTGCCAGACCAATCCTTATGGGATCCAGTAAACAATCACTACTTTGTATTACACTTTTGGTTATACTTTACTTTGTATAGTATACTTATTTGTAATGTCTACTTTGCAGCCAGCGTACGAAGTTGGCCCACCTGGTAGACATAGACAACCTGGGAGACCAAGAGGGGCAAGGAGGTTGGAGGCTAACGAGCTGCCAAGAGCATCCAAGAAGTAGAGGATTTGTGGCCGTTGCAAATTACCGGCTGATCACAATGCTAGAGGGTGCCAAGGAGGACCAGTTGGAGGGAACAGCAAAAGAGCAAGGGCACCTAGGCCACCAAGGCCTCCTAAGGAACCAAAGATGAAAAACACTGTCTACAAGAGGTCGAAGGTTTCAAGGGAAAAAAGAAGAAGACTAAACTAGCAGGAACTCCAAGTCCCGATGCCTCCAGGATGCTAGTTGAAATATGACTTGAAAACTATAGACTATGTTTGTGTTCCAGTATTTTGTTAAGGTCCACTACATCATCATCATTTTGTAACTCTGTTGGACATTAGTTTATATAGACTCTCTTTATTTTGTAACTCTGTTGGACATCATTTTGTAACTCTGTTCCAGGATGCTAGTTGAAATAGGCTTTGTTAAGAAGCTGTTGAAAACTATGTCAATTCCAGCTTGCAATTCCAGCTAGTTGAAATATGCTTTGTTAAGAAGCTGTTGAAAACTATAGACTATATCAATTCCAGCTTGCAATTCCAGGTTTATAAGTCAAGAAGATATTTTAACAAGTAATATATAAAGTCTGAAAGTGAATGTATATTATGCAATTCCAGGTTTACATAGCCACGTCTTTTCCAAATGACTTACACAACTGTTCTAGAGTTGTGTTCACTACAATTTGAACTGGAAACTTTGACTCAGAGCGGTCGTTATCACACTCGACAGCCTCATTCAACCATTTGAATGCACCGTTATATTTTCGACATTGTAAGAATCGTCTTCCATAGCTGTGGCTCCTCTTCGACACCATCACGGTTCTTTTTCCTCCACAATTAGGATTAGGACAAGGGGCTTTCTTCCAAGGGCATTGTTGCTTCCAGTGACTTAAGTCACCACACGCGAAACACCCTTCTCTTCGCATTGAGGAAGATGAACTTTCGCGTATGCCTTCACAAATTGCTTCATCCAGCCACTGAAAATTCGAGCAAAGAGGACACTTCAAAAATTTTCTCCCGGGATTTGCCTTCGTATTAGACTTCGACAGGTAACGAATCCCATTGCAGTTCACAGTCTTGCAAGGTGAGCTCAAGAACGAACACTCATCTGCAAGGTGAGTGCGCTTCGAGCATATTTGACATTTTTCCTACAAAAACCAAAAATTTGATGTAAAACCTAAAAATGGTGGAGCCAAAAACAGATTGTTCACACTAGTTGAGAGAAAGGAGGAAAGAGAGGAAGAGAGAGTGCAAACCTTGAAGTTCTTCGAGTGGTCGGCCATGGGAGCGGAGCTTCGAGTGGTCAGATTTGGGTTTTAGGGCAGAATGAAGATCTGAGGAGAAGAAAGAGGGGCGGGGGTTGTTTTAGAAGAAAGAGTAGGTGAGGATTATAAAGAGGGTGGATTGTGGACCGTTAGAAAATAAACAGAAGGGTATTTCAGTCATAAATATATGACAAACGACACGGATCGTTTTTTCTAACTATTTTCGTCATAAGAGGGATTACTTATGCATATGGTGAATCGAGTGGAGTGCACCACTCATATGTGTACATTGAGTGTGGTGCGACTCAATTTTTTTTTTTTGGGTAGCCCTTAGTAGAATGAATCATTTTAGGTTGTCCTTAGTAAAAAAATATAAGTATAGGATGGTTGTCCTTAGTAGGTTGGTGGCCCTTAGTAATTTGGGGGAGACCTTTAACATTTGCCTTGCAAAAACACAGCCCTAACTACCAAAACCTCAAATATCCCTCCCCTTCCTTTTCCTTTTCCCCTTTTCTGAATCAAAAAGCCCCAAATAAACCCTCCTCCGTAGAGAAAGCCTCCACCGCCGGCTCCTCCTCCCTCCTGCGTCGGCCACTCTCCGGCGAGGTAAAGTTCTCAATTTTGGCTTCAATTCTTGTCAGGAATCCTTCTTTCTCGACACTTCCAGTAATTTCGCAAATTTTCTCGAGCAATCGACGAAACTTCTTGAGAATTAGGGCTTGTCAATGGCACAAAGCCCATCCCGCGATCATCTAGGGCTTGTAACAATGTTTGAATATTACTTGTATTTGTTTTGATTTGTAGATAGTAGCAATGTGACCCCTTTTTGTTAGCTGCGCCTTTTTTTTTTTTTTTAAATCGAATCTGTGCAAATATAGTAAATTTTGGTTGCATAATGTGACCCCAAAGAGAAAATGACCTACTTTCCACGCACAAGCCAAGTAAGGATTTAGTAGTATAAGTCACTTCCTATGGTGCACGGACACGGACACGAAATCGACAGCACCGATATGGACGCAGCTACGCCGACAAGTTGTTGAGTCTGGCACTTCCTAGTGTATTTTGGAGTGTTGGTCTCGTGGTGGCCGATACACTACACTGCACAGACACAAATAAGACGCGGCATTCTGTGTCGTGACACTCCAAAATGAAAAATTACCAACATTTTGCATGCGATCTAGGAATCACTATAGTGTAAAGTGATGGATCATGATGTGACCCCAAAGAGAAAATGACCTACTTTCCACGCACAAGCCAAGTAAGGATTTAGTAGTATAGGTCACTCCCTACGGTGCACGGACACGGATATGGACACGAAAACATGGATATGGATGCAGCTATGCAGACAAGTTGTTGAGTCTGGGACACAGGGACAGTCACAAATAAGACGCGACATTCCGTATCGCGGAACTCCGAAATGAAAAATTACCAACATTTTGCATGCGATACAAGAATCGCTATAGTGTAAAGTGATGGATCATAAATGCGGATTTTTGATAGTTGGAAAATATGACGGTTATTTTCTGAATGTGCAGGCAGATGGCTAGGTGGGACGAGATCTTGACGCTTCCTGTCCAAAATCCACCGACTCCGGAATTCTCTGCGGCCGATATCACATGGTCTAGGGTGGAAGGATGGCGAGAAACTATGGATAGGCTTGCCCTTATTCCCTTTACAAGAGTGGGTGATTTTGTAAGGGGCGAATCCAACAATAAGGATTGTCCCACTAGATTTCATGTTGAAGCAAGGAGGAGACGGCCTCCTGAAATGGCTTACAAACCGAAAGTTGACGGAATTCTCGAGTATATCCTGTTAGTACTTATCTCTGAAATGAAATGGCTCTATTTGTGTCTTCTTAAATTTTTTTTTTTTACTTAGGATGTTGTATGAACAGGTTTTTTCTTGACCATCATAGTTCTTTTCTCGTTCACAGTTGTTTGTCTGTTCTCCTATTATGTTGTCTAATTATCTAAGTTGATTTATAAACACGGCAAAATAACTTAAAGACGTATTAACTTAAAATTTATCAATATTTGGTTGGTGATATCTATGACCAATAAAAATAATTTACATTGAGATTGCATTTCACATATGATAGTCGCTCATAATTCAACTAGGTTTTGTCATAGGTTTGATAAAGGGTTAAAAAAAAATCTATAGATTAAATTGTGTGATTTTCTATAGTATCAGGTTTTGTGATTCACCTTTGGTTCTTTGACTCAGTTATTTAGTGATATCTATTCATGATCGTCTTATTTTCTTATATGCATATTCTGTTATCTTAACTGATGTAGTTGAATTTCCAGATACTGGTGTTCGTTTGGCCCAGATGATCATAGGAAGGGTGGTCTAGTTCGCCCTAGTAGAAACTACACTGCAAAGAGGAAGACTCCTGCTGGCCGGCCTAATACAAAGAGAGGTTGTGTCTGCCACTTCATTGTTAAACGCTTAATAGCAGAGCCATCTGTGGCACTTATTATATATAATCAAGATAAGCATGTAGACAAGAAAGGGGTACCCTGTCATGGTCCTCAGGATAAGAAGGCTGCTGGAACTAGGGCAATGTTTGCACCTTACATCTCGGATGAACTTCGCCTTCAGATTATGTCTTTGCTATATGTTGGGGTTCCTGTCGAAACAATAATGCAGCGGCACACTGAGGCAGTTGAGAAGCAGGGGGGGCCATGCAATCGGGATGATCTTCTCACTCATAGGTATGCTTTTTCTTGGAAGAAAAGTAAATTTGCAGATATTCCCTGTTACATTCTAATTGTAATGTAAATTATCCACACAGGTATGTGCGAAGATTGGAGAGAAAGATCAGGCGTTCTACATTTGAGCTAGACTCTGATGATGCTGTTAGCATTGACATGTTGGTTGAATCCCGCCGTGATCACGTTTTCTTTTTTGAGGATTTCTCTGAATCAGAGCCTTTCATTTTGGGCATTCAAACAGAATGGCAGCTTCAACAAATGATTCGCTTTGGCAATCGCAATCTTCTTGCAGCTGATTCAAGGTTTGGTACAAACAAACTAAAGGTCCGTTGTAATACATGTTTTTTTTGCTTGTATTTTGACATTGTTTGATTCGCTAAAAACTGATACTTGCCATTGCTGTCTCATTTGTTTAGTGTCCTGTTTACAGTCTCCTAGTTTTTGATTCAAAGAACAATGCAATTCCTGTAGCATGGATCGTGACACCAAACTTCGCTAGTGGTGAGATACATAGATGGATGGGTGCCCTTTATGACAGGGTTCGCTCAAAAGACCCAACATGGAAATTGGGTGGTTTTATCATTGATGACCCCTCAGCTGATGTGAACACCATCAGGTTTCTTCGTGATAATGGATTCTTGACATGTACTGTTTCTTTTCAAGAGAGTAATAATATAACAATCTTCTCATGTTAACAGGGAGGTGTTCCAATGCTCGGTGCTGATCACTTTTTGGCGTCCTCGTCGTGCTTGGCATAAGAATTTGATTGAGAAGTGTTCGGAACCTGAGATACGTACTGAAATATCTAGACGGCTTGGAGAAGTTGTTTCTAGTATTTGCAGAGGAAAGGGAGATGTTGATTCTTTTGAGGCTCTCATGGATGATTTTGTTGATTGCTCGGAATTCATGGATTACTTTAAGGCGATATGGTATCCCAGAATAGGTTGGTCCTTGTCTCTTCTTTTAGTTCAATTTAGTTAAGTCCTTTTACTAGCTGATCTATATTTCTCTTTCCTTGCCTTTCCAAAATAACGTAGATATGTGGATTACTGCCTTGAAGACCCTTCCGCTTGCTAGCATGGAGGTTTCTGCAGTCATTGAGTGCTACCATAATCAGCTGAAACTCAGGCTGTTAAATGAGAAGGATTCGAGTGTCTGTCAACGTGCAGATTGGCTTGCTGACAAGTTATGTACCAAGGTGCATTCATATTACTGGTTGGACGAGTATGCTGGGAAAGAGAATTTTGTCCGGTATTGGAGAGATGAGTGGAAAAGCGGATTAACATCATGGCGAAAGGCACTGCAGATTCCCGATTCGGATGTGATTGTGGGACACAAACGTGCTAAAGTGACAAGCAGTAAAAATGAAGGGAAGGTGCACGTCGTAATGAATCCAGGTTCCGAGTTTGCTACTTGTGATTGCAGTTGGTCGTCAATGGGAAATATTTGTATGCATGTGATCAAGTCAACAGAAATTTGCCGTGAAAAGGGATTGGCATCATCATCAACTTCCCTCTTTGAGTATAGTCGGACTCTGATGAATATTCTTCATAGTGCTCCACATGATTCTGTTATCCGTGATCATGCAGTTGCTCTTGCTGTTTCTGTTCAGTCACAGTTGTATGCTCTCTTTGACCAGGAAGGTAGTGGAGCTACCAGAACTACATCAGGTCTCAGAGAGGAGCAAACAACGACAGAACCTAGTACCATGTCCACTGAAAATATGGAAAATGCGGATAAAGAATTGAGGAATGGGAGGCAACCAGTTTCTGAGAACAATGCTGATGTTTTGGGAAATGAGAGACATATAGATGTTGAGAGAAATGGTGTAGCATGGGAGACTGTCAATGGCAATATGGTAGATGATGTTGCACTGCCTACTGAGTCCTCGTCAACTGGGTTGTATGTTGGGCAACACTTACCCAGTAGTGCTGCTGCTGCAAGTGGAGGTCCAGAGAATGAAGCAGAAGATGTGTCTGGAGAAAGAGCAGGTTTGGATTTATCTAGCATAAGTTTGTCAATTCTGATAGTAGATAGCAAGTTGATAATTTCTTAGAAGTTCAGGGTAGTCGTGTGAACAAAAAAAAGGAGAAAAAAAGGTCAGGGTAGTAAAGTGAATATAGGACAAAGTTGACCATTTTTAAGTGCAAGCAAGCATATATTTTTCATACTCTAGAAAAAAAGTCAGGGTAATAACAGATTAATGGAATATACATAAATGTTATTAATTCTGATTTTATTCTTCCTAATAACATTGTAGTTCAACTGCAACGTTTTTAGCATTAACGCCAACTGAACCTACAAGTAATTCACAAATATCTGTAGAAGTTTGCAAAACAATCCCGCATAGACAAAATATTGCACATGCCGATAAAATAATTAGTCGCTTATTGAGCAGTTAAGTAATTTATTTTTGAAGGATTCACAAAAAAATGTGAATAGAATACACAACTTGCGTTCTATTTTTGAAGTTTATAACTTAAAAATGTGGGCCATCTCTCTTACACCTGAAGACAACATAGACAACTCTAGAGGGGGGTGATAGAGTGTGTGCGTCACAATTACCCAATAAAATTAAGGCTAAGTACCAACTTATAAAATGAACAAGTATAAAGAAGACGGAGTAAGAAGTCACAAACGCAAACACCGCGATGTATACTGGTTTTCCTCGCGGAGGACTAATTCAGTCTTGAGAACTCTTGCTCGATGTTAATCCACTATTGAACAAATAACAGTTACACCACGTGCTTTGATCAGAAGGGCACGTTGACTTCTTACAACCACAAGCTTTGATTTGAAGGCTTGTCGACTTCAACAACCACGAGCTTTTGATCCAAAGGACTCGCCGACTTCTGACAACGAACTGAATTGTAACTTGAAAAACAAAGCTTTACAACTCTTGAACACTTCTAACCGAGATCACACTCGCCACATAGAAGTTAAGAGAGCTATCTTGGAGATGAGAAGGTTTAAACTCTGAATCTAATAGATGAGAAGATTGAAAGTAGATGAGTGAGTAAGAATGAGAAATTCAACATCTATTTATAGGCTTTTTGTGAACCGAGTTCGGACATAGTTCGGTGATGTGAATCGACCCGATCGATTCACAAATAATTTATAGAAAAATAGAAATAGAAGGAAAAGAACGATCTTTATTAGAGAAAAGAACAAACTCCCAACTTTGATGAACGGACAAAGTCTAAACCCTTCTGAATGACGCTTGAGAGTTTCTTCTCAATACAAGCATAAGCAATAAAAGACGGCTAGACCTAATATATATAGAAAAAGCAAAGAGAAGGGTTATTTGTGGTGAAAGACCAAAATAATCCTCCATGACTAAAATTAAATAAAATAAATAAATGCCTAAACGGCTCCTCCGCGTCTCCTGCGACGTGCGTACGTGATGACGTCTCCACCACCCGAGGAAGGTGCGGCGCCAGGTGCGCTCGCATCAATACCCCCCAAAAGAGCCACCTTGTCCTCAAGGTGGAAATCTGGAAACTGTGTCTGGAATCTCGCATAGTCCTCCCAAGTCGCGTCGCAGTCTGGTAGTCCCATCCAGTAAATCAGAACCTCCCTCGTCTGTCCTGGTCCCTGCCGAACTGCCCGTACCTCCAAAGGCTCCAACTGCACCTCCATATCCTCCGTGAGTGTAGGAGGAAGAGTAGGCGACACCGCATGATCCCCGACCGCCTTCCTCAGCTGAGATACGTGGAAAACGGGGTGAATCGCCGAAGTAATCGGTAGCCTCAACCTATATGCCACCTGTCCAATCCTGGCCTCCACCTGATATGGACCAAAGTAACGAGCCGCCAGCTTCTCGTTCGGCCTCCTCGCCATCGACCTCTGCTTGTAGGGACGTAGCTTGAGATAAACCATATCTCCCACCTGGAAGCTCACGTCCCGTCTATGCCTGTCCGCCTGAGCCCGCATCACCTGCTGTGCTCGCAACAAATGCTTCCTCAACTCTTCTAATATCCCATCCCTCGCCTCTATGTACTCCTCCACCTGCCCCACTGGTGTCTGAGTGTCTCCAAATCGGACTAAAGGAGGAGGGTCTCGTCCGTACAATACCCTGAAAGGGGTCGTTCCCGTCCTCGAGTGGTACGAAGTGTTGTACCAGTACTCTGCCCATGCCAACCATCTGTGCCACTGCCGGGGGGAATCAGAGGCGAAACACCGCAAATAAGTCTCCACGCTGCGGTTGACGACCTCCGTCTGGCCGTCCGTCTGGGGATGGTAAACGGTACTCCTCTTCAGGACCGTACCTTGTACCCTAAACTGCTCCCTCCAAAAGAGACTCATGAATACCTTGTCCCTGTCGGAGACAATGGAAGCTGGTACCCCATGTAGCCGTATAACCTCCCTCAGGAAAGTCGTCGCTACTGTAACAGCTGTGTAAGGATGCTTCAAAGGAATGAAGTGAGCATACTTACTCAGCCTGTCCACCACCACCATGATCACCGTGTACCCCTCTGAACGCGGTAGTCCGTCGATGAAGTCCATGGTGATGTCCTTCCAAACTCTCTCTGGTAGAGTCAGCGGCTGCAATAATCCTGCTGGTGCCATAGCCATGTACTTGTGACGTTGGCAGACGTCACACGCGGCGACCAGTCGTGCGATGCATCTCTGCATCCCTGGCCAAAACACCTCTCTGGCCATCCTCTGATAGGTCTGCTGAACTCCCGAGTGTCCTCCCGTTGCGGAGCTATGGAACTCCTGGAACAATACTGGAATGAATGTCGAAGTCCTCGGTAGCACCATCCTCCCCTGATAGAGCAGTCGGCGACCCTCCACAGTATAACCCGCTGGACCATCATTGCCGCTCTCTATCTGCTGCCGTATGTGCTGCAATCCTGCGTCCTGCTCAGCCTCCTGCACGGCTCCCAGTCCCGCCATATAGGTCGTGACAGCGCCCTCAAGTCCACCACCTCCTCCCGTCGCGACAAGGCATCAACAGCCTTGTTCTCTAGCCCCGGCCGGTACTCGATCGTGAACCGGTATCCCACCAACTTGGACAACCAATGCTGGTGCTCCTCTGTAACGAGCCGCTGCTCGAGGAGGTACTTGAGGCTCTTCTGGTCGGTCCTGACCACAAACTCCCGTCCCAACATATAGGGCCTCCACTTCAGTATTGCCAGTACGATGGCCATCAGCTCCCTCTCATAGACCGACTTTAGCCGGGCTCTAGCAGAAAGCACCTGACTAAAGTAGGCTATGGGCTTCCCCTCCTGCATGAGTACCGTCCCGAGGCCATACCCTGACGCGTCCGTCTCTACCACGAACGCCTTGCTGAAATCGGGTAAGGCCAGCACCGGTGCCGTCGTCATAAGCCACCTTCAAGGCCTCAAAAGCCTTGGTGGCTTCCTCCCCCCAGTGGAACCCTTCCTTCTTTAGCTGCTCCGTGAGGGCCCATGCGATAGTGCCGTATCCCTTGACGAACTTCATGTAGTAGCACGTCAACCCCAAGAAGCCTCGCAGTGCTCGTAGTGTAGTGGGCACCGGCCAATCCAGCATAGCCGCTATCTTCGTCCTGTCCGCCGACACCCCCTCAGCTGACACCACGTGCCCCAGATACTCCATCTGCGCCAAACCGAAACTGCACTTCTTTCGGTTGGCGTATAGCTGATGCGCCATCAGCTCCCTAAATACCACCTCCAAGTGGTCAATGTGCTCCCCCATGCTCCTGCTGTAGACGAGGATATCGTCGAAAAAGACTAGGATGAACCTCCGAAGGTAAGGCTGGAATACCTTGTTCATCAAGGCCTGAAAGGTCGACGGAGCGTTGGTCAGGCCAAAAGGCATGACCAAAAACTCGTAGTGTCCTTCGTGGGGTCCGGAAGGTAGTCTTTGGCACGTCCTCTGGCCGCATCCGGATCTGGTGGTACCCCGCCCTGAGGTCGATTTTCGAAAAGACCGTCGTCCCATGCAGCTCGTCTAGCAGCTCGTCGATCACTGGAATAGGAAACTTGTCAGCGACCGTCTCCTTGTTCAGCGCCCGGTAATCGGCGCAGAATCTCCAACTCCCGTCCTTCTTCACCAAAAGCACCGTTGACGAAAAAGGACTCACACTTGGCTGGATCACCCCAGCCTGCAGCATCTCCCGCACCATCCGCTTTATCTCGTCCTTCTGCAGATGCGGATACCTGTAGGGACGCACGCTCACCGGTGCTCCCTCTCCACGTAGTACTATCACGTGCTCGTGCCCTCTGATCGGAGGTAGCCCTTGCGGGCTCTGGAATACCTCAGAGTACTGCTCCAACACCGCCTTCACCTCCACAGGGGTCTCCTCCTGTGTCTCACCCTCAACCGAAATCCCCTGGAACTCTACTAGGTACCCCTCTCCTCCCGTCCGCAACGCACGCGTAATGGCCTTGAGGGCCACTATCGAGAAACAGAGAGTCGGGTCCCCCCTCAGCACCATCGTCTCGCCTCCCTCCGGGAACTCCATCCGTAGAAGCTTCCAGTTCACCTTCATCTCCCCGAGCTTCTTCAGCCACTGGACCCCCAATATGATGTCGACGTTGCCCAGCTCCAATGGTAAGAAGTCCTCCGCCAGCTGATATCCCTGCAGTGAGAGAGACACCCCCTTGCATAGGCCCTTGCTCTCCTCCATCTTTCCGGTGCCCAGCAACACCGTGAACTTCTCCGCCGTACTCAACTCTAGGCCAAGCCGCTCGACCAGCCTCTGAGAGATGAAGTTGTGGGTTGCCCCACTGTCGATCAGCACCGTCACCGTCTGCTCTCCCAACGTTTCCGCCAACTTCATGGTGTGGTTCGGAGTGAACCCTACCACGGAGTTGAGGGTCACCTCGGCAACATCCATGTGCACATGATCCTGCTCCTCCCCAGCACCTGCTGCTATAGCGGCCTCTTCCTCCGTCGGATCCTCCTCGTCGGGCAAGATCACGATCTGCAGCAACTTGCTCGCACATCGATGACCGGGAGTGAACCTCTCGTCGCATCTGAAGCACAAGCCAGCTGCTCTTCTCGCCTTCATGTCAGCATCCGACAGGCGCCTCCCCGGTACAATGGAGCCCCCTGTCCCACCTGCGGGTCTAGGTGGTACTGGTGCCTGAGCCCCCGCTGCTGGTCGTGGAAGTACTGGGCCCGTCTGACTGCGCTGCCCCGATGCTCCCCAAGCGCCCTTAAGACGTCTCTCCTCTGTCAATTTCTCCTCTGCCTTATGAGCCAGGCGGAGCAGATCCTCTAAGCACTGCGGACTCTGCAACCGGAGCTCCGCTCGTATGGAGGGCTTCAAGCCCTTCATAAACATCCCGATCTGCAGCTCATCCGACACCCCTCTGACACGTCCGGATAACAGTTCGAACCTCGCTACGAAGTCCCGAACCGTTCCCTCCTGTCGCAGAGAAGACCACTGCTCGTAGAAGTCTCCCCCGGCCGTCTCCTGGAATCGGTCCAAAAGGTATGCAGTCAACTCCTCTCAGCTGCGGAATGGGGTCCTCGCCGACCTCCACCGGTACCACGCCAGGACCTGGCCCTCGAAGTAGATCCCGATGCATCTGAGTACCTTCGCCTCAGTCAACTCCATGACCTCGAAGTAGCGCTCCGCCCGAAAGATCCAATCGTCCGGATCCGT
This sequence comes from Iris pallida, assembly GCA_029216955.1. Classification (NCBI taxonomy): domain Eukaryota; kingdom Viridiplantae; phylum Streptophyta; class Magnoliopsida; order Asparagales; family Iridaceae; genus Iris; species Iris pallida. The sequence goes on along the minus strand of JANAVB010040216.1, from coordinate 902,592 downwards.
ACCCTCAAACGTAGGTAGCTTCAGCTTCTTAAGCCGGCGGTCAGCGCTAAGGTCTCCCTGCTGTATGTCATCTCTGGCTCGACCTCCTCTCCACCGGCTTGTGTCTCGTCGGTGGGCCACGTACGGAACTCCGTCACCTCCTCCATACCGCTCCTGGAAGTGAGCGGGAGCTGCCGTTCCCCCACAGAAATTGCTGCCTCCGAAAGCGCCTCCCACGGTCCCTGCCCCTCCTGGGGGCTCTGTTCCCCCTGTCCGACCCCCGTGGAGGGTTGGCTGCCATAGGGCACCCCCCGGAGGGGGTGCTGTGCCGCTGGGCTCGCCCCACTCGTCGACGGCCGGTCCCAAGACACTCCTCGCAGGAGGCGGAGGCCCGCCGTGGCCCGGGTAATCGGCGGCGACCGGCCAGCGGCCCTGGCGGTCGGTGGCGATCGGCCAGCGACCCTGGCTCGCGTCTGCGGCCGGCCAGCGGCCTCCTCCCGCCGGCGCCGACCCGCCTGGGCTTCGGGTGGCATCGGCCGTGACCGGCCAGCGGCCCTGGCGGTCTGCGGCGACCGGCCCGCGGCCCTGGCTCGCGTCGGCGGCCGGCCAGCGGCCTCCTCCCGCCGGCGTCGGCCCGCCTGGATCTTGGTGATCGACGACGGTAGTGATGCTGGGATCCTCGGTTTCGCCGAGGTTTGTCGAAGCAAACCCTAGGCGGCTGCCTAGGGTTTGGGCTGCTGCCGCCTCCGGTTGGCTCGTCAATTCGGCGCCGGTCATCTTCTTGGAGATGTCTTGCAATATTGTCATCATTGCCGGAATCGTTGTCATCTCCTTCCGCATGCTCCGCACCTCGGTTTGAAGTTCCTCCTGCGTGGACGCTTGATCTTTAATTGCCGCCTTCAAACCCTCGATCTCGAGATTGAGATCCTCACGAAGACCTTGGATCTTCTCCTCGATCGTGTTCCTCGTCTCGTGCGCCATGGATTCGTAGAGAGCTCTGATACCAATTGATGTGAATCGACCCGATCGATTCACAAATAATTTATAGAAAAATAGAAATAGAAGGAAAAGAACGATCTTTATTAAAGAAAAGAACAAACTCCCAACTTTGATGAACGAACAAAGTCTAAACCCTTCTGAATGACGCTTGAGAGTTTCTTCTCAATACAAGCATAAGCAATAAAAGACGGCTAGACCTAATATATATAGAAAAAGCAAAGAGAAGGGTTATTTGTGGTGAAAGGCCAAAATAACCCTCCATGACTAAAATTAAATAAAATAAATAAAATGCCTAAACGGCTTCTCCGCGTCTCCTGCGACGTGCGTACGTGATGACGCCTCCACCACCCGAGGAAGGTGCGGCGCCAGGTGCGCTCGCATCATTCGGTTCCCTAACGTTAAAAAAATCGAATGCTGGATCCTGGTCTTCAGGAAGACTGAGCAATTTAGGGTTTCTGGTTTTGACTGACCGAGTCGGTTAGAGACCGAACTTTGGCCGAGTTCTGTCATTCATTTCCAGAGTGTTGGGTTTGAGGAATTTTGGACTTTTGATTGGGTTTTGATCTGGTTTTGGGTTGGTTCATTTGAGTGGACTTTAATACTATCTAGTTGCCAAGCGCGTCTCGATGTACATGTCCTATACTCAAAGTGTAAAATACATAAAGAAAATGCAAAAGACCAAATACAGACTTGAAAGCATTCTTCTGACGCGGTAGCAGTGACTTCGTGACCAGCTTGATCAAGTGATAATGTATCGAGTCAGAGTTTTGGTTTTTTATCAAAATCAGTTTGACCATGGCTATTTGGGCCAACAACGCCTTCACTGTTTCACGTGTATAAAATATAAATCCTGACCAGCCCAATCCAGTCATTCAAAATGCAGGCCCATCCTGTTTTCCACTATTGATAAGTAAGCATTGGTTTTGGTAGGGAAGGGAAGGCTCTACTTGTAGCCTCTGTTGGTGAATGCTCTGCTAATTGCCTGTTATACGATTACACGAATAAGAGCAGTTTTGAGATCTATAATGTGACAACGGTTATTAGATCTCAATCTGTCTTAGAAAACCATTCCACCATCTCCTGTGAAGTTTCTCTCGTAATGTTCTAGACAGAAATTTACTTTAGATTTTAATTTATTGATCATAAAGACTAAGTTAGAAACTTTGTACTCATTTCCTCGGAAGTCTTCATATGGTGTTTTTTGAATATTGAAACTGAGAGCTATTTAACAATTTACTGCATTTACTAATGCTTTATTGTTCAAATGTTAGATTTTAGCACTAATTTTCTGTGAACCATAATAGAAAAAAACAAGAAGAAACAACTATTTTGTTCATGCACATGGGACCAATATATCATTTTTTAAATATACTTAGAAATTTCTAGGTTTAGTGAATAACCCATATTTAACTGAACTCCTAATTTTCCATTGTTCCTGCTTATTCTTGGCCATTGAACTTGTGATTCTGCAAGTAAATATGATGTACTCCTTTTATTGTTTAGAAAGTGAAGGGGTTCTATGTTTCTTCGACAAGAATATGGGGGTTCAGTGACATAACATATTATGGATGTAGATGTCCAATGTCGGGTTCATGTCGGATTGAGTTTTGAAATTTCAGATGCTGGGGACACTTTGAGGACATTAAAATGTCGGACATCCATATCTGGCACTCCCCCCCCCTTCCCCTTATATATATTGTGAATAAGATCCATGATCGTTAACGACTAAAAAAGTAATGACTAGGATCCTCCTCATTGTAAGTAACATCTTGACACCTCCGAGGCTAACACTACAATATCTTGCCACTACTATTTGACATAAGAGAAGCGGCGGCAGCGACTGCCGTAGGAACGATCCCAGTTGAAACCCTCGGTTTTGAGAGACGTAACTTTGTGTGTGTGTGTGTGTGTGTGTGTGTGTATATAATTGTAATAAACAAATATTTGTATGGCTTTATACTTTCTTTGTAAAAAGTTTGAAATGCAAAAGAAATTTCACGTAATAATCTTGTGTGCTTCCATCCATTTGCTCGTATCTAAAAAAAGTTGCATATAATAATCGTTTCTCTGCCAAAAGAGGTTTCATTGAAGAAAAAAGTTGAAAAGAATATGTGGGCTCTATGTCCTCCACATGCTTATATGTGGCCTTAGACAGGGCCGCAGGGCGTCCAGGACGACCACCCAGGGCCCCATAAAATATGAGGGCCCAAAAAAATTACTTTAAATATATATATATATATATTAGTAATCTTGTATTTAATGTAGAACTAATATGTAACATGATCTTCTTTTATCACAAAACAATTGTGGTGTAGTGGTTAGTATGTTATACTTGTACATTAGAGGTCCTAGGTTCAATTCTTGGTTGTAACATTTTTCAAAATTTACTTTTATTTCAATTTTTTATGTTATATATGGGCTCTATTTTGAAAGTTTGCCTAGGGCCCCCATGAACTCAGGGCCGGCCCTGGCCTCAGATCAGGGTTCGGTTCATGCTTGTGGCCACATATATGGAGGATAGTTGGTTAAACCCGACCCGGTAGCCCGTTGGACGGCCCAAAAGAAAGGCGACCCAAACTTGACCTAGTTGTGAAAAGGGTCGTTCCTGGCTCAATTTCTTGGCCAGATTTATTTTCGGGTTGGGTATGAATGCTAGACGGCCCAGTTCTCGATGCCCAACCCATTGTAGTTCCTTTTACCCAATTATATAAAAAAATTATGGGTTGGTTTTGCATTGAGAAAGACAGTTGATACTCCCCTAAAGCTAAACCCTAAAATCAAATTTGACTCCTCCTTTGTCATATTATGAGTGGGCATCGCAAGCAGCACTCGAGTGGTAACGAGGACGATCAATACATCTTTATCATAATCTTATAAAGAACAATGATCGGACTTATTGTACTTTATCATATTATATGAGTTTGATTGAGTAGTAAGTCAATTATGATCATACAAAGAAAGCAATTGACTTAGTTGAGTCGCCTTGAAAAGCCCAAGGTTTAGGGCTTTACGTCTTGCAAATCATGGCCAAGCGTGCAAGCTTTTTTTGCCCAAGATATTCTAGGATGGATTTGGATATTGCTCAACCTGACCAGACCTGGCCCATTATCATCTCTACTCACAATGCACACCATAAGGGGAGCCAATCACAACATGATAAGTTGGTGGCCCCACAAGTTATCCAATTTTTTATGTTGTGATTGGCTTACTTATCGTGTGAATGTGAGCCATATACATAAAATGAATCCTATAACATCCATCTCTAATCCAAATAGAGAGAAGTTGCCACCTCTAGAGAGAGCAACCTCTCTCTCTCTCTCTCTATATATATATATATATATATATATATATATATATATATATATAAACTCCTACCATGATTGGAAGGAATAATCCTCTTTACCAGTGGGATCGAATCCTCCCAGCCAGGATGCGCCGTCTCCACCTCCTAGCCACTAGAGCCAAGAGGCTTTGATTCTCTCTCTCTCTCTCTCTCTCTCTCTCTCTCTATATATATATATATATATATATATATATATATATATTTTGTTTTTTGTTTTTTTTTAGCACGTGCGAGCTCAGTTAAATCATGTCTCCCCGTACCCGATTTTTAGCCGGTCGTCATGTCGCTTCGGACTCTTCGTGCAGATCTTGTCCGCACTGGCTTTTTCATCATTGTCCGGCATGTACGCCTCGCGCACTCCGCGCGCTCCAGAGCCTCACGGGACGGCCGACGTCTTTCAACGCCAGCTACTCAACGCCTCGCTTAGCCCACGACGCCGAAGGCACCCTCGACGTCTTCACGACGCCTACGACAGCCGGTTCCGTCTAGCCACCCGTTCTATGCGCACGACGTCCTTACGACGTCTTCCCGACGCCCATTGGGCGCCGCACGACGGGCCGCGTGGTCGGCCGTCGTTCATACCCGTGGTAGAATGGAGTCGGTCCTCGATCGCCCGCGCGACGCCCTAGCCGATGAGTTTTCATGCACGGGGTGCCCCATTCTGTTTCACGCCAGCTCAGATCGTGGCCATTTTTCGTCAGTCCTCCGACGTTGTGGATGCCTCTCTCTCTCTCTCTCTCTATATATATATATATATATATATATATATATATATATTGTATTGGGCGCTAGGTGAGGCGACAGCCTACCCGCCTCACCTAGGCGAGGCCTAGATGCCCTCACAGGTCACATGATTTTTTGCAGAAAAATGCAATTATGTGCAAATAGTGCAGTTATGTATAACATATTTAGAAGCAAAAATAACTGTATAAATGAACAATTAATAACTAATGTACACAATTAATATTAACATGAACAGTTGATAACTAATGCAATATGCAATATACTCCTATCTGCAGCAGCCATTTTTGCTGCTTTTTTTGACTAAAGCTTTTGAGATTTAGCCCTAAAGCCCATGGCAGTCTATACCTGATTTACAACCGTCTAGGCATGCCTATTATTCTCCTGGTCGCTCCTAGGCGTCCATCGTCCAACCCTCTATTTTTTCTCCAGGTCGAGACGGGCTATCCCAACCTGCACGCCTAGGCCTCTAGGCGCACGTAGGCATCGCATGTGACAACATATATATATATATATATATATATATAAAGAGAGAGAGAGAGAGAGAGAGAGAGAGAGAGAGAGAGAGAGAGAGAGAGGGGGGGGAGGGATCTGCATTCCCTTACTTTTTGCATCCCCAAGCATCCCCATGTTATCAACCGTTGGATTTTTTTTAAGTCATCTAATCCTAACCGCTAATTTGAACCATTAAAATCAATGGTTAAGATTAGATGACTTAAACAAAATTCAACGATTGATAACATGGGGATGTTTGGGGATACAAAATATTGGGGATGTGGATTCTTCCTCATATATATATATATATATATATATTGAGCGTGTCCACTTCTGAGTCCATATTTGTTCACCCATCAAAACTGTGATGTTTGTTCACCCTCCACTAAAATAATGACACGTGTCAAATTAGCCAACATAAAACTACTTTGAGAATGGTTTTGTTCACCCACAAAAGTGATAATGGAGCTTGGAGGCATGCCTCCAAGGGGGCTTGAACCCGCGCCACTGCGCCGGGGTGCTCCACCGTTCCCAACGGGCTACGGCCACGGGGACGATATATATATATATATATATATATATATATATATATATATATATATATATATATATATATGACCCATAGCCTAGTTGTAGTGGTGAGGCATGCGGCCCAAGTGGTCAGGAGATCGATTCCCAGTGGGGGCATTCGACACCATTACCATTACCATTTCCTCTCTCTCTCTCTCTCTCTCTCTATATATATATATATATATATATAGAGAGAGAGAGAGAGAGAGAGAGAGAGAGAGAGAGAGAGAGAGAGAGAGAGAGGAGAACTTTAAGGCACCAGCTGCAAGTTCTTGCTACCTTATAGAAGGATCTGTATTATGATGTGTCTATGCATACACATGCACATGTTCAAGCTATTTTCCTCACTTGTCTATTTTTCATATCTAACATGTGCATACAGTGATTTACTCTGCCTTTTGATGCTCCAAAACAATTGAGAGAAGTAAATAACTGTCCTTTATGTGTTGGTAAGCAATGATTCATTGGCTACGTTTTGTGGTTCATGAGCGTAAAACGTTTCTTAGAAACTAGGTATGTTACCTGGGTATGGACGGACTATCCATCCTTTAGCTATGGTGTGATTACTGCTCAAGCGAGGTGTGCGACCACTGCATGAATTTGTGTTTGCGACAGAGAGAGAGAGACTGCCGCCAGCATGATACTTTTCATTGATGCAATACTAAAATGGTTTCCCAACCATTATTGGGTAGATTACTGCAATATGTAATTGGTACAACTTTTGTGCCTCAAGCTCACATGCAAATCTGCACATTTGACATGGTTACTTCGTAGCTCTGTCTCTTGCTTTATACTGCTTAGCTAATTGTAACAATGCCATCTCATGGACAAATTTATCAATCATATCTTGTAATATTGGAAATTGGAGGTGGCAGCAGATGAGGATAATATGAGAGATAATTGGACATGTGCAACATTGACCAATAGATGTACCGGTTAAGAGCTATGCAGTTATTAACGGTTTTTTTATGATAACGGTCCAGTAGTGTTATTGATATATCGGTTTTATAACGGTAAATATTGGTTTACATTTTTAACAATTTATATATATATAAACAACACATTAATAGTTAGCTATCATAAAATATGCAATAAGAGCCCAATTCATAAGAACAGAAGAAGGAGGAGCAGTAAAGAAGAAGAAGAAGAACCAAAAAAAAATCCAGAAGAACATAAGAAGAAGAAGAAGCATTAAAGAAGAAGAAGAACAAAAAAAACCAGCAATCGTAGAAGAAGAAGAACTGAAGAAGAAGAAGAAGAAGAAGAGGAAGAAAAATCCATCGAAGAAGAAGCAGTGAAGAAGAAGAAGCAAAAAAAAAGAAAAGAAAAACCACCAGCAACAGTTTGACAAAACTGAAGAAGAAGATCCGAAGAAGAAGAAGGAGAAGAAGCAAAAAAAAAAGCAGCCATCCATCGAAGAAGCAGCAGAAAAAAAACAGCAGCAACAGGTTTGAAAAAACTGAAGAAAAAGAAGAAGGAGAAGAACTTACCGGTTTGAAGCAGCAGCAGCACCCGCAGGTTTGAAGCAGCAGCAACAACCGTCCCTTTTCTTTCTTTTTTTTTCTCTCTCCCTCTTTTGAGATGTGTAACCTAACATATAAACAATGAACCGTGAGATATCGGTTATATCTCAAACCGATATCTCGGAAAATATCGTATGTATCGGCCGATTTAATCGGGATCCAATTTTTTTCCGATTTTTTTTTTCAAAAAAATATCGGTTGAAGACCGAATACTGATATAAAACGGTTATAAATCCGATTTAAATCGGTTATTAACTGCATAGGTTAAGAGTAGCAATAACATGTGTTAAATGAGCTGCTAGAACTATGGAATTGGCCTAAATAAACTTGGAGTGAGGCTATAAGAGGAAATTATGATCCACATCTCCAGGTCAGGCGCTGAAGAGCACATTGAACTATCCATGTGGCTGAGAGCCCTCACAGCTCAGGCACAACAATGCAATTATCAGGGGCGCGCTCTACCGCTGAGCTAATAGCCTCGTCGTGCGGACCTCCCAAAGCATTTTGTTATTTGTTAGAGGGACGTCCCTTAAAGATCTGAATGGAAAATGATTCAAATAACTACCCCAGAATTAGGTATAAAGGCTTTGTCATTGTTGATGTCTTGTAATAGTGGAGTGTATTCATGTTTTTGATACTACCCAGTAGATATTTCAACGGCCAGGTTTTCTATCTAGTTGTTGTTTTCATATGTTTTGTTCTTGCCTGCTTTTTTTGAGAATAAGGACGGTCACTTTTATTATCCCCTTGGTTATCGATCCCAGGTTCTCTCTTCCTTTACAAAAGGTCTCACGCATTGTGACCCTCTTCATATGTTTAGTATGTGTTGTCTGTCAGTTTTTTGTGACATTAGATGCATTTAGTTATTTTGGGAGTGACATACCTGATGCCCTTATTTCTTCTTCTGATTGAACCTACTTTAACCTTATTGGCTCTGCATTTATAAAAAAATGATATAATTCGTTATTCTGACTTTGAATAAATGCTAGAACTCATCTTGCTTCAAATTGCTATGCTGTTGCTTCCAATTATTTACTCATGCAAGATTGGTATCAACTCAGTGACACTCTGAATTGTGCCAAATGATCCTTTGGTGTTGAACTTTTAATTTTCTTCTGTTTTAGGGCAGGAGAACTTGATGAGTCTACATGAAGACAAGCCCCTAGGTGATGTGCTAGTTGACGGTACTGATGAGGACTCTCACTTAGCTACTTCTGATCAAATAGGTGACACATCTCACGAGAATCCTAATACTGAGATGAACGTGGATATTGATCCAGCTTTATTTCAATGCTCTCCATCGTCAGAGAGACTAACGAATGACAGAGAAGAGGATAATGCTTCCCTAATGTCTGATGTTAACAAGATAAACTCCACCAATGCTTCAGAAGCGCATACTCTTGATTCTACAATTTCTGAGGATGAAGTTGGCAATGGTATCTCCCATGACACAAAGCAAAATACACTTCCCTGTTCAGCAGAAATTGTGGATCTTAGCCTTGATCAGAACAATGTTGCAGAACTCGAGGGAGTTGGTAATTTAATGAAAAATGGTGGCAATGAGGGGCAGACTAGTGACACAGCTTCAGTTGACTACAACTATGGCAATGCAGACGTCTCAGCTACACCAATGGATTTTGAACCTTGTGTTGGTGATTCCAATTCTATTGATTGCGAGGAAAATGGTCTTGACCGAGAGATGGATAATATATGTGGTGATGATGTTAAGGGAAAGAGAAACTCTGAGCAGACAAGTGAAGGAGCTTATGTTCCTACTGGTGAAGGCGGAGTACCTGAAGAAGCCCAAGAGGACCGTCAGAAGGTGGTGCAACCCGAAGAAATTTTGGTGATAACAATAAGAAGTTCAACAGCTGACAATGAGCCGAAGCAAGAGAATGCTTTACCCATTGGTGGAAATCCAGCAGGGGAAGCAAAACAGTTTCAAGAGGAAGAAAAATCAGAAGCAGCATAAAGTGCAGGGTCCTAAAGAAGCATTGATAGGTCATCTTATCTGATTTGGAAACAGGAACTGAAGAGGCTGAGCAAGTCATTGATCGTGCACAATTATGCAGACAGATCTGCAATGTGTGTCATGCCAAGGTAACAAAAGAAATTCCTACAGGCAGTTGGGATTTAGTAAGGCAGTAGAGATTCACAGTTAATCTGAAGCTGATACAGCCGAAGTTGAAGAAAGCTATTTGTTGCTCGCTTTATTCCTTGATGAGAATGATGGTGTTGGAACTGAAGCGAATCGAAATGGGTGTGATGGCAGATCTAAATGAAGCGATGTCAAGTTTTCAGTTTATAAATTGATTTTAGTTGTCCCCTATTTTCATTTCAATGCATATTAGGGACTGTCGGTACGAGGAAAGATGAAGGCTGGTACAAGGAAGGATGAAGGCAAGTACTTTGGTCGTCCATAATATATACCCAAATTCATGATTTCTTTTGTAATCAGCACCATTGTTCAAGCCTGATGACTGATGATACAGTTGTTAAGGTTGTCACTTAGTACCTGGTTTACATGAATTTACAGAGTATTCTCAAATTAGTGTAACTTATATTGCTACACCTATATTGCCATTAGGTTTTAGCTCATTCTTGTTTCACATTATGTGAGCTTATATTGCTACACCTATATTGCTATTAGCTTTTAGCTCATTCTTCTTTCGCATTATAGTAATGAATAATTTCTAATAGTACATATTGTTCTGAATACTTTTGATGGGTTGAAGCCTACTTGTTACTGTTGGGTCTTCCAAAGTATTTTCTGCCAAGAGATGTGAGGTCCAGAAGGAAGAATCTGTATTGGGGAAATATTAGTCCTTACCAAACTCAAAGGTGCTGGTGCAATGGAAACCAAGTATGATGAATCATATACCAATACGTCACACAATATTTTGTTTCACCGAGACTACTGTAGATAAACCCTAGAATTCCTTAGTGGTGGAGTCGTCTTGAACTTTCATTAGACTTCTCCATGTTTCCAAAAGTTCTAGAACGTTCTACCATGTAATTAATTCATACAAGTGCCCTTGAAATATCTGTGTTCAATGATCCAACAATTAGATGGTGTATGTGTGACATAAACCTTTGAGACTATATAAAGGGTGAGACTTTCATTTGCTTCTCACAACCAAAACTTGTAAGTTTTTGTTCTTTTTCTTTTCATTTAGTGAAAGTTCTTCAAGTGTCCACTACTTCCTCCACTCTTTTCATTTTCTTCTTAGCATTTTAGCTAAGTGTTCGAGGAAACACTTACACTGTTCTTCGAGAAGTTAGTTCATGCGCAAGAAGCAGCGAGGTGTAGGCGGAAACACCAAGTCCGTGATAGTTGGTAAAGTCCGTGACAGTTAGTATCGGAGCAAAGGTCGATTGTTGTCAAGTCATCATCTGACGTCGTCCAGGAGCGTCTTGCATTGTCCAAGATCACTAAGAACAACCATAGGGGCAAGAGCAATGAGCCATCAATGGAGCGTATCCTCGAAGAAGAAGTGCCATGCATGAAGCTTTTAGAGAGGTGATAACGGACGTGGAGCTACAAGTGGATCAAAATCAAGCGACTTAGGAAGCGTTCTCTTTTAGATTGGAGAGCGATGTTTCCAATACCATGACGCTATTCTGAGAGCAACTTCTGGAGTATCAAGCCGAGTTGGAAAAGGAATGCATGGCAACTAGTGTGGAGATTGTGGAACTTCGTGAGGATCGTGAGGCGTATCACGCAGAGATTGTGGAATTTCGTGGGGATTGTGAGATAGATCGTGTGGAGATTGCGTCACTTTACAAGGAGCATGAGGCGGCTAGTGCGGAGATGGTAGAATTGCATGAGGAACTCATGACCAAGATGTTGATTCTCAAGAAGGTTATCACCAACGTTGGGACTTCGAGTAGGGATGCACAAAAAGTGAAGTACCCCGAGCTAAAACCCTTTAAGTGGATGTTTGGATAGAGGTAGCTCTCCGAATGTGTGAAAGTGACTTTTAACATGTAATAAAATGCACTTTCAATACATTTCACTTTCCAAAATATATTTGGACGTAGCTTTTTGTCCTCCGCAAGTGAGGAGGATGCCTTTCAATGTTTGGATACGTACCTTTCTATCCCCCGCAAGTGACATAATCTCCAATTCATATTTTTTTTCCCATTCTCGCTATTCCTGGCTGCAGCTCCACAACACTCCGCTCCTGAGAGGTATCCTCGACCGCCGGCCTCGATCTCGGAGTACTGCCTAGAGCCGACAAACACCAGATCCCGCTGTCGAGGCTACTCCTCGTCGGAGAGACCTAATCCCGACCGAGAAGCCTTCGTAAGCTCTAGAGTCTGCAGTCTTCAAAGTCGTTGGCAGGGTATCAACAATAAAGAAAGTAAACAAGAAAGAAGAGGAAAGAGAGAGAGAAAGAGAGAGAGAGAGAGAGAGAGAGAGAGAGAGAGAGAAACGTGAACACCAAAACACTCCTTTCCCCAAGCAGGAGAGAAAATCCCTTAGTCTTAATTTCTTTCCAAATAAAGAGAAAAATCAAGACATAATAGAAGGAGAGAAGGAGGTGAGAGCCTTACCAAATGGTTCATTCAGGCGAGGGAGTGCCGGTCAGCCAAAGGAGGATCTGACAAGTTCGCCCGAGGCTGCTGGTTGAACACGAGGAGGTGGACGACCTCGTCATCGAGGAAGGCGGCCCAAGGCTGTTGGTTGAGCGCACAAATTTGGACTGACTTCCCAGTTGCCGAAGGGTCGATGCTGCTTCTTGTTCTTCGAGTCAGTGGTGTCGTCCTTGACCACTTTCAACAGACATCCGCCACTTTTTTCCTGCTGGGGAAGATGAGTAAAAAAGAGGGAACAAGACACTGTTTGGTGTCAGAAACCCATCACTTTTACTCCACTTTCAAGGGTGAACCAAATGGTGAACGTCTATTTTTCAGTGGACAGTTGCTGAAACTGCCACTTTTCGTCCACCTACCGGCTTCCAAAGAACCCCTAATTGTATGCAAGATGCAAAAAAGTGAAGGATTTTCTTTGGAATATGGAGCACTACCTCAAGGTTCTTCGCATTGAGAATGAGTTCGAAAATGTAAATACTACTTCACTTTATTTCAACGGAGATGCTATATTGTGGTGGCGTCGTAGGTGAATGAAAATGCAGAAGGGTTTATGCTAGCAAGACATGAGAGGATCTCAAGTAGGGGGTCAAGATCCAGGTCTCCCCAAAGAATGTTGATTTCGCTGCAAGAAGGAGCTTGCGACAACTCAAGCATATCAAGTTAATCAAGGACTATGTCGTGGAGTTCGCGCGACTGATGCTCGCTATCACCAATAAAGGCAAGGAAGATCATCTTTTTTTCTTGCTTGACGAGTTGCAATCATGGGTGGCACAATAGTTGTAAAGGAAACAAGTTCGGGACTTGAAAACTGCTGTTGTAACGACCGAGAAGATAATGGAGTATCGATAGAGCTATACGTCCAAGCCGAAGGTGAAAATCCAACAAGGTGGATTGTGGAGGAGAGAAGAAGAATGGAAAGGATGCTCCAGTGAAGTACAACCTGAAGACACCTAGACAACTCTAGAGGGAGGTGAATAGAATGTGTATGCCAATAATACCCCAATTAAAAAAATAAAGGCAATTTACCAACTATAAATTGTCAAGCATATGTATGTGGAAAGTAAATAGAGTTCAGAAGCAAATACCGCGATGTATATTGGTTTTCCTCGTTGAGGATTAATCCAGTCTCGAGAACTCTAGCTCGATGTTAAATCCACTATTAGTAAAAACACAAGATTTGCTCCAAAGGTTGTAACTTCGTACAGACATGTGCTTTGACCCACAGAGTACGACGACTTCATGATAAAAAGCAAACTTGGACATTTCTAAGTTTATATAGTTTTAAACTACTTCTACTCGACTCCCACTTCAGCACTTAGAGCATAGGAAGTTGTTTATTTAGGATGGGAAGAAGAAATAGCTCAAGGGAGAAATATATGAAATTGAATTATTTGATGAATAAGTGAGTAAGAATGAAAATTTCAAGCTCTATTTATAGGGTTTCCTGAGACCGAGTTCGGATAGAGTTCGATCCTCAAACATTCAAAATTTTGACCGTTGTGAGCTGAGTCATCAGGAAGAATAGGCTGACTAGGGTTTCTGTTTTGGGAACCCGGGTTCGGGCCGAACTCGGTCCAAGTTCGATTTACCTAATTCCAGAAAGTTCTGGTTTGGTCAGTGGCCTATTTGATTTGGTTTGGAGAGTGGTTTTGGTTTTGGTTCGAGTCATGATCGAGTTTGGGTTTAGGTAGGATATTTGAGTGGACTTTGGGTGCATCTAATTTGCCAAAGTGCGATCCAACTCACACAAGCCCTGGACTCAATAAAGTGTAAAACAAATAGCAATCTTCTTGTTGATGTAGCAGTCTTCTTTTCGAGTGAACTTTGATTTGTAGAAGTATTTTGTTGTCTACATTGTAGTGTATCAAATCGTAGTTTAGTTGATTATCAAAATCGGATCGACCATACTGTTATGTCCCGATTCCAAAGAATCGATAGTCATTCTCCGGACGTGATGCCGTGTGAGCCTAAGTTGCACTCGCACAAGGCAATTTCATAAGATTATCCGAAACATAACATCAAATAGAGTAAAAAGAGAAATTGAAACAACATATTTGAAACAAAAGAAAACTTTACTTCATTGCTAATAAACATCATTTACAAGACTCTATTACAATAGTTGTCACGCGGCTTACAATTCGAGTCAAATAAAAAATTAACGCTGATGAGATAGTCGTTCCATACATTATATACCCTTTATACAACCAAAACATTTAAAATATCTGCTATCGAGGGAGTCAGAGCCATCTTCTTTGGACTGAATGGAGAGTCTTCAAAAGGGTTGATTAAGAGTCGCCTTTGCACACTAGTAAGGATTAAAAATGTTCTAAGCATTGCTTTCAGTTCCTTGGCACACTTTCCTGGTTCTTGGCACATGTGGAGAGCGAAGATCAGTACATTACTGTATACTGACAAGTGACTACTTAAATTCCACGCTTTTATTTGGTTCAACAAGTTATGTGAGGCATACAATATATTTAGTGATCTTTCTAACTATCCTAGTTGATTTGTATATAACATTTGATAGACATAATAATATAAACTACATTGGAACTTACCCACGGCAGAGCGTGCCGTTGATGTATAAAACTTACCATGTTCTTCCCTGTCATGTTTATATCAATAGCTAAAAAGTGTGTATCGGTGAATGTCACTGGCATGACAAGCCATCCTGGTCATATAGCTTGGTTTAGACTGGGGTCCTTCAACGCGGTTAGCGAGCCCCATTGAAAGCCCTACAATTCCTGCGACATGCATCATCATAGCTATCATGTTTCTTCCTAGGCCGAATCGGCCCCGTGGCCCCAGGATACCGTCCGAAGAAACAACTGCCGTTGTACACAAGTTGTCCTTGACCGTGCTAAGCTAAACTAGTTATTCAAAGGCACGCTCCATAATATCGTTGCAACATTCACTTAATCGATTCGATCTTTGCTTAACACAGTTCTATAAAGGATAAGTAAGTAAGCATGTAGCATTTTTATGGTATAATAGTTCTATAGCTTGTGTACGTAAAAAATCGTGCAACAGTTCACTAAAAAAATAACCATTCGTATTTGCATCTTCAACTAGAATTTTATCGATTGATTTTGGGAAGAAGAGGGTCAAGGGGAAGAAGGGTCCAACTACTCACCTTAATTTGATTTGAGGCGAGGGGAAAAGGTCTGTTGTGCTAGACGACACCTACGCGATCACCTGAAATCACATAAGCAATGGATCAACATGCTACCCTTCTCTACTGAGTTTGATATGAAATATAAAGTTCGAAGAATGTAAACAATGGAAATCTATCGAAAACATTCACAAAAATGCATTCATAAATCCAAAACTAAAGAAGCAAGTGCGACATGAAAAAAATAGAGCAATGAGAGGTCTCTCCGAGTCAGCTGCATAGTCTTTCCTAGAAACGCAACCCGCTCAATATGGAACTTGATTCCGAAGAAGCCGATCCATAATGAGGAAATGATCTTGATTCAATCGGCCCGACCAATTGATAGCAACAATGTTTCTTAACTGCGCTTCCAGTGTCGCAACGGAAAATCGGCACGATATTGGGACGGGGCACTACAATATAACCAATTAAGAAAAAGTTCCGTCATCGAAACTTAAGAATAGAACCTACCTCTAAGAAAATAATGAAGAAAACTTTTCCTTCATCTCTGACTCGAGTTTCCAGGCCGACTCCTCATCCGAATAGTTTCTCAAAAGTATGCGACGAAAGGGATCACACGATCTCGAAACAATTTGTCCTTGCGCTCCAAGATCTACACATGTAGCTGACTTAGGAGAGATGGAACGTTACCTTCAGAAACGTGTGATTGCCTTCCAGGAACTTGAGTGGCCGTCGATGGGTGTTGGCGTAGCTTTTTTGCCAATATTGTGCTATCTTCAGTCTTTCTTGTATTAACCGGACCTTCTGCACGATCTGCTCCACCAGTTTCGAACTGAGCATCTGCCGCTCCCCGACTTTATCCCAACAAATGGGTAATCTTCCTTATGCCCGTACAAAGCTTTTTAAGGTGCCATCTGGATGCTGGACTTATAGCTATTATTGTATACAAACTCGGCCAAGGTACATGAATGTCCCAGCTTGACTTGAGGTATATTGCACAGAGCCGTAACATGTCTTCATGAATCTGATTCACTCGCTCTATTTGGCCGTCGATTTGGAGATGATAAGTGTAAACTTCAACTTAGTCCCCATAGCCGACTGAAGGCTCCAAAAGCGTGACAAGAATCGCCCTTTCTGATCTGAAACGATGGATACAGAAACTCCGTACAGTCACACTATCTCATCAAGGTAAATCTGGGCCAGACGGTCGATGCTCAAAGTAACTTTGATGGCAATGAAATGCGTTGACTTGGTTAGTCGATCGACGATGACCCAGACGACATTGTTCCCCCGTGGCGTCTTTGGTAAGGCAATAATAAAGTCCATGCTTATGTGCTCCCACTTCCATTCCGAAATGACAAGGTTCTACATCTCCCCGCCTTGTTTATGATGCCCAACTTTTACTTGTTGACAGGCCTTGCATTGTGACACGAAGAGTGCCACATATTTCTTCATGCCGTGGCACCAAAGATCGTGCAAAGGTCCTTATACGTTTTTGTTATGCCATGATGCAAGGAATACTTCACATGATGCGCCTCCGACATAATTTTTTTTTTTCTGGGTCATCCGGAACACAAAGTCGATCCTTCAATCGTAGCACATCGGTCTCATCTTCCGCGAAGTCGGTCGCCTTACCTGTCGAAATCAGCTTTTACATCTTCTTTAGGTACATATTGTCCTTCTGAGCGGTCTTGATATTTTCCAACAAACTCAGCTCCACGTGTAGTTGAGCAAGTTGCGCACCCATGAATCTAACCCGGAGTTTGATGCCTATCTCCACGAAGTTGCGAAGTAGCCTACCATTGATGGCTAGCGAGGCTATATTTTTTTGGCTCAGCGCGTCTGCCACAACATTTCTCTTGCCCGACATG
This sequence comes from Iris pallida, assembly GCA_029216955.1. NCBI lineage: Eukaryota > Viridiplantae > Streptophyta > Magnoliopsida > Asparagales > Iridaceae > Iris > Iris pallida. The sequence goes on along the minus strand of JANAVB010040216.1, from coordinate 885,363 downwards.
TAATTGATTGTCAAGTCATAGTCTTTGATTAGTTCCAGTCAACGCATTTGCCGTAAGTTCAGTTCCTTCTGAGTGAAGATATACTTGAGGCTCTTGTGATCGGTATAAATCCTGCATGCCACACCATAAAGGTAGTGACGCCACAATTTCAACGCGAACACAATTGTCGCTAACTCCAAGTAATGTGTAGGATAGTTCTTCTTGTGCGGTTTCAACTGTTTTGATGCGAAATATATCACCTTGTCTAGCTGCATATGCACACATCCCAAGTCCTGGCCTGAAGCGCCATTAAAGATTTGAAATCCCTTAGCCCCTTTTGGAAGAGGAAGTATCGGGGCCGAAACGAGCCACTACTTTAGTTCTTGGAAGCAAGCTTTACAGTCTTCTGACCACTCAAATGCGACTCCCTTTTGAGTGAGGCGAGTCAAGGGCGATATGTTCCTTGAAAAGTCTTTCACGAATCATCTGTAGTATCCCGCCAAGCTAAGAAAGCTTTAGATCTCACTAGCTAACTCAAGACGCTTCCAATCAACAACGGCTTCAACTTTTTTTTGGATCAACTGCGATGCCTTTTACGGAGATGATGTGCCCATGAAATAATACACTGCTTAGCCAGAATTATATTTGCTCAGCTTTGTATACAACTAGTTGTCTCGAAGGGTCTGAAATACGGTCCACAGATGCTCCGCATATTGTGCTCTGTCCTTCGAGTAGACGAGAATGTCGTCGATGAAGACTACAATGAACTAGTCAAAAAATGGTCGAAACACCAGATTCATTAAATCCATGAAGACAAGAGGGGCATTTGTTAGGCCGAACGACATTTTCAGGGACTCATAATGGCCGTATCGAGTGCGAAAGGCTAACTTCGACACGTTGTCTGGCTTGATCTTGAGTTGATGGTAACCCGATCAATCTTCAAAAATAATAAGGCACCTTGTAACTGATCAAATAAGTCGTCTATGCAGGATGATAGATATTTATTCCGGATGGTGGCTTTGTTCACCTCTCGGTAGTCAATGCACAGACGCATCGACCATCTTTTTGTGTTCTGCGACGAACTCCGCCTATATGAAACTATGTGTAGCATAAGAATCAAACAGTACATGTGTAGGCTTATTATTGAAGAGTAGTATACCTGTTACGACTGTATATGAGGTAAACGTCTTGTCTCGAGTCATGTCGTAAATGCGTCCTTAGGCATTGGGACGACGATCTTGGCTATTTTGTTGTGCGATCTGTGGAGCTCGGGGTGCCTGTAACCCCACTATTGGCAAATAAATAAGATTTTGAATTTTTTCTAATATTTTATATTTTTCTAATAATTTTTGGAATATTTTATTCGAATTTATTTAATACTTTTTAAATTAAATTATGATTTCTATTGGAATATTTTATCTAGATTTATTTAATAATTAATTATGACTCTCATTTATAGGAATGGCAGGTTTGTAATTAATTCTAAGTGGAGTAGTTATTTAGGAAGTCTATTATGGAATATTTAGTCACATGACTGTTTGCAAAAACAAAAGTTTTTCAAGAAACCTAAGTTACAAACTGAGAAAGAGTACAAGGGTACAATTTTGATTCTGGAGAAGTACAACTGTAGGAATCTGATCAGAAGACGATCACTTTATCGCTTGAACGATACGATGTCGAAGAAGAGAAGCTCTTGAACGTGCTGTAGCAACTGGGTTAGGAGATTATGATAATTAATGATGATGAATGAATGATTCTGAACTCTATTTATAGAATTTTGGGATAACCGTTAAGTAGTTATCTTGATTGGCGCATGATGCTGATTGGCGCACCATCACCCATATGCGTGAACGGTTGGCTTAATTGCCTGCGACGCATGACATTCTATGAGAGAGATACGCTTGGTCACGGACAATATTGCATACACATTCTTCGAGATTAGTGGCATGTACGCCACGTCATCTTTAACTGCTTCTGGATGACAGTTGATCAATTTGGTGCATGCTGATAAATGGTGCAGTACCATCCATGAAAAAGCGCTAAGTACTTCATAATTAGGAATAATTGATTGTTTCACGCCAACTCTGCATGGTGCACAGTAAATGATAAACCTCAAATGATGACTCTGACAATTCTTCTCGAATGCTGTGCACTCAGGATTCGAAAAGATATTCCTCGACTGCTGTCAGTCATGATAACAGTCATTTGGCTTCTCGAGGAAGATCGCCACGTGGCAGCAAGCGCTATGTGAAGCTCGGCGCTATCTGATGTGATGTGCCATCTGATCTCAAGCGCCATTTGATATTTAAATTCTGGCGCTATCTGTGAATGGCGCATTGTAATGTTTTGATATATTTTGAGCTTCTACAAAACCTCCTTCAAAGTTTTCAAATTTCAAAAATTTCAAAAATTGAAATACTTTGAATAAAAAGCGGCCTTGCGTGTTTAGTGCACAAAATCCCAATCGACCCGCGTTTCATGCGCGATTCGCGCGACCGTTACGTTTAACATTTGAGCTATAAATAGCCCAAAGATGGAAGAGATAAAGATTTCTCAGAAACTTTTCTACCCGAACTCTTCTGTCTTCTTCTTCCTCATAACTTTTCGAAGCTTTCCACCTGTTCTAATGGCTGTTGACACAAAGTCACAGTCAACCAAATATTGACTACATTGACTAAATAATATCTGTATAAATTCAATACGACACACGACATCTGCTTTCAGTTTGGGACAAACGACAGCTCAGTTTCCGACTCTCAGTATATTTTCGAGTCTGTACTTTTTCATTTCATTGAGTCTAGAAGTATGTACTCTGAGTTATGCTGAGCTCTTGGAACTTAGTCTACAAGCCTACCCAAAATCCCAAGCTCCACCAAAACAAAATTGCCCACAAGTCCCACTTAGAATCACTCTGTGCTCTGGAGACAGAGTTCGGGCCGAACTCTGCCTCCACACAGAGTTCGGGCCGAACTCTGTCCCCTAGAAATCAGGAACCCTAATTTTAGGGTTAGCTGGTTGCTAGCTGTCCAACGGCCAAATTTTTTGAATTCTCCTACCCGAATTCTGGCCGAATTCTGCCTCAAAAATCAGTATAAATAGGGCATGAATTCTCTCATTTTGAATCACTCAATCTTCTCTTCTCTTCTCTCCTACAAGCTCTATAAGCCATACCCTTCCCATCTACTAGCCACAAGCCTCCTAAGTCTCGAGTGCTCAGCATCTCTCAGTTAGGATTCTTGTGCAAGAGTGAAGAAATCGCTTGGACAATTCCAAGCAATCGCCACTGCGATTCTCTGTAAGAAGTTGACGTGCTCTTCTGAAGTAAAGGCACGGGTTGTAAGCTACTATTTCACAAATAGTGGATTTAATCCTGAGCTAGAGTTCTCAGGCCTGGACTAGTCCTCCACGAGGGAAACCAGGTTAAAATTGCTGTGTTTGCGTATGCTCTCTTGTCTTTCATTTACATTCCGCATTTTACTCTGATTATTCATTGTTCGTGAAAGAGTAATTTTTAATTGGTCATTATATATAAACTCTATTCACCCCCCCCTCTAGAGTTGCCAAACTGTTCTTCAATTGGTATCAGAGCTCTGTTCTCTTTACAAGGACTAACATCCTAAGAGCTGATCCATGGCAACCACACAATCCTTGATTTCCAATCATGGTGAAGGTCAGTCCACTCATAGGCCTCCCCTATTTGATGGGACTAACTACACATATTGGAAAACAAGGATGAGCTTCTATCTTAAGTCTCTAGACTTTGACCTGTGGACTGTCGTCACTGACGGTTACAAAAAGCCCGCCAGGATAGTTGTCGATGGTGACCTCATTGAGAAACCACACGACAAATATTCTGTCGAGGAGAAGAAACAGGCAAGTCTAGATGCTAGGGCTATTAATGCTTTATTCTGTGCTATAGACAGGAACGAGTTTAACAGGGTCTCTACATGCACCACTGCTCATGAAGTATGGAGACTTCTGGAAGTGACGCATGAAGGAACCACTCAAGTCAAGGAATCTAAGATAAGCCGTCTCACTCAAGAGTACGAAGCCTTCAAGATGAAGCCAAATGAGACGATCACTCAAATGTTTACAAGATTCCTCGACATCATCAACCCGTTATCCTCGCTTGGTAAGCAGTACTCAAACCATGAGAAGATCCGTAAGCTACTCAGAGGGCTACCAAAGATTTGGAACCCTAAGGTGACAGCCATCATAGAAGGAAATGATCTCACAAGTATGTCTATGGAGACTTTGATGGGCAAGCTCATGACTCACGAGCTTGACCTCAAGGACTTCGAAGAGCCTGCTCCGAAGACCAGGGAGATCGCACTCAAAGTTCATCGACGAAAGATTGATCACGATGAGACTGAAGACGATATCTCAGATGATGAAGACCAAGCTCTCATGGTACGTAACTTCAAGAAATTCCTTCGCTTCAATCAAAGAAAGAAGGAACCACAAGAAGACGATGAAGAAGAACCAATCTGCTATGGTTGCAAAAAGACTGGACACGTCAGAAGAGACTGTCCGCTCTTAAAGAAAAGCAACCGGTATGAAAAGCCCTACAAGAAGAACTCATCAAAAAGGTATGCCAACACAAGCATTTGGCATGAAAGCGAAGCAAGTGACTCCGAGGAAGAAAAGAACTCTCCTCAAGACAAAGCAAATGTGTGCCTCATGGCAAATTCCACCAAGGTATCAAACGAAACTTTAGATGACTTCTCTTTTGATGAACTTGGCGATGCTTTCACCGATTTACTTGATGATCACAAAAAGGTTATCGGTAAATATAAACATGCCAAGGACAAAAATCAAAAGTCTAGAAGATGAGATACAAAGAATTTCTTTACTTCTTGATAATGTTAGAAACACATCACCCACTAATGACACTGATGAAGTATCCAAGCTTAAATTAAGCTTACATGATGCTGAAGCACGTATTGAGCAACAAACTCAAGAAATCACTACTCTCAACACATTGCTTGCTGAAGAAAAGAGTAGACACAAGATTTCCATGACTAAGATATATGGCTTAAATATTAAGGTTACTGAACTGCAAGCTGCTACTAAAAGATTAGAAACCAAATTGGGTAAACAGGTTATTCAACCTCAAACCCAATCACATGGGCACAATACCACTCATGCTAGTCAACCAAGTCATTCTCATGCAGCACATAACCATGCATTTATATACACAAATTTTCACAAACCACGTGCACGTAAGAACAATTCTCACTTAGTACACAAGCATCATGCACAAAGACACAATCAACATCACTCCACACATAAAAATCATCATGCCATGCCATATAGACGAGATCATCATGCAATGCCATATAGACAAGGTCCTCATATACCATATAGACAAAATCATCATGTCATGCCATCTAGACAATATCAGCATGTCACACATCATAGACAATACCATCATTCTATGCCTCATAAACACCATCACCATGCCACTTATTCCATGCATAATCATCTTCACCATTCTAACTCTTCACATCATGTCCATCCTCATCCTGCTGCTTATAGATATTATTCTCATGCTCCTAGTATAAATAAGAATGCTATCTATACTTATTGTGGATTACATGGACACATCTCACCACAGTGCAGAGTTAGAAGACTTGTAGATAAAAGGATATATGCTTGGTTCCCAAAGACTAACTTTTCAGGATCCTCAAGAACTCGGGTACCAAAGGTCACATCTACTCTTGATGTAGGTGGACCTTCCCTCCTCAACTGAAAGTAAGTGGATTCTCGATAGTGGATGCTCGCGACATATGACGGGAGACGCAAATCTTTTTGCATCACTATCGATGAAAAGAGAAGGATACGTATCCTTCGGTAACAATCTCAAAGGGCACATAATAGGTAACGGTATCATTGGTCATCCTCCTTCTCCTGTTATAAAGGATGTCTGCCTAGTGACCGAGTTAAAGCATAACCTGCTCAGCATTAGCCATCTTGCTGATCATGGATATGATATTAACTTTGGACAAAACTGTTGCTATATCTATGATAGGTCAACAGGAGACATTGCTTTTGAAGGGAAAAGAGAGGACAATATCTATATTTTCTATCTCTCTATAAATACTAACCATGCAGGTAGATGTTTATATGCCCACAAAGACGAACGACTACTTTGGCACCAGCGTCTCGGTCATGCCAACATGGATGCTATATCCAGGCTTTCTACCAAGAAGCTAGTGAGAGGATTGCCTGACATCACATTCAAAAAGGTCACGGTATGTGCCGAATGTGAACTAAACAAGGCAACTAAATCCTCATTTCATTCCATCAACTCTGTAAATACTACTAGACCCTTGCAATTACTTCATATGGATTTATTTGGTCCTAGTAGAATAGCTAGCCTTGGTGGCAAACTTTATGCTTTTGTTATTGTTGATGATTTTTCGAGATTTACTTGGGTTTTCTTTCTCGCTAATAAGAGCGACGCTATCTCTGTTTTCAAAGTTTTTGTAAATAAAGTTCAAAATGAAAAAGGCTACATGATTACTCGAATCCGAAGTGATCATGGAGACGAATTCGTAAATTCAGATTTTGAAAGTTTTTGTAATGCAAATGGTTTTGATCATGAATTTTCTTGTCCTAGAACTCCTCAACAAAATGGTGTTGTGGAGCGGAAGAATAGGACTCTTGGCGATATGGCTAGAGTCATGTTGAATAAATTTTCTCTTCCGAAATATTTTTGGGTAGAGGCTGTAAGTACAGCATGCCACATTTTGAATAGGGTGCTTATTCGTCCCATTTCGAAGAAAACACCCTATGAGCTTTGGTTTGGGAGAACCCCAAATGTTTCTTATTTTAGAGTTTTTGGCTGCAGATATTTTATCCTTAACACCAAAGACAACTTAGGCAAATTTGATGCCAAAGCTGACGATGGTATCTTTCTTGGTTATGCCGCCAAGAGTAAGGGATATAGAGTTTTCAATAAACGCTCACTTATTGTGGAAGAGTCAACAAATGTGACTTTTGATGAAGACAACAGTACAGCAAATACTCTTAATGATGACATTGAGCCATCAACTTCTACTCCAATGAATACTTCAACCGAAGCTAATTCTCTGGAGGGTTTGCCTAAGAAATTCTCTTTCAAACCTTCTCATCCAGAAAATTTAGTCATAGGTGAAGTTTCACGTGGAGTTACTACTAGATCATCATTAAGAGACTCTGTTGCTAGCACTGCCTTCATTTCACAAGTAGAGCCTAAAAATATTTCTGAAGCTTTTAATGATGAATTTTGGATTTCTGCTATGCAAGAAGAACTCAACCAATTCGAGAGAAGCCAAGTATGGGAACTCGTTCCTAGACCGGTTAATCACTCTATAATTGGTACTAAATGGGTTTTTAGAAACAAAGTAAATGAAGATGGTTCAGTCACACGTAACAAAGCTCGTCTAGTAGCTCAAGGATACAACCAAGAGGAAGGTATCGACTACGATGAGACGTATGCTCCTGTTGCTAGACTAGAATCCATTCGGATGCTTTGTGCTTTTGCTAATTTTCAAAACTTTAAATTATTTCAAATGGATGTTAAAAGTGCTTTCTTGAATGGCTTTATTAAGGAGGAAGTTTATGTCAAACAACCCCCTGGCTTTGAAAATCATAAATTTCCCGACCACGTGTTCAAGCTAAAGAAAGCGCTTTATGGCCTTAAACAAGCCCCCAGAGCTTGGTATGAAAGGCTAAGCAGCTTCTTGCTTGAGAAAGGTTTTTCTAAAGGGAAAATTGACACTATACTGTTTATCAAATCTTTCAAAGACACCATTCTATTAATTCAGATTTATGTTGATGATATTATTTTTGGGTCTACTGATGAAACTCTTTGTCAAGAATTTGCCAAGTGTATGCAGACGGAATTTGAGATGAGCATGATGGGAGAGCTCAACTACTTTCTTGGTCTGCAAGTAAAACAACTGGCTAATGGAACTTTCATCTGCCAATCAAAGTACACCAAGGACATGCTGAAAAAGTTCGATCTTGACAACATCAAACCAATCAGCACGCCAATGGCCACTTCAACCAAACTCGAACCAGATGAGAGCGGCAAACCTGTTGATCAACGTAAGTATCGAGGTATGATAGGCAGCTTACTTTATTTAACTGCTAGTCGTCCCGATATCATGTTCAGTGTTTGCCTATGTGCTAGATATCAAGCTAATCCTAAGGAATCACACATGACCGCAGTTAAGCGTATCTTTAGATACCTTAAGGGTACAGTTACAGTAGGCCTATGGTATCCCAAGTCAACATTATTTGATCTTATTGGTTACTCTGATGCTGACTTCGCTGGATGCAAGGTCGACCGTAAAAGTACGAGCGGCACGTGTCATTTATTAGAAAAAGCTTTAGTCTCCTGGTTTAGCAAGAAACAGAACTCTGTTGCACTATCCATAACAGAAGCTGAATACATAGCAGCTGGGCGTTGTTGTGCATAAATTCTGTGGATGAAGCAAACCCTGGAAGACTATAAGTTATCTTTCATGCATATTCCTATATTCTGTGACAATACTAGTGCCATCAATTTGACTAAGAATCCTGTATGCCACTCACGCACTAAACACATTGAGATCAGATACCACTTTTTGCGTGATCATCAGCAAAATGGCACGATTAACTTAGAATTTATTGACACTGATCATCAGCTGGCAGATTTCTTTACTAAGCCACTATCCGAAGAGCGTTTCAATTTTCTTTGTCGTGAACTTGGAATCTTAGATGAAGCAGTCATAAATTGAAACTCACCTGCGTAAATATCGAGTATATTGTGATTCTTTTACGAAGAATTTGGTATGGGTACAAGCCGAAAGGGTCCTTCTGACAACAAGGCGTAAAAGCCTAAGCGACACGGTGCACTAGTCCTCAGGACTACCGCTAGCTGGGATCCGGCCCCTGCAGCTAACCCATGGCAAATTTAGACTATTGAACCACAATATATATCCTTATTTATTATATGGCTCGTTTCGATTTAATATTGCCTAATTGATATTTTCTAAAAAGTTTATTCTGTTTTCTGTGTACCTCTCATTCTCTATCTATTCTATTCTCTTTGGTATCCTCAACTTTCTTTTGTTTAACTCTTAAATCTTTTTCTTTGTTATCATTTCTTGTTATTCTTCAACTTTTGTTTTCATTTTAGCCTTTGTTCTGTTCTGGACCAATGATCCAGAACTCGGGCCGAACTCTGCTCCTATCCGAGTTCGGGCCGAGTTCGGTCCCTTGGTTCCAGGGTCGGGATCTGGCTGTGCCGTTGGATCAATTCTAATCCTATGGTCAATATTTCACCCGACCAAAGACCAAGCCCTACTTTATTTCGGGATTCCCTCTCTTTCCTCCCATAATTCCTTCTTCTCCATCTATTCCATCTTCTTCCTTCAAAACCCTAACCCTAGTTCTTGAGATAGAGGGCTCTATTTCTTCTCAAACTCAAGGGAAAGGGGTTTTTCAACGTTCTCTTCAACTGTTTGACATTATCTTCAGGTATAACTCTCATTTTCTCTCCTTTTCAAGTTATCAAATTTCTTGCAAATGGCTCCATGCTTGCCCAATCGTGGGAAGAGGATCCGAACCGAGGGTGCTTCCTCTTCGAATCCTCCTCCTCCGATTGAACAAGTAGATGAACAACATCCCCTCAATCCGTTGTTCAATCCACCATGTCCCGATGACCCTAACACTTATGACGACCGTCTTTTTGTGTCGCTAGAAGCCTCAAATGAATGGTTTAGCGATTTTAGAACTCGTCCGGTGTTTGGGGGTCATCCCATAAACTTCACCATATTTTCTCAATATGAGTCTTTATTCCGTGATCTTTGTTTGGATGCTTTAGTTGCTTCAAATTTTGTCATCTATCGTAGTGCAATCCAAATGTTTTATTGCAATTTAACTTTTGATGCAACCCACATCTATTCCCGGGTTGCCGGTATTGACATCGCCTTCAATGATTCGGAGTTGGGGGAATTTCTTGAACTTATTAATCTTGATGCTTGGGATAAACTTGTGGAAGCACGCCAATTCCAATTTGTTGGCGATACTTCTCTTGAAGGATTCAAGGAGGAACTATGTGCTCCTAACATAAGTCCTCGCAAGCTTATGGCTAAGCATCTCAATCCCTACTTCTATGAACTTCATCGCATGATTTTTAACACCATCTTACCCAAGGCTGGATCAACTGATGAAGTTACATACTTTGAGATCTCAGCCTTATATCATCTCCATTATCGTATTCCATTCAATCTTCCTAGGACAATGATGGATTGGATGATAAATTGTAGGAAGAAACCAAGGGCGTTAGTTTATCCTTTATATCTTCCTATGGTTTTTTGTGCATTTATCATTCCTCTTCATGACTGTCCATTCTTGCCCGCTCCTGCCTTCTTGTCCAAGGCACGCCGCACTCAGGCAGTTGTCGCCTCTCCTGAGGCATCTGAGCATTCTGAGGATGAGGAGCCTGACGCCCCTCCTTTTGGTCAGGATGCACCTCCTCCTCCTGCCACCCTGGAGTCTATACAGACTATGCTTCGCGATCGCTTTGCTGTTGAGGATGATCGTTGGACGCAGCAGGATTACCGTACCACTCTGCAGATTAGTGCCCTTGGGAACTCTCTGCATGATATGCGGTATTCACTCGCTCGTCATCCTGATCTGCATGTGCCTATTGAGCGGGATCCAGATCGAGCGGGTCATCGTATAGACGATCCGTGGGTCATGAGGTATATGGATCCGGATGATACTTTCGTGGACCCTCGTCGCTCTTTCCCTGGTCCTTCAGATGTTCCAGGACCTTCTGGTGCTCCGTGATGGAGACTGGCTTGTTATGCTGCTGCCACTGCTGATGGTCTTAGTTGCTTTATGTTTTTAGTTATTTAGTTATGGATTTATGTACTGGTTTTTTATCTTAGAACCCTGATGATGTGTTTGACATTCTGATTGGTGGATATCATTTTATGCTATTTCTCGTAGTTTCTTTTATGCCAATGCACTCTCTTGTCTAGTATTATACTATTTTTTTCTCTTGGTGTGGTTGCATTCCTATTCATTGCTTATTTATATTGCTAACTGCCAAAAAGGGGGAGAAACATATGTATATTTTTGTGCTGGCTTGTTTTGGGAAACTTTTACAGGTTCTATGCAGGTTCTATGCATTCATCTGTATATATCTGTGCTCGTTCTGGGAATATGTTATCTATCAGGTTACAGGGTATATGCACTGTTTACGGGGGAGAGCTACTACTTCTAGCTCGGAACCGTTCACTGATTACGGGGGAGCTATCCGATTCTAGCTCTGCATCAGTTATGGGGGAGCTATGTTGTAATCAACTGTGTCAAGGTATGAATATTGAAATATACATATATTATTTTGTCAATTATCAATATGGGGGAGATTGTTGACACAAAGTCACAGTCAACCAAATATTGACTACATTGACTAAATAATATCTGTATAAATTCAATACGACACACGACATCTGCTTTCAGTTCGGGACAAACGACAGCTCAGTTTCCGACTCTCAGTATATTTTCGAGTCTGTACTTTTTCATTTCATTGAGTCTAGAAGTATGTACTCTGAGTTATGCTGAGCTCTTGGAACTTAGTCTACAAGCCTACCCAAAATCCCAAGCTCCACCAAAACAAAATTGCCCACAAGTCCCACTTAGAATCACTCTGTGCTCTGGAGACAGAGTTCGGGCCGAACTCTGCCTCCACACAGAGTTTGGGCCGAACTCTGTCCCCTAGAAATCAGGAACCCTAATTTTAGGGTTAGCTGGTTGCTAGCTGTCCAACGGCCAAATTTTTTGAATTCTCCTACCCGAATTCTGGCCGAATTCTGCCTCAAAAATCAGTATAAATAGGGCATGAATTCTCTCATTTTGAATCACTCAATCTTCTCTTCTCTTCTCTCCTACAAGCTCTATAAGCCATACCCTTCCCATCTTCTAGCCACAAGCCTCCTAAGTCTCGAGTGCTCAGCATCTCTCAGTTAGGATTCTTGTGCAAGAGTGAGGAAATCGCTTGGACAATTCCAAGCAATCGCCACTGCGATTCTCTGTAAGAAGTTGACGTGCTCTTCTGAAGTAAAGGCACGGGTTGTAAGCTACTATTTCACAAATAGTGGATTTAATCCTGAGCTAGAGTTCTCAGGCCTGGACTAGTCCTCCACGAGGGAAACCAGGTTAAAATTGCTGTGTTTGCGTATGCTCTCTTGTCTTTCATTTACATTCCGCATTTTACTCTGATTATTCATTGTTCGTGAAAGAGTAATTTTTAATTGGTCATTATATATAAACTCTATTCACCCCCCCTCTAGAGTTGCCAAACTGTTCTTCAATGGCGCCCAAGAGATATATCGCCGAGAAAGGCAAGAAGGTAGCCTGAGTTACATTGCATGTGCTACCGTTGATGCTGTCACAGCACGTGGCACCATCGACAAGAGGCGAGGAAGCAAACCCCGCTCTTGAAGGTGAGAAAACCCATCGGAAAAGACGAACAATACGCTTGCGCCATTCGTGCACGGCGTAATCAAGGCCAATGTCGACTGCCTCTTTCAGAGTGTTGGTCGGCGCTTGTGCTATTTTTAAAATACGCTGCCTCTTTCAGAGTGTTGGCTTAAATCATGAATTACGCATTTGCAATGCACGATGTGCCATGTGTCATTATGTGTCATTATTTGAGAACATGCATATTGTCATGCTGTCCAAATCAAATCATTCAGGATGCATGCACAAATCTTTAACTGTCCAATGCGCAAACTGTGAACTGAACTGAGAACTGTCATAATTGTCTGCGCCATCCAAAGACTGTCCTTGTGTGCTATGCGCCATTCATGATTGGCGCAGCACATAAAAGTTCTTAATTTGATTTTATAATAACAATCTTCCATAATTCTGACTCTTTGTTTTCTTTTGTAGTTGATCTGAGGGAAGACCCTTATGCTGAAGTACTGGCCTATGTATTTTGGGTGTTAGAGTACCAAAAGGATCTTTCTCATGTCAATTTTCTGCAGTATGATGGACCACCCGCTAGACGAACTCTTTTAAAAAACCAAAAAACCAAGACTTTGTTGTGCCTGATGAACGATACCCCTTTTCTGACTGCGGATGAGACTCCTCACAAGAAGCCAGCTTTTCTTTTCGGAGAAGCCATAGATATAGACTCTCAACCCAAGTCAAAGAAGGAGTTTCGAGCTTTCCTAAGGGGGAACGCATTGGTGTATCACCTTGAAATGACAATGAATCTGTCCTTGTCTCGGTATGCTCATGCCAGTTACCCGAGGAAGATGTCGTGGGACCTGATTCCCTTCCAACAAGCTAGGATTGGAAAGATATGTCATAAACTTGGGGAATGTAGGAGAGACATATTCTTCTGTTCTTCCGAGAAGTACAATACGCACTTCAGGGGTCTAAAGCCAAATTGGGTACCAGCTGATGACTCGGCTTTGATGCTACCCGTCAGAATACCCATCTTCGCCAATACCTATGCTGCATCTGAAGGAGAATACACTCGCTCAACTATAAGGCTGACGGGTTTGATGTATGCGAAGATTGTACGTTGGAACAGACTCTCGGTGCGGGCTATGAACAATTTTCGTGAAAAGCTGACTGAACTGGGACTTTACGAAGCCGTTTTGACGACTTCCTGCGGGATCCAGAATAATCCCAACCTGTTTTTGGCTTTGACGGAGAGGTACAACAGTAGGACTGGTGTCACACCTCGACCCAAGAAATCGCTCATCCTCGCTAGATTTTACTTGAATCATCGTTCTCGCTGGGACGTGATGCTGCCCGAGCCTGGAGTTGCGCTCGTGCAAGGCAAGATAACAGGTTCACATAAGTTTATCTCAAATTGATAACATAAGCAGCAGAAGGAAATAATATACAATAAGAATCTCTTTTATTAATAATGAACTGAAGATTTTAAGGCTTGAATAGCCCAACTGAATATGCCAACTAGCTACAACGCTCATGATCTCTCTAGCTCACAAAGGATTACATTGTTCCATACATTATGCCTCTTTATAGCCACCAAGTAGTCTTCGGCCGAACATCTTCATGTTACAAGTCCGAACACCAATGCAGTAGCTCGCCTCGAAACGCCAAGGACTCCATGCCTCGACGCGTCCAAGCCAAGTCTCGCCTCGAGCCGACACTACTAAAATACAACGTTTTAGCGACGGCCTATCCGTCGCTAATCCGTCGCTAAATGACATTACCGACGGATACTGGCTAAAAACATCCGTCGGCAATAACCTCGTCGCTAAAACAACTCCGTCGCTAATCCGTCGCTTAGCGACTACTTAGCGACGGATTACCGTTGGATACATCAAAATAGTTAGCGACGGCAAGCCGACGGTTTCCCGTCAACTCTGGCATTTTAAAATTTTAATACCGACGTTTAGCGACGGAAAGATCCGTCGCTAAACTGTCATTACACTCGTATCAGAGGGTTTCTGATACGCAAAATTCGTCGCTAATCCGTCGTAAATATGTCGGTAAACGGGTATCAGAGAGTTTCTCATACGCAAAATCCGTCGCTAACCCGTCACCACCTCGTCGGATTAGCGACGGATTATCCGTCGACATTCTTCTGGATATCTTCCATATTTTCAGAACCTGAGCGACGGGAAATCCGTCGCCATTCCGTCGCTATGTGTTTTTCCAGAACCAGGCCGACGGATAATCCATCGGCAATTCGTCGCTACCTTGTAATTCATACAGTTAGCGACGGATTATATGTTGCCAGGTTGTCGCGAGTCCGTCGCTAACTGCAATATTTTTGAATTTTTTTTGCAGGAAACAGACTATTCCCTGTACGTACAACATATCCAACATCCACCATACACAAATATAACATATCCAACATCCACCATATACAAATATAATATATCCGACATCCAACATATCCAACAAATATCCATATTGCCAACACAATATCGCCAAACATCCAATATATCCCAACATACACAAAAAATATCCAACACAATAACCAACAAAATATCCAACACAATATTCCAACATACATACAACAAAATATCCAAACATAAAGAAAATATCCAAAATATACACATATCCAAATGTCCAAATGTCCAAAAACATAAACAAAATCACTGAGAAGGCGGAGATGGATCGTCTCGTGCTCTCTTCGCGCTTGCGCTCTGCGTATTTAATGCTCCACCATGTGTGCCGACACTTGGGACAAGACATGGTCTGGAAGCGAGCGTAGCTGCTCTGACGACATCATGTCAAGGAGCGCCACGATAGCAGCATCCGGTACCAGGCGGGCCTCGGAAGAGCGGTCAAAAGAAAGTCGTCCGGTGGAAGAAGGACCAGGTCGATCCGAAGCACCGGCATCAACAGTAGATAGACCGGCAGCAGACGGACCAAGAGCACACGGATCGGGAGCAGAAGAAAAATACGGATAGTGCCCCAGCACTATCGCCTGCAAATTCGATACCGCCGTGGCGAGAGTTGCAAGCTGCGTCCTCACATCGTCTGCGGAAGGCGCGAAAGGAGGCGGAGGCGGTGGATATCTCGGAGTCGATGCCTGCAACGATGCCGCCAGGGAACCTAAGCCGTAGAGGCGCCCTTTCCTAAACCCGCCGGCGGATTCTACGAATACGTCGTCGTAGCGAGCGGCCATAGAAGAGGGCGTCTGGGTAGGCATCATTTCGCCAACATCCTCGTCAGGGGGCTCAATCCGACGGAGTGCCTCATGATACGCAGCCTATCCAATGAATGTGTTTATACTATAAGTTTTCCTAAGTTATAATCTAAATCCTATGTTTTCCTAAGTTATATTCTGAATCCTAAGTTTACCTAATTAAGTTACAATAATTATATTTCTAACATAAATATCATAAACGTAAGTACTTACATCAGTCTCCTAGGCCCTCGCATCGACGAATCTCCCGTCCTTCCGCCTATTGTGCGTATGCACGAATACTTCGTGAGCGGTGACCGCCTCCGCCTCTCTTCCCTCCTTCACTGCCCGTTGGGCCTGCATACGTAGAATTTAATTAACTTCATATATTAATAGTACCGAATTAAATATTGGAATGAATTTGCGGTATCTCACCAAATCTGCACGCGTCGATGCGTGGGGCCTTGATCCCCCCGTCTGCAGACCCGCGGCCTGTCTATTCGCCTTGGCTTTTTCTGATTTCTATTTGTATTGAGGAGTATCCATCTTCTCCAACATCTCCTTATAGTACTCCGCCCGGATCCAGTCCTTCTTCGTATGTGTCGTACGAAGGTCGTACATCGCATCCCGTATCTTCTTTCCGACGGCGGCTTTGTAGGTCCTGCGGATCGTCTCCTTGTGATGGGGGGCCACCAGAACGTCCTCTGACATACAAATTCAAATATCACGTAATTAAAAAATTAATGAATTAAAGAATAATTAATAATTAACCAAAAGATATATATCCTCATCTTGTCGAGCCAGACGTACTGTCTGTCTTGAGGCACCTAAGAAAAATTGAGGTAGGGGCTATGGTAGTTATCCCGGATAATGCGCCCTAGAATTCGGGCAACATCCCATAAGAAAAATCTATAAAGAAGCAACCACTGGATTATTGACTTGAATAAATAAAATAAATTTAATAAATTAACTTAAATTTACTTACGATTCACTCGCGGGCCATATCTCTCATCGAAACTCGCCCATCAGCCTCTCTGGTGGCATCGGAGGATCCGAGGGTCCGTGCATGTACTCCCCGATAACAGGATGAAACTGAATCCGGGGGTACTCCGGGGCCCACCGTGCAGTAACTGTTGGTCCGCTGCTGCATCTGCTGATGCATCCGCTGGTGCATCCGGTGGCGGAATGGATCCGCTAGCAGATGGAGTCGCAGGCCTCGACGAAGATGATGGTGGCACCGAGGTAGATTGACGGTGGAAAGAGTTTGTGCCCGGGCTCTCCAGGTCGGGATTGGAGGTCACATCCGGGGAATACGGATAACGACCACGACCGCTACCACCACGCCCACGCCCACGACGACGACCACCACCACCACCACCACCACCACCACCACCACGACCACGGCCAGCACCACCAGCACGAGTGCTTGCAACTATGTCATGTAAATAGAACACATAAACATAATTAATAATATAGAAGTATAAATGAATATAAAACTAAACTAAAATATATATACCAGCTGCAGGGCGACGAGTGCCGCCAAGATGAGTAGGACTAGGAGTGCCATCTGCAAAAAAAAAATCATACAATAAGTAGATGATCGAACGACAAAAACATGAACTGAAATAAGAATGCAGAAGTTTAATTTAAACTGAATCGTCCTCGTCCTCGGCCTCAGCCTCGGCCTCGATAAAAACATGAACTGAAATATACCGATATTTAATCATCGTCATCGTCCTCGTCTTCATTCTTATCATCATCCTCATCCTCATCGTCGACTTCATCTGTATCCTCATCCTCATCCTCATCCTCATCAAGTTCTTCTTCTTCTTCTTCTTCTTCAGTCTCAATACTTGGGACAAGACGCCTCTTTCTCCCCTGGTTGACATGTAAGTCTTGTATATCAACCAATTCCTCTCCTCTATTTTCCTCAACAGGAGGTATATCAACCTCGAATTCAACATCCATGGTATCCGACTGTTGTCCCAATTATTAGGGCTTTTCGATCTCGTCCTTTTGTTATGCTGGGTCTCCAACGTTGAATGTATTTCTAGATTTAATCTTGCATAATGCCTACCAGTCAAATCGATCTCTACGACACCTTGGGTAGCTTGTATAGTAGACTTGAACAGCCTGAGTTGCTATCACAAACGTGTCGGACCCTCTATACCTCCTGCGATGATTTATATCTACGAATCCAAATTGTTTATCGATTCTCCAACCGATATTTGGTGTTGTATCGAACCACTCACATTTGAACATCACAATATGTATATCATATGGGGCACAATATTATAAATCTACAATATCCCGAAGCACTCCTTAATAGTCAAAGTTCGGCTCGTCGTCATAAATGGTGCCTCTTATGCAAACACCAGAATCCTTAGTACTGAAGTCATCATTGACAAATTCGGCATTTATAGCATTCTGAGTTGCCTTAAACTTGAAGCCATTAACGATATAGCCTGGCTAAGTCTTTGCATGCTTCTTCGGTTCCAATGCCAAATAACGAATGCTCTCATTTGTGAGTATTGTTTCAGGCAATAAAACCTGTAAACAAATAATGATAATTTAAATGTTTTACTTGTATATATTTTAATGGTAGCCGCATAACATATTATCTCAATTACTTGCGTATTTTCGAAACCAGGTCGTAAAGTTACAATCAACCTCTCTTTGAAGTCCCTCATCGGTAATATCGGGTGTCCTTATTTTGACTTCATCTCTAAATATACTGTTAGAGAGAATAAAAATAAGTGTTGTCACTTACTTCACCAAATTAGAGATTATAACGAGGTGTAGTCACTTACTTCTCCAAATCTCTCACTTCTTGTATGTCACAATTTAACAAGACATATCGGTACGCGACATTATACTCATCGTCAGTCAACCACCATTTCTTACTAGCCCCAATAGGCTTGCCCCTTATATTGAATATACCTCCATCCTCAACGTCTTCGTCATTCCTTTGAGGTCTATTTTGAATTGTCTCGACATGAGTATCAAAATAAATGGAGCAGAAGTTTGACACCTCCTCTATTTTGATTTGTCTCGACAATAGGCTTGCCCCTTAAATTGAATATACCTCTATCTTCAATGCATATACTTGTAAGGACGTCATTTTCTAGTTGACTTTCCTTTTCCCTGCACTGGCTTGTAACGATCCGTATTATAGAAGATGCAACTTTCTGATACGCAATTCTCTTTGTAGTACAACATGCATCCGTTGCGACAACAATCTATCTTCTTGTACCCAGTCCCAGTTGTCGGACCATCATCTTTGACTTGTAGAAGTTTTTTGGGAGCTCTTTTGGTTCCTTTGGTAACACCTTCTTGATTATTTGTGTGATCCGATCATAGCAAGCTTGTGGCAAGTTAAAATCAGACTTTATGTTCAGCAACCGCATCGTCACTGACAGTACGG
Organism: Iris pallida; assembly: GCA_029216955.1. Classification (NCBI taxonomy): domain Eukaryota; kingdom Viridiplantae; phylum Streptophyta; class Magnoliopsida; order Asparagales; family Iridaceae; genus Iris; species Iris pallida. Next base: position 866,296 of record JANAVB010040216.1, on the reverse strand, counting down.
AATGAGTCTCACAACCAGAATATAGAGGAGTATCTGCGTCCTGAAACATATCATAGAACTCCTTCGCCTCGGGATTAGGATCCTCAGGATCAAAATTAGGCCCTGTCGTATCATACACCATATCTCGTGCAAGGTTCTGTAGGTCTCCATAATCAACTGAGCATCCGTCGTCTTCGAGGACATCCATTGCAGCATTATCATCAAAAGCATAAGTAGCACCTTCCGTAGCCTGTCTTTCCGAATATAATTCACCTTGCGATGACCACAGGCCATAATCACGTACGAAACCCTTACGGGTCAAATGATCTCTCACAGTCACCACTTCTTCGTAACGTCTATTGTGACAATTAACACATGGACACTTGGTTTTGTTACCGTCCATGTACTGAACCTTGCTCATGGCATACTTAAGAAATACTTCCACGCCTGCCTAAAAATCATCACTCATACCAATTCTGCTCTCGTGTTGCCGTTTGTACATCCATGTACGATCAACAAAGTAATGATTCATCCTCGATTTGGATGTAAAAATCTATATCGTAAGACAAACTAAACATAATAATAGCCCGATACCGATACTCATATAGGATTAGGGTTAGGCTTCAATGCTGATACTCGTAGGGATAGTCTGATATCGATACTCATAGGAATAGCCCGATACCGATACTCATAGGAATAGTCCGATACCGATACCGATTTTGATACTCATAAGAATAGTCCGATACCGATACCGGGACATGCCAAACTGTATCGGTATCAGATAGTATCGGACCGGTATCGGTCAGTATCAGGTATCGGTCAGTATCGGAGCGGGACATGCCAAACTGTACACTACTTATACGTTGCTACACTATGTTCTATATCATCTTGATTAATTGTACGTTAATCTTGGTTATCAACTCTTGACCTTGATTGATGATCTTGATCAAGAATTAATAATCTTGAATTAATTATAATTATTTTTGACTAATTCCTAGCTAGTTAACTACCTTCCAATTTAGAATTGGAATTCTAATATAAATATTACATAAAATGCAAAAATGCATTCAATTCGTACGGGTCGAACCTGTATGTCACACCCCAGAACCAGAATACTGGAGAGCGGGGGCAGACACAGCCAGCTACGTATATTGAAATGGAAACCACCTCGATATACGGTCACGGCTGTCTAGAAATATGAGAGTTTACTACAAGCCAACAGTCTCTTATGGTCATGAACAAGCCTAATGTCTTAATCACGAGCAAGTAAGTAAGGTCGCAAGATGTATGATTATTAAATATACAATAATAAGGCGTCCCAAATATTACATATTCAGCTGATCATGAAGCTAGTCATACAAAATGCAGGGACTAGCAAGAGTTAAGTCATACATGATCAACCCTAGGATTTGTTAATCATGTTTACAGCCCGTAGGCAGACAGTAAGTAAAGTGCATCGAGCTAACAGGTGCTCGTCGGCTAAACGTCTCAAAAGAATAACTTTACAATAGAGTGAGCAAAATAAAATAGAAAACCCACTCGTAGCCCGGGTTTCTTCTAGTCGCCACCATTGGGCTGGAAGCTTGGTAGATCCTCGGGAGCTGCTCCAAAATCTGGCCACACAAAACTAGCTGGGTCAACCCCAGAAAGAGCAAGTGCCACAAGGGGGCCACGAAATAAGAACAAAAGCCAGCAATCAGCATAAGAAAATCTAATATTAAAACTAAAATTTACGAAAACATGTCAGGATGATATACGACGAGATAACCATGGAACTATTCCGATAGCCAGGTTACAACCCGTAAACCAAACAAGGACCGGGGTTGTAACCCTTCATCTGAACAGAGCTTGGTTTCCCACCATTTATCGGCAAGATAAGTAATGTAAGTAATCAAGACAGAAAGTAATCTTGCATGGGATCAAGACATGACTAGACTGGTTATACCTCATTCAATCAATCACGGCCAAACAGATCCTACGGCTTACTACTTTAACTAACTAGGGTTATCACAGGCCTAATTACTAACAAGATGCAGTGAGATTGTTCCACAGCCACAAGCCCTGCAGACCATCCAGGTTACCCAGGTCGAAAATTAGGAGTTGAATTCAGGTGGGTACATTGTCCAGGAGACAAATGTACCCTTAGGTGACTTAGAGGGTGCAACACGCAACGGTGTGCTGGAAATATGCCTTACTCGACGGCAGGCTACAGATCCCAAGAGCGCCCAGGTAACGGGATTGCCCGTAGCTGTGTCATCTCTTCATGACTACTGAGTTCTTCTAGTTATTAACCTTAATCCATTTTAGTAGGTGCTCCTGACCGTGGTACTCAGGAGTCCCATCCTAGACATGATGCAAGACAGGACAAGTGGATTTAACAAGCAAGCAAGAAAGAACTACCACGGTGTCAAGGCAAGTCAAGTTAAGTTATCAAGATAAATCATGTCAGGGTACTTGTCAGGAGTGCGCCACGACGGGCCACTATCATGTCAGGTTGGTTATGTCAGGAGTGCACCACTACTGGTCACTGCCGTGTTATGCTAGTTCCTTGTCATACATGCCATGTACAATAGTCAATCCCAAACATAGTAAGCAAAATCAAGTTCATGACAAAAGGCGTAAGGATATAAAATGGGCGTAAAATATCTAATAAAATATCAATATACAAGACTATAGAAAAGCCAAGCTTAAAGAAATAAAATCAAAACTCCAAGAGCCAATGGGTTAAGCAAGGGGACAGGGGAGCAGCGTACGCAAAAGTCACGCACGCTGAGAGAGCTGCGTACGTGAAAAGTCACGCACGCTACAGAGAGCAGCGTAGGTGAAAGGTCACGCGCGCTACAGAGAGCAGCGTAGGTGAAAAGTCACGCACGCTGAGGGAGCTGCATACGTGAAAAGTCACGCACGCTACAGAGAGGAGCGTAGGTGAAAAGTCACGCACGCTCAAGGGGAGCAGTGTACGTGAAAAGTCACGCACACTCAAGGGAGGAGTGTTCGTAAAAAGTCATGCACACTCAAGGGAGCAGTGTTCGTGAAAAGTCACGCACACTCAAGGGAGCAGTGTTCGTGAAAAGTCACGCACACTCAAGGGAGAAGTATTCGTGAAAAGTCACACACACTCAAGGGAGCAGTGTTCGTGAAAAGTCACGTACACTCAAGGGAGCAGTGTTCGTAAAAAGTCACGCACACTCAAGGGAGAAGTGTTCGTGAAAAGTCACGCACACTCAAGGGAACAGTGTTCGTGAAAAGTCACGCACACTCAAGGGAGCAGTGTCCGTGAAAAGTCACGCACACTCAAGGGAGCAGTGTTCGTGAAAAGTGACGCACACTCAAGGGAGCAGTGTTCGTGAAAAGTCACGCACACTCAAGGAGACACGCTTCCAACAGGAAGCGTACTCAATCCTGCGTACGCGGCGCTAAAGAGCGCGCGTAGCTCAGGGTGCGTAAGCTAAATAGCTCTGCACACTGCTCACTGTCTTCTCCAAACAGCAAGAACACCATGGATGAACCCAAGGCTTCAAAGCATCATAACTTGGCCATCCGAACTCCAAATCCAGATTTCCAAAGTTCCAACTTGGGTGGAATTGAATGCTCTTCCACATGGAAACATCAAAACCTATAGAAAACCAACTAAAATAGATCAAAACATGCAAAAATCCAAAAATAGGAAGACTTAGATCTAGAACAATAGATACTCCAAATCACAAAATGCCAAGAACTAATGTTGATCACCATGTCCCAATCTAGCAAATGGACAAATAAAAGAGGGTTCTCATGTAGTGGCAAGATGCACTTGCCTAGGGTTGGGAGAGTTGTGGAGGAAGGAGAAGAAGAAGAGGAAGGAAATTAATGGTGGAAGTTATGCGGAGAGAGAGTGGTAGGTGGGGGTTATAAAGAGGGTGAGTTGTGGTGTGTTGAAGGTGGAGTGTAGGTTAAGGTGTTCCAATGCATAATAAACCCAATCAAACCAACCCAATCCAATCCAATTAAAACCGAACCATGACAAAAATCCAAAATACAAGAAATACCAAAATTCCACAAATTGAGAAAAAATAAAAATACATGCCAAAATCCAGATACGAGTATAAATACGAAATACGGGAAATACGAGAAATGAGGGTGACAACTCTACCCACCTTAAAAGAATTCCGTCCTCGGAATTTAATCAAGGAGCTAGAGATTGTCACGACAAGCTACACTAAGCACAGGCAAGTTACACTAAGCAGTTCAATCATGCAATCATACAATGCAAACAAGAAAGGGAAAACGTAAGGCATAAGAAAGACATTATACCTCACGAGTCAAACAGGTAGGGATACTGTGATCGGATGTCGTCCTCACGCTCCCACGTTGACTCACCCAGAGAGTGATGACCCCAAGCAATACGGACTAATTTAATAGTCTTGTTCTTGAGTGTCTTCTCCCTCCGGTCCAATATAGACACGGGCCTCTCCTCATACGAAAGGTTGGTACCAACAACCAATTCCGAATGGTCTAGGATGTGGCTCGGGTCCGAAATATACCGTCGTAATTGGGATACATGGAATACATCGTGTACCTCACTTAGCGACGGCGGAAGAGCGAGACGATAGGATACATCTCCTACTCGCTCTAGAATATCGAACGGCCCTATATACCTAGGACTAAGCTTTTCCCGCACGCCGAAGCGAATGACGTCGCGGTTAGGCGAGATCCTAAGGAATACATGGTCGCCGACAGTAAATTCTAAGGGACGCCGATGAGCATCGGCCCAATGGCGCTGGCAGTCCTGGGCAGCTCGGAGGTGATCTCTGACCTTCCTGACCACTTCAACCGTCTGGGAAATCAATTCGGGTCCGAGCATCTGCCTCTCTCCGACATCGTCCCATGCTAGCGGAGATCTGCACTTCCTGCCATAAAGAGCCTCGAAAGGTGCCATCTGGATACTGGCCTGATAACTGTTGTTGTACGAGAATTCCACCAGGTACAGATGATTCTCCCATGAACCACCGAAGTCAAGGGTGCAAGATCTCAACATATCTTCAAGAGTCTGGATTGTGCGCTCTGATTGACCATCCGTCTGTGGGTGATAAGCTGAGCTGAATTGAAGACGAGTCCCCAAACTCTTCTGCAAGCTGCGCCAAAAGTGTGATGTGAATCTTAAATCCCTGTCTGAGGTGATGCTGACTGGCACACCGTGAAGCCTGACGATATGCCTGAGGTACATCTCTGCTAGCTGTGCCGTCGACTGTCCAACTCTGAATGGGAGAAAGTGTGCCACCTTGGTAAGCCTGTCCATAATTACCCAAATAGCATCTCTGTCGGCCGGAGATCTGGGCAATCCGGTCACGAAATCCATGGTTATATGTTCCCATTTCCATTCTGGGATCGGTAAGGGTTGAAGAAGTCCAGCGGGCCTCTGATGTTCAGCTTTAACCTGTTGGCAAACCAAACACCGAGAGACAAACCGGGCTATCTCCCTCTTCATGCCATTCCACCAGAAATGTTGACGAATATCACGGTACATCTTTGTACCACCCGGATGAATAGAATACTGCGAACTGTGGGCTTCCGCCATGACTTCCTGTCTGATATCTCCACTGGGTACACAAAGACGAGTGTCGTGCCGAAGTGTACCGTCTTCATGAATACATAACTCTGGCCTTCTTCCTGCTTTACACTCTGCTCTGAGTCGCTGGATCTTGGAATCTGTTGACTGTGCCACCCGGATCCTCTCAACTATGCTGGACTGAACCTGTAGACTGGCCATCAATGCTACACTGGTAGGAAGAACCACTTCAATTCCCATCTTCTGAAGATCTGCCAATAATTCTGGTTGCGCTGTCAGGAGATAAACTCTGGCTCTCCTGCTTAATGCATCTGCTACAATGTTGGCCTTCCCGGGATGATACTGCAAATTCACATCATAGTCCACCAGTAGCTCGAGCCATCTTCTCTGCCGCATATTAAGGTCCTTCTGGGTGAAAACATACTTCAGGCTCTTATGATCAGTAAAGATCTCCACTCTATCTCCGTACAAGTAGTGTCTCCACAACTTCAAAGCAAATACTACCGCCGCCAATTCCAAGTCGTAGGTCGGGTAATTCTTCTCATGATCACATAGTTGACGTGACGCATAAGATATTACCTTCCTATGCTGCATCAAGACACACCCCAATCCTCTGCCTGAAGCGTCGCAATAAACTGTGAATCCTCCGGTCCCATCTGGAAGGGTGAGAATGGGAGCCGTTATCAAACATCGCTTCAACTTCTCAAATGATTCCTGACACTCTGCTGTCCAAACAAACGGCACATCTTTGCGGGTCAACTGGGTCATCGGCGCTGAAATCCTTGCGAAATCGAAAACGAACCGCCGGTAGTAGCCGGCCAATCCAAGGAAGCTGCGAACCTCTGCCACTGATCTGGGTACCGGCCATGACTCGATAGCCACAATCTTCTGGGGATCCACTTCCACTCCTCCTCGGGTAATGATGTGACCCAAGTATGATATGCGATCGAGCCAGAACTCGTATTTACTGAAATTGGCGTACAACTGATGCTCCCTAAGCGTCTGAAGGACGACTCTGAGATGCTGCTCATGCTCTACTTCACTCTTGCTGTAGACCAGGATGTCATCTAGGAACACGATCACAAATTGGTCCAAGTAAGACATGAAAATGCGATTCATGAGGTCCATGAATACGGCCGACGCATTGGTCGCTCCAAAGGGCATAACAAGGAACTCCCAATGTCCATACCTCGATCTGAATGGTGTCTTCGGGATGTCCTGCTCTCTGACTCTGATCTGGTGGTATCCTGACCGCAAGTCGATCTTCGAGAACACTGAAGCCCCTCTGAGCTGATCAAACAAGTCATCTATCCTCGGAAGAGGGTATCTGTTCTTGATTGTCATCGAATTCAAGGTACGATAATCAACACATAGCCTGGACGTACCATCCTTCTTTTTTACAAGAAGCATTGGGGCTCCCCAAGGCGATCCACTTGCACGGATGAATCCCTTGGTCCTCAGTTCTTCAATCATCTTGTACAAAATCTCCAATTCTGAAGGCGCCATCATGTAGACTCGCTCTGACACTGGTGCTGTCCCGGGAATCAAGTCTATAGTGAACTCAATCTCCCGCTCTGGCGACATCCCTGGAAGCTCCTCTGGAAAGACATCTGGAAACTCCTCAACTATCCGGGGTAACTGCACTGCTGCTACTGCCATCCGCAATGCTGGGGAAGATGGCTCCACTGCGCCTCTGGAAAACGAAAACTTTGGCTCGCCGGGGATACTAAAGACAACTCTGCCAATATGGCAGTCCATCCTAGCATACTGGTTCCTCAACCAATCCATGCCTAGGACTACATCATAGTCTGCCATAGGAAACTCTATGAATCTAGCGGGGAACTCCCTACCGCTAACTACGATCCGACACGAGGAAAATACTCGATCTACTCCCACAAGGCCATTACCAGTAAGTATATTGAGCATCACTGATAATGACTCGGGCTCCAATCCTATCCGTGTCTCGAATCATGCAGACATAAATGAATGCGATGCACCAGAATCAAATAATACAGATACTGGAGAGGAGTTGACAAGAATAGTACCTGCCACAACCTCACCTGGTGCAACTTCTTCTTCCATAGCCATCATCATGGCCTGACCTTGTCCTCTGGCTGCTGGTCCCCTCTGCTGGAAACCTCTCTGCCTATTCTGGGTCTGAGCTTGGGCTTGTGCATACTGCTGGGGGTGCTGTTGCTGGAATGCCTGAGACTGAGGCGGCAAGGGCCTCGAAGACAGATACTGCTGCTGCTGAACTGGTGCTGGGGCCGGTCCTCTTACCGAAGAGCTAGATGGGTTGGATGCTGATGAACCACCCCTATTCGGGCAAGCCCCAACCCTATGATCTGCTGCTCCATAAGCCAGGCACAAACCCTGTGCCCTGCGACAGTCTGCCACCACATGCCCTGGCTTTCCGTAATGAGAACATCCCATCGTGGAAGTCTGCTTCTGCTTCTGCTGCTGCGGGTACGTCGGGGTCGAATGCTGAACCAACGTTACTGAGGCCGCCCGTCTCGGAGTCCCAATAGTCAAACTTCTAGCTGCTGGGGCTGGAGCTGATGATTGGTACATCTGACTATGGGACCGCTTCCTACCTCCGGTCCTATCCACGATCCTCTGGGAGGTGTACTCATGCCTCCTAGCCGCTCTCAAGACTGCGTCGAACGTCTGGTGCTCGAACTGCTCAACCGCCAACAAGATCTCCAAATGCAGTCCCTGCTGGAACCGCTGGGCCCTATCAAACTCGGTCGCCACCAAGGTGGGGGCAAACCTACTGAGCCTAGAAAACTCCGATGCATAACTGTCGACTGTTCTGTCTCCTTGCTTCAAGTTGGTAAATCTGGTCTGCAGGTCGTACCGAGCCACAGCATCGAAATACTTCGTCTGGAATCTCTCTCTAAACACTGTCCAAGCAATGGGTGCCACTAATCCCATGGCTTGCGTTGCCCACCAACTGCGAGCCAAGTCCAACAACTGCAGGCGTACCACCACCACCTTCTCATTCTCGGGTGTCCTAGCTGCTTCCAGAATTACCTCGGTATCCTGAAGCCATGTATCTGTGGCAATCGCATCCTCGGTGCCGTCGAAGAAAGGAGGGTTCAATCGCTTGAAGCTGTTGGCCGCCTGGTTCCCTGGATGTCCGCCTCGGGTCAAAGTATCTTGAACTGTCTGGTGCAGGGCGTCGCTTCGACGATCCTGGGAAGCTATCAAGGTTCTGATGAGGCCTACTAAGGTACCATCATCTGGCTCTGCGGGCTGGACGGGCCGAACTGGTGACTCTCCTCCAGTAGGTATCACTCTGGAGGCGACTCCGGAATGCTGGGCTTGATCTCCAGGTTGCTGCTGGCCCACGGGAGGTGCTCCTCCTTGCTAATCGGCAGGGTCAGGTACAGTGCCACTGAGGAAGACGACACAGAAAAACAATAAGAAAGGACCAGGACAGATCAACGATACAAGCATGCAATCAGGACAAGAATTTCAGGGATTTGAAAATACGGGCGGAGATCAAGGGCAAATACTGATTGAGACATCTATTCGGTAAACCCTCACATTTCTTGTTTGACAAGACCTGCATGGGCCACCACTTAAACCGTGTCATGCCCTAGAACCAGAATACTGGAGAGCGGAGGCAGATACAGCCAGCTACGTATATTGAAATGGAAACCACCTCGATATACGGTCACGGCTGTCTAAAAATATGAGGGTTTACTATAAGCCAACAGTCTCTTATGGTCATGAACAAGCCTAATGTCTTAATCACGAGCAAGTAAGTAAGGTCGCAAGATGTATGATCATTACATATACAATAATAAGGCATCCCAAATATTACATATTCAGCTGATCATGAAGCTAGTCGTACAAAATGCAGGGACTAGCAAGAGTTAAGTCATACATGATCAACCATAGGATTTGTTAATCATGTTTACAGCCCGTAGGCAGACAGTAAGTAAAGTGCATCGAGCTAACAGGTGCTCGTCGGCTAAACGCCTCAAAAGAATAACTTTACAATAGAGTGAGCGAAACAAAATAGAAAACCCACTCGTAGCCCGGGTTTCTTCTAGTCGCCACCATTGGGCTGGAAGCTTGGTAGATCCTCGGGAGCTGCTCCAAAATCTGGCCACACAAAACCAGCTGGGTCAACCCCAGAAAGAGCAAGTGCCACAAGGGGGCCACGAAATAAGAACAAAAGCCAACAATCAGCACAAGAAAATCTAATATTAAAACTAAAATTTACGAAAACATGTCAGGATGATATACGACGAGATAACCATGGAACTATTCCAACAGCGAGGTTACAACCCGTAAACCAAACAAGGACCGGGGTTGTAACCCTTCATCTGAACAGAGCTTGGTTTTCCACCATTTATCGGTAAGATAAGTAATGTAAGTAATCAAGACAGAAAGCAATCTTGCATCGGATCAAGACATGACTAGACTGTTATACCTCATTCAATCAATCACGGCTAAACAGATCCTACGGCTTACTACTTTAACTAACTAGGGTTATCACAGGCCTAATTACTAACAAGATGTAGTAAGATTGTTCCACAGCCACAAGCCCTGCAGACCATCCAGGTTACCCAGGTCGAAAATTAGGAGTTGAATTCAGGTGGGTACATTGTCTAGGAGACAAATGTACCCTTAGGTGACTTAGAGGGTGCAACACGCGACGGTGTGCTAGAAATGTGCCCTACTCGACGGCAGGCTACAGATCCCAAGAGCGCCCAGGTAACGGGATTGCCCGTAGCTGTGTCATCTCTTCATGACTACTGAGTTTTTCTAGTTATTAACCTTAATCCATTTTAGTAGGTGCTCCTGACCGTGGTACTCAGGAGTCCCATCCTAGACATGATGCAAGACAGGACAAGTGGATTTAACAAGCAAGCAAGAAAGAACTACCACGGTGTCAAGGCAAGTCAAGTTAAGTTATCAAGATAAATCATGTCAGGGTACTTGTCAAGAGTGCGCCACGACGGGCCACTATCATGTCAGGTTGGTCATGTCAGGAGTGCACCACTACTGGTCACTGCCGTGTTATGCTAGTTCCTTGTCATACATGCCATGTACAATAGTCATCCCAAACATAGTAAGCAAAATCAAGTTCATAACAAAAGGCGTAAGGATATAAAATGGGCGTAAAATATCCAATAAAATATCAATATACAAGATTATAGAAAAGCCAAGCTTAAAGAAATAAAACCAAAACTCCAAAAGCCAATGGGTTAAGCAAGGGGACAGGGGAGCAGCGTACGCAAAAGTCACGCAAGCTGAGAGAGCTGCGTACGTGAAAAGTTACGCACGCTACAGAGAGCAGCGTAGGTGAAAGGTCACGCGCGCTACAGAGAGCAGCGTAGGTGAAAAGTCACGCACGCTGAGGGAGCTGCATACGTGAAAAGTCACGCACGCTACAGAGAGCAGCGTAGGTGAAAAGTCACGCACGCTCAAGGGGAGCAGTGTACGTGAAAAGTCACGCACACTCAAGGGAGCAGTGTTCGTGAAAAGTCATGCACACTCAAGGGAGCAGTGTTCGTGAAAAGTCACGCACACTCAAGGGAGAAGTGTTCGTGAAAAGTCATGCACACTCAAGGGAGCAGTGTTCGTGAAAAGTCACGCACACTCAAGGGAGAAGTGTTCGTAAAAAGTCACGCACACTCAAGGGAGAAGTGTTCGTGAAAAGTCACGCACACTCAAGGGAGCAGTGTCCGTGAAAAGTCACGCACACTCAAGGGAGCAGTGTTCGTGAAAAGTCACGCACACTCAAGGGAGCAGTGTTCGTGAAAAGTCACGCACACTCAAGGAGACACGCTTCCAACATGAAGCGTACTCAAGCCTGCGTACGCGGCGCTAAAGAGCGCGCGTAGCTCAGGGTGCGTAAGCTAAATAGCTCTGCACACTGCTCACTGTCTTCTCCAAACAGCAAGAACACCATGGATGAACCCAAGGCTTCAAAGCATCATAACTTGGCCATCCGAACTCCAAATCCAGATTTCTAAAGTTCTAACTTGGGTGAAATTGAATGCTCTTCCACATGGAAACATCAAAACCCATAGAAAACCAACTAAAATAGATCAAAACATGCAAAAATCCGAAAATAGGAAGACTTAGATCTAGAACAATGGAGACTCCAAATCATAAAATGCCAAGAACTAATGTTGATCACCATGTCCCAATCTAGCAAATAGACAAATAAAAGAGGGTTCTCATGTAGTGGCAAGATGCACTTGCCCAGGGTTGGGAGAGTTGTGGAGGAAGGAGAAGAAGAAGAAGAAGGAAATTAATGGTAGAAGTTATGAGGAGAGAGAGTGGTAGGTGGGGGTTATAAAGAGGGTGAGTTGTGGTGTGTTGAAGGTGGAGTGTAGGTTAAGGTGTTCCAATGCATAATAAACCAAATCAAACCAACCCAATCCAATCCAATTAAAACCGAACCATGACAAAAACCCAAAATACGAGAAATACCGAAATTCCACAAATTGAGAAAAAATAAAAATACATGCCAAAATCCAGATACGAGTATAAATACGAAATACGAGAAATGAGGGTGACACTGTACCCGAATGAGTCCCCTTTCTTCCCTGTGTCATGATATACGGACACTGTGTCCGTGTGTTGAGGGCAAGAATGTATCGACCCCACCTTCCCTGCCCCACCCCTTCCCGACAGAATCCCCTCCCCGACCCCCTCCCCTACCCCCCTCCCCGACAGCACCCACCCCCACCCCCTCCCGACTCTCCCTCTCCGACAACACCCCCTCCCCGACCCCCCTCCCCCACCCCTCCCCGACCCTCCTCCCCGACAGCACCCACCCCCACCCCCCTCCCCCACCCCCTCCTCGACAGCACCCCTACTCGACCCCCCTCCCCGACCCCCCTCCCCCACCCTCCTCCCCGACAGCACCCACCCCCTACCCACCCTTTCCCCACCCCCTCCCCCCCTCCCCTCCTCCCTCCCCCCGGCCCCGACGACAGCCGACCCCCACCCCCCCGAAACCCGAAAATAGAGAGAGGAAAAGAGAGAGAGAGAGAGATAGCTTACCTGCGAGATCGATGGAGGGAGAGAGATCGCCGTAGGGAGTGAGATCGTCGGAGGGAGTGAGATCGCCGGAGAGAGAGAGAGAGGGGGAAGAGAGAGAGAGTATGTTTGAGGGGGAATGAAAAATTTCTTCCCGTCGGTTCAATTTAAGTTAGGGTACAGTATTTAGCGACGGACTAGCGACGGATATATCCATCACTAGTTAGTCGCTAAATACCCACTTGATTACCGACAGAACGTTCGTCGCTAGTCAGGCGCTAATTTTTGTGCCATTTTTTTTCCAGATTTTGTCGCCAAAATGTGCGACGTATTAGCGACAGAGATCAGTCCGTGGCTAAATTTTTGTCAAATTAGCGACGAAATTGTGACTAATTTTGATACTAAAAAAATAAAAAATTTGTCCATTGCTTTCTGACGATAGTCCGTCACAAGGTAGTCGCTAGTCTGTCGCTATTAGCGACGAATAAGATCCGTCGTTAATAGTCTGTCGCCAAATTGCTGTATTTTAGTAGTGCGAGTATATCCTAAACCTGCAAGCAAACTAGTGGGATATTAGTGCTTTCGCCCTCGCTGCACTGATCAAGACCCACTCACACCCAAACCAACACTAAGTAAATTTAGTGAAGCATGCATCTTTATTTGGTGATTTTTCTATTTAGCCTTAGGATCAGTTTCATGGCAATATTCAAACAGTTATCCATAGCAACTAAATCATAATTTTATCCAATACCGTGTCCCTACAACAGATACAGTTAGACATAATATGAACATAAAAATAGTGATCGTGCCCATCTCTATCTCGTTTTGCCTAGCCTACGATCGTCAGAAATTTATATAACCAATCATACAAATCACGCAACCAACCAAGCAAACTTAACGTAAGCATAAGGGTGGCAGGCTCTGTGCCTGCACCCAATGCTAGTCTTAGCCTACCGGTCCTATCTATATGAAGGTCACGACGTTCCGTACCGTAATGGACTGGTGCCTTAACTTGTAAGTCGGCGATCGCTTTGGCACGGGTTGCTAGACTACTACTTAAAGGATCCTAAACTTACTGGTATTATGGCTTATCACATCAATAGGAGGGTACAACCCGTCTGAATGAAGTGTACCACCAATACCCCTTAATTCCCTCCGAGGTCGAACGGTCCCGGCGCCTCGGCGATCCTACGTTCGAGGGAAGCACGCCCGTGCACGGGCCATACATCCAAGTCCATTGACCATATGCAACGCGTTCTAATTTTCATACAACCAAACAAGTTCGTCTATCTCTATTCCATTGGCACGATGTCCCGACTCAATATTTCTCAACTTATCGACCCGAAGGTCTTAACCATCTCGAAGGCACCGTGTCACATTCGACTGTTCCATCACAACATTCGTGCCATAAATATTCTCTTTATAATGAAGCCATCTTTTATGAGTCCCGTGCATCTACGTACACTTTGACACATATATCCTTTCTCCTTCAAGTCGTGCATTCGATGCACGCCTCGATACCGTATTTGTATGTTCTAAGCCTTAGTGTTCAATGTTCTTCCAAGTCGTGCACTTGATGCACATCTCGATATTGTCTTTCAATGTTCTAGCATCAATGTCCTATCGTGACTCGTGTACTTGATGCAAGTCACCTCAATTGCTCAATGTTCAATGTTTTATCTTAATGTTCGACACGGACTAAGACCTATACTCGATTCGAGCTATGCTTGTTAACTTGTAGCAACTTACGCATACAAGGATACATTTTATAAGGCGTGAAGGTGTAGGGGAGAAGAGTCATGAACCCGCCCACCTTAGTCCGATACACCTTGTCGTTTCGCCGAGCTGATGCAGCTCGATTCCATAACTTGGTTGCACGGCTAACTCTTCTGACTTAGCCATTCAATTGAGTTACTCGATTGATTCGGCCTACTGTGCCCATGCCTCAGTCTGTTGCAGGGCGAGGTTTTGGTTTTGGACACTTTAGTAAATAAGGCAAAATGTCGACTCTTACAATCCAGCGCAAAAGCATAGCCTGCACACAAATTCAACTAAAGTCAATATTTCTTCGAATCGGACTTATGCTTTGCATCGCTTCGATTTATAGATTCGAATCGACTCAAAGCTTCTTTCGGGTCAAAGTAACTCTTGCATCGATTCACATCGATAGTTCATCAGGTCAACGCAACTCTTCGAGTCAACGACTCATCGTAATGCACCGTTGCGGTGTGGGGCTTTACAATTGGCACCTTTGCCACTCCTCATAGGAAAGTGGGCTTCGCTTTGCATGAGATGTAGTATATCTCATATCTGCCGATCGGGGAGAACCCCTATAAAGAGTACGTGCCGACAGAGGATGAACTGGAAGATTTGGCCAAGAAGAATTATCGAATGGTGGCGGTCTTTGATGAGTTGCCGTGCCATTTTATGATCTGCACTCTTCTGTACAATACCAAGCCTCCCGAGACGTGTTATACATCCAAGTGGTTGTTATACCTTTTCTTAGGTCATGCCCATGAGAACAAGGTGCAGGAGCAACATAAATACGATCCTTGCCCTTTTGAGCCGCTCGATGCTTAAACTATTTTCAAGTTGATGAAGGACTCTAGCCGCGGCAACTCTAAGTTGGTCAAAGACTGGCGTGGCTATGTTGTCGATACTCCTCTTGAGAGCTATATAAGACATGGTGGCAAAACCTTATCCCCATAGGCCACTTTAGCAGGCTTTCTTTCTTTGTGGCTGCGAAGGTTTGTAGTTCTAGGAGCTTGTGCGATCGACCGGATCCATCAAAGCGTACTATTCGCCGCTATGCATTTAGTATTTGGGTATAATATGGATATACTGTCTGCCATGACGAGTCGACTAAATGCGGGACTTTGAGAATTTACTGACGCCATGATGGAGAATCCTAACTCTCGAAAGGATTTTCCTCGCACTAAGGTGCCATATACATATTTGTTTGGCTGGTTGTAACTACACCACCCTTCATTGATGGACCCCGCTCTTGGCATTGGAGGAGTGCTGGCATCGAACTTCATTGGTAGATTCACAAAGGCTAAATGGAAGGTAGAGTCCTTGCTTGATTACAGAAAAGCATTAAATATGGGTGCAGACTGGAAAATTTTCTCCATTACTCCCCCACCTAGGTATGAGGATTTCTCGACTTCTATGGTGGACTTAGAGCCATTTGCTTTCCATCCACCTCCAGACGCTTTTTCTTAGCAGAAGATGATCAGGCCTTCTCATCTAGTGTATCGGTTCGAGAATAATTATTGCTTAGAGCCTTATTTGCCAAGCCGCTTTGCTCGCCAGTTTGGCTACGATCAGATGCATGTCGGGAATGCGATGACGTGTCTTAAAGCCTTCGAGCATTTGATCGTTGGCGCTCAGGGATGGGGATATTTTAGTGCAAGAGGCACGAAAGCTGTATTCACCATGACCTCTGCCAATTTTGAGGACGGTCTGCATATGCTGGGCTCATATACACGTTTTTATACTTCAGCCAACACCTTCTTTGAATGTTATTCAATGGCAGATAGCTTTGTCGGGATGAAGAAAGCGCTTGATGGGAATAAGGCCACCATTAATTTGACTGAGGCTGAAGAGAATGTTCCTGCCGATGAACCTCTGGAAACCATGGATGTGGGTTTCCATGACGAAGTTCAGGACCCACTGTGCATCCTTCTCAAGAAACGAAAAGAAAAGTCTCCCGTGAAGAAGGCGAGCAAAAAACAAAAGACTGGGATGTCTTCCACCCAGTTAGGTCATGATGATCCTCTTTCACCTGCTGTGGAAAAGAAGAAAACGAAGGAGACATCCGCTATCGAGAAGCCTGTAGCCAGGACCAGACTTCAGATGCGACAAATAGAAGCTGAGCTCTCGCCTGCAGCAACCACCTCTCTCGGAGGATCGACGTCCCCCTTTCAGAGAGAGGGCACGATACTGGAGAGAAAATATGTCACGACCCGTACCCAGTGTAAGGGCACGAGAAGTGTGTACGTCCAGCCTACGCCGCAGTCGGCGGTAGAACGCTGTCCTAGGTCACAACATCTAGCAATAATATACCTGTACAATGATATACACTCTAAAAGGAGGATAATGTAAAGGTACAACTCAATCACAACATCTAAGATGGTATAAGAAGAAAAGATGTAAAGATAAGATAAAAAAAATAATCTCCAACCAGCTACAAATGAGAGTAATATCTGAATATACAAACATCTATCAATATCCAGAAGCTTTAAGTACATAAATAAGACAACAAAGGGGAAACTAGTCTAGAATATAATCTAGACAATAGGCAAGTCTTTAACAACTGTAGGATCCTCCTGAGGGTCTAAGTCACCGGTGTCATCTAAGCCTGTGCCATAATATGTAGGACAGAACTCCTCATCACCTGTAATATTTTCAACAGTCCAATCAGGACGGGACCGAGCACAATACATCTCACGCAGTTCATATTTTGACAGGAAATATAAAGCATGTGATAGGCTAAGATACATAAAATGCTGTAAGAAATAAACATGAAAAGAAGAGAGAAACTGATAAACAAAACTATCTATATATGATAATAGAGAACTGTAAGTGACTATGTGATTTAGAGTACAAGATAGACATGTGAACGACTTGATTTGCACATGATTATACTAAAGAGTTTGTACATAATTGCACTACTTTAGAATTATTCACATGACTATTTGTACTCTCCTATGCCCCAATCAATATACAGAGATCTGGATAAGTTATGTTATTGTACATGATAGTTTATACATGAAGCTCATGACATCATGAGAGTAGATGAGAGCACATGAGTATACATGAATAATAAGAGTACACAGAATACATGATGTTCGTAAAAAGTACATGACACGATGTATTTGATGCACCTGAGGGGGATAACATCTCATATAAAGATCCATATAGTACTAATCCATGTTAATGTCGTGTCAGCATCAAGTAAATTAAACTATGACAAGAATATAATTTCTAACAAGTATAAAACGGTCAGAGAATGTACTCGCCTGATATCCTGGCTGTCCGATGAGAATATAAGTCTGAGCTGGAGTATCTGAAATACGACCATGACGTGTCCCCGTGTCACACGAGACACGTATCAGATGCGACTGAATCGTGCGCGCGTGTCTGTACGAAATCAGTGCGGCTCGATTTGGGAGTCCGACACGAAACGAGATGATATGGCACTTGGGGGCTGACATGTCAGTCATGTCCCCAAGCCAAACACCAAGTTTTGCGTGTCCAAGTGGCACAGACACTACGTACTGCCACCTGATCAGCAGGGCACACGTGCGCGTGTCTCGTGTTATGGTTCGTGTCCGATTCTGGAGACGAACACGACTCAAAACGTGCTCAGTCCAATACAAAATCAAAAGTCATGCATAGATCTACAAATCCATTCAATTAGATTTCAAAATTACGAACAAAATTTTTTTTGTGGCATTTCATCAAACACCAATACAAGAACACTGATACGTGTCCGATACGGATACCAAATCAATACAAATTCCTACAAAACTCATCCTACAGCTAGGGGACACCTAGATTTATGCATCTACGGGAATAATTCATGAAATTATAGAGTTTTGGAGAGATTATCTATTGAGATGAATTCCTATAGAAAGCTTCAATTGTGTAGATCCTCCTTGCGCCTCCAAACCTCCAATGCACTCCATTTTAGAATTTTCTCACCATCAATAATTTATAAACAATGATCAGAACCTAATGCAAAAGACTAGGTTTTAAAAGGAGAAGAAATAAAAAAGTTAGGAGGGATACTTAGTTAGGTTTTCCAGGAGAGAAGGAATGAAAAAGAGAGAAGAATTCTCAACATAAGATATTAAATAAGTTTTCCCCCCTTGACCTAACTTGGCCGCCCACAAAATGATGGGCTAGGGTTTCCTAATGGTTGGGCTTGGGCCTCTTTTCTATGGTTAAAATAAAACATTAATTAAAAAGAAGTTTCTAACTAGACCCTAATCAACATGCTAATTAGCTCCTAACCTGAAACTAACTAGAGTAGGATTTCTAACCCTAACTAAACATATTACTAAGTCACTAATTCAAGGTGAGTCACTAGGCTAGGTTGCACCAAGGCTACACTGTTACAGGCCAAAATCATAACACCAATAATATAATATATAAAAATAATCAAAAGAATTTACAATTACCAAAATGTCCTTAAATAGAAAGATGGATGTGACAAATCTACCCTCCTTAAAAGAATTTTGTCCTCGAAATTAAAGACAAAAATGAATAGATGAGAAGGATAGAAAAGTCATACCTCACGACGGAAAAAGATAAGGATATTTATCGCACATCTCGTCCTCCCTCTCCCAGGTAGACTCACCTGGAGAGTGGTGTCTCCAAGCTACGCGAACCAAGGTTATCGTCTGGTTCCTCAGCACCTTCTCCCGTCGATCCAGAATCTTCACAGGCTGTTCTGGATAACTAAGAGTAGGGCCCACCTCGATCTTGAAATGGTCCAGTACATGGCTGGGATCTGCCATATACTATCTCAACTGTGACACGTGAAATCCATTGTGGACTCCCTCTAATACAGGGGGCAAGTCCAGTCTGTATGACACGTCACCGACTCTTTCGCTGATGACGAAAGGTCCGATGAAACGCGGACTAAGCTTTCCACCTCCACCAAAGCGAATAGTACCACGTGTCGGAGATAACCTCAGGAATATCAGATCTCCAACCTAGCACAAACATGGTCTCAAGCTTAACTATAATAATCACTTGATCAAACAAAAATCATAAAACAAACAGAATCCTAATTCTAAATCTAAGCTGTACCTCAAACTACAAAGGTCATCGGTGGCTATCGGCCCATTGCTGCTGTCTGTCCTGCGCCACGCGAAGTCGATCTCTGATGAGCTTCACCTTCTCGGCTGCGTCAACAACCATCTCAGGTCCCAATAAAGCTCGCTCTCCAACGTCATCCCAAGACAAGGGTGTTCGACATCTACGCCCGTACAGTGCATCGAATGGTGACATCCTAATGCTGGCCTAGAAACTGTTATTGTATGCAAACTCCACTAAATTCAAATAATCCTCCCAGGAGCGTCCAAAATCTAAAACACAAGTCTGCAGCATGTCCTCGAGTGTCTGAATAGTCCTTTCTGACTGTCCGTCCGTTTGAGGTTGGTATGCAGTACTGAACTTGAGCTGAGTGCCCAAACTAGTCTGCAGACTCCACCAGAAATGGGAAGTAAAGCGACTATCCTGATCCGAGACAATGCTTACCGGAACTCCGTGTATCCTGACAATTTGTCGTATATACATCTCTGCTAGCCTCTCAGTCGATGTACCCACTTTAAATGGCAAAAAGTGGACTGATTTGGTCAACCTGTCTACGATGACCCAAATTGTGTCTTTTTCTCCTGGTGTACGCGGCAATCTAGAAACAAAGTCCATCGTGATGTGCTCCCACTTCCACTTCAGAATGGACAATGGCTGTAACAGTCCTCCTGGCCTCTGCCTCTCTGCCTTAACCTGCTGACAGACTAAACATCTGGCTACGAAGCGAGCTACCTCCCGCTTCATCCCATACCACCATACATAATCCTTCAGATCCCTATACATATTGTTGGTACCTGGATGCATAGAGTACTAAGAGCGATGGGCCTTCTGCATAACCTGCTTCCGAAGCTCTCTGCTAGGCACACACAGTCTGGAACCGTGCCTCAATGTGCCATCCTCTGCAAGAATAAACTCATCATCCACCAATCTTGCTCGAACCCGCTCTCGGATACACCGTAGAGTAACATCTTCGAACTGAGTTGACTTGATCCTCTCCATCAGGTTCGAATGAATCTGAAGGCCCCACATCTGAATCTGAACTCCTGGCATAATTACCTCAATCCCCAGGCTCTCTAAATATGCTAACAAGTGACGGTCAATCGTCAAACACATAGATACCGGATACCTACTCAAGGATCGACAACTATGTTGGCCTTCCTTGGGTGATACTACAAAGAAATGTTGAAGTCCTTCATCAACTCCAACCATCTATGCTACCTCATATTGAGCTCTTTATGTGTAAATACATACTTTAAGCTTTTGTGGTCTGTGAAGATCTCCACACGCTCTCCGTATAGATAGTGCTTCCATAACTTAAGAGCAAAAATAACTGCCGCCAACTCCAAATCTTGGGTAGGATAGTTCTTCTCATGCGGACGTAATTGCCTAGATGCATAGGCAATCACCTTTCCGTGCTGTTGCAAGACACAACCCAGACCCTTCTCTGAGGTGTCACTGTAGATAGTGAACCCGCCTGATCTTGATGCCAATATCAAAATCGGGGCTGTCGTCAGTCACTTCTTCAACTCATCGAAAGCAATCTGATATTCTTCTGACCAGATAAAATCTGCGTCCTTTCGGGTTAGCCTAGTCAATGGCTCTGAAATCCGAAAGAAATCCTGAACGAACCTCCTGTAGTAGCCTGCTAATCCCAGAAAGCTCCTGATCTCCGCAACTGAACTCGGTGCTGTCCATGCCTCAACTGCTCTAATCTTCTTCGGGTCTATTAAGATCCTATCTTCGGTCACAACATGACCAAGAAAATCAACTTGATCCAAAAAGAACTCACACTTCGAAAGCTTACCATAAAGCTGCTCTTTTCTGAGAGTCTCCAGAACCACTCTCAGATGCTCCTCGTGCTCCTCTGGGTCTTCGAATATACCCGGATGTCGTCGATGAACACCACCATAAACTTTTCCATGTACTGGTGGAACACCTTGTCCATCAAGTTCAAAAATACCGTCGGGGCATTAGTTAACCCAAACGACATCACTATGAACTCAAACTGGCCATACCGGGTCCTGAATGCTGTCTTCGAAATATCCTCCTTCTTCATCTTCACTTGATGGTAACCTGACCTCAGATCAATCTTGGAGAATACCTTCGCTCCGCTCAACTGATCGAAGAGATCATCGATCCTCGGTAACGGGTACTTGTTTTTGATCGTGAGGCTGTTGAGAGCCCTGTAGTCGATACACATCTGTACCGATCCATCCTTCTTCGGCACAAAGAGTACTGGTGCACCCCATGGTGAAGAACTCGATCAGATTAAGCCTTTGTCCTGTAACTCATCCACATGCTTCTTCAACTCCACTAGCTCGTTGTTGTTCACTCTATAGACGTGCTGAGATATCGGCTCTGCACCGGGCACCAAATCTATAGAGAACTCCACATCTCTGTCCGGAGGTAACCTTGACAACTCCAAAAATACATCCATAAACTTAGCTATCAATGGATGTGGCACGCTCTGCTCCTCTACTGAAGCTCCGCAGAAGACTCCGCTGCTCTGGTCCGTCTTTCGTCTGGTGAACTCGAACTCTGGCTCTCCTGGCACCCTGAAGAGAACTCAACCACCGCGACAATCTATACTGGCATGGTGTCTGCTCAACCAATCCATACCGAGTACAATATCGTAGTTCGGAAATGGCATTACGAGCAGACTCACATCCAATTCTCGGCCTTCTAAAACTACTCTCTGATCCTTGTAAACATCACTGACGAGGATGATACCACCCCTATTCGTGATCTTGCAAGTCTTAGGCAATGGTTCAAAAGAAAGCTGGTGTCTCACAGCAAAAGATACAGACACAAAACTATGGGAAGCCCCCGAATCAAACAAAGCGAAAGCAGGAAAGGAGTCAAGAAGAACAGAACCTGCTATCAGATCTCCCACTGTCTCTGCATCCTCGGCTGACATGGCGAAGGTACAGAGCCTAAAAATCAAGTTGCGCCCTGAATATACTAATCAGTGATCAAATTGCTCCCCAAAAATTAGGTTACGCCACTGATATGAAACTCAGAGAACAGACTGCGCCACTGATCAGGTTGCGTCTGATATCAGACTGCGCCCAGTCTTTTTATGCCAAAACCTACGTGGCATCTGACACTTAATGGTCATCATTACCTGACAACACTGACAACTGACACAACAGTGAACGAAGAAAATCTCTTCGAATCCTGTGAATTGTGCCGCTCAAGAAAAGTTGGTGGACAGCTGTCCTGTACGCTTCGTGAGTTGCGCCTAGGCGCAATCTAAACAAAATCCTTAGTTGCGCTTAGGCGCAAACTGAATGACTTTTTCTCAGAAGCTGCCACGTGTATAGGCGCAACCCAAATCAAGCACAGTTTGACTTGTTGACTGAAGCTCGTGCAACCTGATAAAGTTGAAACAACTTACATTCTAAAGCAGGATGACATGGCGCACATGCCACCAATCTCTCAAGATGTGTCTACTATCCTGTACACGACCACGCACATCTCAATTATATGATATCATGCGTCTAAATACAGTTAGTACATGATTGACAACTGAATAAAAGTTGGCGCAACAGGAGGTTAGCACAACTCAATGTGACACAATCCAGCTTCGCGCACCATCAGAATAACTGCTAAAACAGTTATTTCAAGAAATCTATAAATAGAGTTTTCAATCATTATCAGACACACACACAGAGATCAAAAACTCTTGTAAAATTGCTGCTGCGTTCTCTAGAGGCTATAGTCTTCAAGTTCACATAGTCCAAGGGATAAAGTGATCGTCTTCTGATCAGATTTCTAAAGTTGTACTTCCCCAGAATTCATTGTACTTTGTACTCTTTTACAAGTTTGGAATAAACAAATTTTGTTTTTTTATAAACAAAATGGCGACTCTACTGGGGACGACTTTCTCCTCCGACGAGAAGGTGACAACTCAATGTGACATTACGTCGATCGGCAAGACGCAGAAGACTCTGGTTGTTCAAGTCAACCAGACAGCCTACGAGAATATGATCAACACCAAGAGCAACAAGCGCATGGTAGCTATTGCCAAGAACAGGACTGTGTGGACTCCTAAATCTCCTACAGTCGCTGTTGCCCAGGCGCAACTTGAGTGCTCAATGACCAAGGCACAATCTGCCTCAGTGGCTCCATCACAGCCTGTTTCTGTTGCTAGGGCACAATCTGCTCACCCTGCTGCCCATGCGCAGTCTACTACTATTTTTGCTGCCAAGGCGCAGTCAGTTCAAGCTACTGTCGAGGCACAGTCTACCAATATTGCTGCCAAGGCACCACCAGTAGTCCGTAGGACTATGGCGTAACCCAAGCAATCGGCAGCCCAGGCGCAATCAGCTACTCTGGCGCAACTCAAGGGAACTAGTCTTTTGGCTATTCCCTCTTCCAATTCTTAAGTTCTAAACTTGGAGAATTCATGTCCTAGTGTCAATACTAGACAGAACAAAGGAAAAGGTCCTTTGACATTTCCTCAATTGGCATAATCTATGCCTAAAATGGTCACACAATAGAACAAAGGAAAACGCTTCTTAGCTAACCCTATTCAAAATAAAAGAAAGCACCCTTTGGTCTTTCCTTAAACTTCCCTGGTCTATGACTCAGAGAAAGACGTATCAGATTCTATTCCTATAAACAGAGGTCCTCGAATCTCTGATACCGGAAAGAATACTGATCAGAGATGTATCTTACCTACCCCTATGGGGTTTGGTCAAGACCTTCCTACCTTGTAAATTTTAAGATCCAAGCAAGAAAAATTGAAGGTATCACAAACAGAGACACCAGAAGCAGAATTTTTAGATTTACGCACTTATCTCAATAGGCGTCAACCAATATCAACTTTGGCGAAACGTAAGAACCCTATACCAAAGGCCAATCTGCACCAAAAGCCAAAGTTTGAAAAGAACCCATCTACCTATGCTAATGAGTTGAGTACATCTTTGTACACTCAAGGAACGAAACACCTGAAGAATAGGAGACATGTTCCTAACATCATTAAAGAATATGTTTCTCCGACTTCTTCTTGTCCTGTTGTTGTAACTGATCTCCGGCAACGTCTTACACAAAGATGGAAGACTACGGAAATGTTTTCCTCGCCTCCAAATCGTGCTTCAAATCGCCACTGCCTACATGAAGTTGTCATCAACTATTGTTGCCAATCGGCTCGATGATCTGTCTTCGATCGTCTGAACTATGCTTCAACTCCTGAATATATAATAGAAGATGAAGATGAGCTATTATATGCTTCTGTTAACATGACTTCTCAAGGCACTAGGGGTAGGAAACGTCCAAGACGTAATGCATCCCATAATCCCAGTCAGTAATACTTAGATCGGATCCATGCATCCAGTGAAGGAGTCTTTCAATACACTAGATCGAGAAATCGACATTTGAACCAAGGTGTCTTTAATCAAGAAGATCTCCCTATCACCCATATGGGAGAGGACTCTCTTTCAGAGTTTGATGCAGATAGTGAAAGTTCTGAATAAACTATCTCATCAACAGCTGCAAGAGAAGTGACGGCATATACCATTATGAAAGATCAAGATGCCTCTACGTCAACCAGCCAAGAGCAACGAATCGTTGCATTAGAAGACAAATTAAAAACCATGGCAGAAATGGTTGTAAGCATGCATACCATAATGGTGGCTCAACATACAGTGCCCCCAATTGTAAACCCTGCTACAAATCCCGAGCTTATAGAATCTTCTGTACAGCCCCTCAGGTTGCTTCTGTGCCAATTCAAGCTGATCCAAGTCAGTCTAATGCTGGGGGTGGTAATTACCACGCTGTTCCTCCTCCTAACACTTCTAACCAGCCTACCAATTTTCAAACATCAGGAGATGCTAATGAACCTGTAAAACTCTTAAGCACTCAGTTTGAAGCCTTCAAGCAGAAGGATGGCCTGCAAAGACTGGGCATAAAGCAACCATATCCTACAGAGTGGAAGAAAGTTCCATTTTCTTCTAAGTATAAGCTTCCAACCATTATGCTGTTTGATGGCAGCACTTCTCCAAGTCAGTACATCAATCATTTTGAGGTGATGACTGATCAATTATAGCCAAATGATGCTCTCCTTACCAGTATGTTTGTCGGTTATTTAGCCGGTGCAGCATATGACTGGTATCGTAGCCTGCCTGATGGCTGTATTACTTCTTTTGCTGGTTTCAAGCAAATATTCTTAGAACGATTTTATGAGGGAGTCAATGACATGACGATGTCTGCCCTTATTAAAATTAAACAGAGGCACAATGAATCCACATAGAGTTTCATTGAAAGATTCTGCCGAGAGGCACTCAAAATGCATTTAGGTACTCCATCTGCTGTAACAATAGACACTTGCAAATCAAACTTGTTGCCTATTATCAGTATGTGGCAGGATCTACACAATTTCAGGATTGGCCTTCTTTCATTGTTAATACAAAGGCGGCAGAAGTTAGTGCCGAAAAGTTCAAGCAGTTAGGAGTCCAGATGACTCATCCTAACCAAGATAAACATTCTACACCCGGGGGTATTAATCACCAGAATAACTGCAAGAATAAAGAAACTGGCCATTAATCTCAAAGGCAAAGAGTTTTTGGCTGTCAATGTTACTCAGACGGCATCCACCCCATCAGCACCACTGCAAAAGTTAACTCGTCCAAAAGAAGAGTATTCTTTCGATGAAGATGATACTTTAAGCATCTTCGATTGCTTGATCAAAAGCAATAAGCTTCAGCTTCCAAAGGCAGAGCGACCAGAAGAAGTTGGTAAAACTGATCACCCTAAATACTGTATTTATCACAGATTCATAGGGCATCCAACCAGAGCATGTTATGTGCTCAAGGGCAAAATCCAGGAGTTGTTCAACTCTGGAGCAATTACTCTACAGCAGGACGAGAAAACAGTGACTGCTAATGTAGTTTCTCTCCAATTCGGTGATTTTCTACCATAACTCGTACAAGATGGTGCTGTCCCCATTCCAAGGACTACTCTGGAAATTGTGAAAATCGTACCTCCTCAAAATGAAGGTCTTGTTCTGCTGTCAACTGATAGAGGAGAGATTATGTGGATTCATCCAGATCTGGTGGAAAAATTTGAAACGCCTTCCTCTTCTAAGAAAAAGAAGCATTCCAAGTCTAAATCCAAGAACTGCAACATGGTATCTTTTGAACCAATAACAGAAGAAGAAATTCTAATGGACACTAGATCTGGGAAACCCTATCTTCGGAAGTATTCCAAAAATCAAGAGAACCCTGCTCTATCCCCGGATGCTCTTCCTCCATCATCTTCTCCTGCTGAATATACACCATCTACATCCTTGCCAGTGGTCGAGCCATCTTCTCCTAAGCCAACATCAGCAGACAAGGAAAAGCAACCTGTTCGCTTTGATCAAGCATTGAAGAAGTCATCATCTCTTGGACTTGAAAAGCCTTACAATTTTGACATATTGGCTCAATTGGCCAATACTCCAGCAAGATTGTCAATCTTTGAACTTTTATGTCTCTCAAAAGTAACTCGTGAGACATTAAGTGAAGCCTTGATGCAGGCTGACGCTTGTTTGACTCTTCTCAAGAAGCCCGAAAAAGAGCCAGTCAGCTGTGCACATTGTCGTAGTGTATTTGAATTAATGCCCAATATCACTTTTATGTTAGAAGACAATCATCATGATCGTCCTCTCTATTTTATGGGGTATGTAGACACCATAAAAGTCAACCGCATTCTGATTGATCTCGGGCCTGCACTTAGCATCATGCCGAAGTCCTTTCTGGATGCTTTGAAAATCCCAGTACACAATCTTTCTACAACTATCACTACCATCCTGGGATTCAATCAAGGAAGAAGTGAACCTTTGGGGAAATATGCCTAAAACTTCAAATTGGCAATCTTCGTATAAAGGTAACTTTCTATGTTATTGACAATCATGGCTCATACAATGCTTTATTGGGAAGGCCATTCCTCCATGAACACAATATTGTACCCTCTACGCCCCACCAATGTTTCAAATATGTGGATGGTAATGGAGAAGTCCAAAAAGAGGTTGCAGATCTGAATCCTTTCAAAAGAGTTGAAGCATACTGCAACGATTCTCGTATGTACAAAGAAGAATTCATGAAGGTGGTACTAGCAATGGACACAGATGAAGAACAGAAGAGTATACCTAATGATACTCTGGTGATTCCGGTCAAAGGACGTAACTCCTGTCCTCAGTCTTCCAAACCTCTGACTATCTATCTTCCTTCCCATGAGAAGCGACCTAAAGGTGATAGTCAAGAACAAAGGGAGCTCACCTCTTCTGAGCCGCTTGTAATCGATCTTCGTCGCAAGAAGCTCCCTCCTCCTTCTCGTTCTTCTTCTCTCCCTCTTGTCATCAATCTGACTAAGCCTGCTAAGGCTAAAGTCCCTATTGTAAATGATGGTGTAAAAATCAATAAAGCATCTCCTTTGCAATATACTGATGTCTTTTACTATACTCAGTGTTATCTGGATATACTAGATAGCTTAAAACCACTTACAATAGAAGTCGTATCATCTCGACAAAATGTGGTATCACTGGATTCAATACAAGAGTCGTACTTCTTAGTACCGTCTCGAAAGAAAGATGAAAAGTCAATATTATTCAACAAAAGAGAAGAACCAAAATTCATGATCTATAATGATAATAGAGATAATACAGGAAGGCTACAATTACGATGCTATAGTCCACAATCTAAAGCCATCATCTGTAAAATGGGCTATGATTTCAGAACAGGTCTCAACAATGGTAAAGGAAGGCGAACCCCTCTTCGTATTGCTGTTCCAAAAGGAAAATCACAACAATACCACAATAAAACGAAACGAGGACTAGGTTATATGTCACCACTTCCAACTCCAGAACCTTCTAAATCTGATGAGGAAGAACGTTCAAACTCTTCTGATTCTATCTCATGGGATTCTGATACCAGCATCGATCATGTTCATATGGTGATAGTATCTTCTAACATGGTGTCTGTCGAATTCTCAAAAGATGACGAAAGTAACATTGAAGAAGCTATTGAAATAGACCCTTGGACATAAAGGATGGACAATCAGTGGAAACTTTGTTTTGAATAATGAGAACCACCTACTGAGGATCAACTGGTCCAGATCGATATTGGAGAGGAAGGTGCATCACGACCAATCTTCATTAGCAAAAATCTTCTAGATGCTGATAAACAAGAATTAATTCACCTTATTCGTGAATACATCGACGTCTTCGCCTGGAGTTACGAAGATATGCCAGGATTAGATCCTCAAATTGCAACTCACAAGCTTAACATTTTACCGAATGCCAAACCGGTCAAACAACAACAACGACGATTCAAGCCTGAAATGATGGATGCAATTGATGATGAAGTCAAAAAGCTTATAGCTTGTGATTTTATCAGAGAAGAACAACATCCTGACTGGGTGGCCAATGTCGTCCCAGTCCTGAAGAAGACCGAAAAGGTTCGAGTTTGCATAGACTTTCGGGATCTCAATGATGCTTGCCCTAAAGACGAATACCCTCTCCCAATTACTGATGTTATGATCGACAATACATGTGGATTCGAACGAATTTCTTTCATGGATGGGTTTTCTGGATATAATCAAATCCGGATGAATCCTGAAGATGAAAGACATACTTCGTTTCGTACTCCTCGAGGAGTGTATTGTTATACAGTCATACCGTTTGGTCTTAAGAACGCAGGTACAACTTACCAGCGGACTATGAGTACTATCTTTTGAGATCATTTGCGAAAGACTGTCGAATGCTATGTTGACGATATTGCTGTCAAAAGTCGTCTCAAAGAAGATCACATTCAAGATTTAAGAACTATCTTCAACCTAATGCGCCAGCATCAACTCGAAATAAACCCCACCAAGTCTTTTTTGGGTGTCTCTAGTGGTAAATTTTTCGGCTTCGTCATTACCTCTAAAGGTATACACGTTGATCCCGAGAAGATCAAAGCCATTCAAGAGATGCATCCTCCACGTAACCTAAAAGAGCTACGAGGATTCCAAGGTCAGCTTGCGTACATCAGGCGGTTCATTTCGAATTTATCTGGATGTTGCAGACCATTTACTCAATTAATGAAGAACGGTGTATCTTTCGTTTGGACGAAAGAATGTCAACGAGCATTTAGTGACATAAAGCGATATTTAATGAGCCCACCGGTTCTTGTACCTCCAATCTCAGGAATACCTTTTTTAATGTATGTCCGGGCAATGGATCATTTATTGGGAGCTTTGCTAGCTCAAATGTACAAGGAAGGTCATGAACAAGCCATCTACTATCTTAACTGAACGATGATTGGAGCTGAACATCGTTATAGCCCAGTGGAGAAGGAATGTTTAGCCTTAATATTTGCTGTTCAGAAGATAAGACATTATATCATATGCCAAACTATTCATGTCATATCCTGAGTCAATCCTCTTCGAGTCTTAATGAGAAACCAAGTACACTTAATTCTAGGCTTGCCACTTCGGCCATATTATTAGCACAATATGATATGGTTTATGTTCCTCAAAAGTCTGTGAAAGGCCAAGCACTTGCTAACTTTTTAGCAGTTCATCCTGTTCCTGAAACATCTAAACTCTATGATGAGATTCTGGACGAAACTTTGGAATCAAATATGATCTCGGAAGAATTTCCTACTTGGAGATTATTCTTTGATGGAGCTTCTAGAATTGGACCTGGAGGTACTCTTGTTGTGGGAGTGGGAATTGTTCTCGTTTCACCCGAGGGATTAACTATTCAAAGGGCTTATTCTTTAGATGAATCGTGCTCTAACAATGTGGCAGAATACAATGCCTTGTTCATTGGACTCCAAGTGGCTAAACAACTGGATATTGAATATCTCGAAGTATATGGCGACTCTAAACTGATTATTAATCAGGTTAGAGGCATATATGAAGTCCGACATCAAGATTTGGTACCATACTATGAAGCAGCAACCAGGATAGCTTCTTCATTTAAAGGGTTCTTCATCGAACATGTACGTCGGACATGCAATACAGAAGCTGATGCCTTAGCTAACCTAGCTGCAGTTGGCAGTTCCAGTCAAAAGGTACAGATGGTTGTTATCTCTAATAGAGAACTATTCTGTATTGAAAACAACCACAACATTGAATTCCGCAACCTAACTGAAGTCAATGTCCTTAGCGAGGATTGGAGAGTACCTTTCATTAATTTTGCAGTGCATGACATTTTGCCAGAAGATCCTAAAGAAGCTAGAAGTATCCGTCGTCGATCACTTTGATTCTATTATAATCATACTACTAAGACACTATATCGAAGAACTTTTGATGGATTACTCTTGAGGTGTCTCGCTGGTGATGAAACAAAACAGATATTACGTGAGGCTCATGATGGTGTTTGTGGAGCACATCAACCTGGTCCTAAACTACCAGATCGTATCCGACGTATGGGCTACTACTGGCCCTCTATGGTATCAGATTCTATTGATTATGCAAGAAAATGCTGTGTATGTCAAATTCATGCAGATTTTATTCATCAACCGTCGAAATTTATTCATCCAACTGCAGCCTTATGGCCTTTTGAAGCTTGGGGCATGGATATAATTGGTCCCATCAATCCTCCTTCATCTAAAGGACATCGGTTCATCTTAGCTATAACCGATTATTTTTTCAAGTGGGCCGAAGCTATACCTTTGGCGAAAGTAAAAACTAGTAGCGCTATCAATTTTATCAAACATCATGTGATATACAGATTTGGTGTCCCTCGTCGAATCATCCATGATAATGGGCCACAATTTATTAGCCAGAAGTTTAATAGGTTCTGTGATGACAACAGAATCAATAATGTCGCCTCTACAGCCTATAATCCTGCGGCTAACGGGTTGGCTGAAGCATTCAACAAGACCATTAGCAAACTCCTCAAAAAGTTTATCTCTATTAACAAATGTAATTAGAGTGATAAACTCGGAGAATGTCTATGGACATATCGCACTACCGTCCGTAATCCCACAGGTTGCACACCTTTTTCTCTGGTATATGGATGTGAAGCTGTGCTACCTTTGGAAATTCAAATCCCATCATTGAGACTCGCCATTGCTAATGAGCTTACTACAGACAATAATGATCGTCTTCGGCTTCAAAAATTAGAGGCGCTCAACGATAAAAGGTTATTAGCTCAACAACATATCGAACTTTATCAGGCCCAGATTTCAAAAGCTTTCAATCGCAAAGTCAGAGTGCGAACATTTCAAGAAGGTGAGTTGGTTCTTACAGTCAGACGTCTTATGACTATGACACATATGAGCAAAGTTAAGTTCGAGGCAAAATGGGAAGGACCGTATGTGATAAATAAAGTCTTCTCCAATGGAGCCTATCAATTAACAGATATGGATGTCAGAGTTGCTATGATGCCCATCAATGGCAAATTTCTAAAAAAATATTATGTATAAAGACAAAATGTACTTTATTTTCAGAGATATGATGTAAATAAAAGTTCATTTTTTATTCAAAAGCAGAATGGAATTACTTAATATTACGGACGGGGAGGAGGCCCTGATCCTTCATGATTAAATACAAAGTTCTCCAACCGTTCAAACATCTCGTTGTCTGAACGTACCAGGAACTCACAAACAGCCATCCTCAATGCCTCTTCTTCGGCAATTTTTCCAGGCTTCACTAACTTGGAGATTAAATCCTGTCCTGGTGCAGGAGGAACAGTTGTGCTTTCGCCCCTTTCTTTTTAAGAAGGCACTGGAGGCTCAGCAAGGGAAGTCTTGGTTTCTTCTTCAGTCTTCGGAGCAATCAAATCTTTGGAAGACATTTTTTTCTTGCACAGAAAGAAAAGAGATTGACAATATTTACAAAAGTTTTGTTCTATTTATAGGCAGAACAACTAAGTAATCAGCCTTGAGAACTGATACGACTTTTGGAAAGAGGCACAACTGTTCGTTCATTTCTAACAGTTCATTCATAACCGACTCTTCATCTTCCCTTCTTCGAAACTGACGTGCTTGATTCATTCGCTTTCTTCTTCGAAAGTTTAAACAACCATTCATTCATTCAATATTTCTTCCTCGGAAATTGAAGTGAATGATTACCCATTCATTCATCATAGTGAGAGGTCATGTCTCTTACAAACTTGAATTCCGAATATTCACGTCAAAATAACTTGCCACATTCATAATCCTCTCTGATTTCTGTTATCTATGACAGCATAGCAAAATCAAATTATAAAAGAGAGAGAGAGAATAATGAGATAATTATTTCTTTATTCCTTCTTTAAAAGCATAGATACATCTTGATGAAAATCTATTACATCTTGGATTTTTATTCTAATGAAGGTCTATTACATCTTTGGATCATCCCATCGATAATGAAGGTCTATTACATCTTTGGATCTTCTTATTTGTTGGTGGCAACTCCTTGTCGTCTCGACCTGAAGCAACGAGCCAAACAATGTAATTAACTCTGGTCTTCTCTCTCAGAAAGACGAGAAGAGAACCCTAGAGTACAGCAACCCAAAAATGAGCTGCTGTCAATACAACTGGTGGAGAGAAGACAGCCCGCCAGGGAAACTAGGAACGAGATCAGCCTTGTGATACAATTCCTAGTTCTGTATCTTCACCATCCAACTCTCATGTGTATAGGGTCTTCCTACCATTTGAGGAAGACCCTTCTTAACATGAAGAGTCCTGAGCTGTCTGATTTGAGTGTCAGAACCATATGAGCTGTCTGATGTGAGTGTCAGAAGAATGTTCTCCACAACATCCAAATCACCAATGCCAGTTCTGAAGAAGCTCGCTAACCAAGTCCCTGCAAGTATCAATAAAATATAAGAAGTTAGCAAAATCTATCAGCATTATGCATCTACAAACAGGCGCACATCATCATTGTGCCTACAAATAGGCGCATATCAGTACTAAGCACTGATCAAACAAGTGTATGTCAGCAATACGTGCCTCTGATCGGAGATAAACACTGGACCACAGTGTGCGCCTATTCTCAGAAATGGTTAGCGCATATCAACAGTGTCTACACCATTCAAATCGATACTTTTCTCTGAAAGTGGTGCGAAAGAAGAATATTCATACCATTGATTCTTCGTCGAGACTTACCAATTTTTAAAGACACAACATGCAGGCAAATAACATCAGGATGAAGTAGCGCAAGTGAAACCTTATGGGAAGATATTTGTTTTGAGAGAGTATGAATGATTCTTTCATTTTTGGATGTCCTTTTTAAATATGTTAAAGATGTGGTGGGTGCGTCGTTCTAGGATCCTATTTTGGGAAAGAACTAAAAATGGGCATCTAAAACCTTGTAACGACTGCCATGTGTTCTTCAGAAGAAACAGTAAAACGAAGAATTAGCTAAAAGAATATGTCCATGAGCATCATTCGAAATCACAGCCACACAAAATCAGAAATTTTAGGTTTCATTGCATAAAGACGGGTGGACCCCTACAATCAAGGACATAAAAATCAAAAGTTTTTTTGACTAGAACATTATTTCTTGTCCTTGCCTTCATCAGTCTGACGAAGGGCGACGTCCAATTCTTGCATGGTACGGATCCCCGAGCGACGAATCAGATTAAGAAATCCCTCCGAATTGTCATGCTCCTCAGAGGATGATCCGCCACTCGAGCGATTAAAGACTGACGGGGTTAAACGAAACAGTTCAAAAAGTTCACTGCCCTCAAAGCTGGGTCAACCTCCAACAAAAAAGTTGTAGGCTCAACATCATGTCCTGCTTCAGGAGACTTGATTGTGGTGTCAGTATTGGTCTCCATCTCTTTCTTCTTGGGGGCTATTGAGGAATAGAAGTGAAGAACAAAACACAAAGATCAACTACTACATATATGTCAACAAATTGACTCTTCGTATTCCTCATGGGAAACTGAAAATAATCAATGAAACTCCAGAAGACGAAGAGAGGATTGAGTATTTTCGAGAAAGGTATTTAATCATGATGACCGAGCATTGTCCGGCGCAACTTGACTTAGTCAAAACTTTTCTAAATTCAAAGTATTCTAAAACTTTATAATATTTTTAAGTTTTAAAAACTTTGAAGGGGGTCTTGTAGAGCCTAAAAATTAAGTTGTTCCCTGAATATACTGATCAGTGATCAAATTGCTCCCCAAAAATTAGGTTGTGCCACTAAAATGAAGCTCAGAGAACAGACTGCGCCACTGATCAGGTTGCGCCTGATATCAAACTGCGCCCATTCTTTTTGTGCCAAAAACCTATGTGGCATCTGACACTTAGTGGTCATCATTTCTTGACAACACTGACAACATACACAATAATGAACGAAGAAAATCTCTTCGAATCCCGTGAATTGTGCCGCTCAAGGGAAGTTAGCGGACAACTGTCCTGTACGCTTCATGAGTTACGCCCAGGCGCAATCCAAAAAAAATCCTTAGTTGCGCTTAGGCGCAACCTGAATGACTTTTGCTCAGAAGCTGCCACGTGTGTAGGCGCAACCATAATCAAGCGCAGTTTGACTTGTTGACTGAAGCTCGCACAACCTGATAAAGTTGAAACAACTTACATTCTAAAGCAGAATGACGTGGCGCACATGCCACTAATCTCTCAAGACGTGTCTACTATCATGTACACGACTACGCGCATCTCAATCATATGATGCCACGCGGCTAAATACAGTTAGTACACGATTGACAACTAAATGAAAGTTGGCGTAACAGGAGGTTAGCGCAACTCAATATGGCACAATCCAGCTTCATGTACCATTAGAATAACTGCTAAAATAGTTGTTTCAAGAACTCTATAAATAGAGTTTCCAATCATTATCAGACACACACACAGAGATCAAGAACTCTTACAAAATTGCTGCTGCGTTCTCTAGAGGCTACAGTCTTCAAGTTCACATAGTCCAAGAGATAAAGTGATCGTCTTCTGATCAGATTCCTAAAGTTGTACTTCTCCAAAATTCATTGTACTTTGTACTCTTTTACAAGTTTGGAATAAACAAATTTTATTTTTTTGCAAACAGAAGGCTCGCCCCTGCTGACCTTCTCTGATCTGCTGCTGGTGCTGGGTAAACTTCTGCTGCTGGGTCGGCAATGGTCCATTCTACTACCCTGTCGGAGCCTTCGCTCCTGCTCCCTGTGCTGTACGTCCCGAAGACATGGGACAATCCCTCAAATGGTGCTCTGCTGAACCACAAAGGAGGCACTTGCCTAGCCTCTTTCTACACTCGTTCCACACATGTCCTGGCTTCTTGCAGAAAGTGCAACTGCTGACTTGCTGCTGTCTAGGCGCATGCTGTATCTGCTTCTGCTGAAAAGGCGCATGACCCTGACTCTGGAACTGTTGCTGCTGGAACGGCTTCTGCTGATGCTGCTGCTGATAATGAGGCCTCTTGGCCTAGCCTCCACTGCCGCTGGCTCCATATGAATCACGACCTCTCTTCAGTTTCAGTTCGAGGTCGTCCTCCGCTGCCATAGCTTCCGTCAAAATCTCCTCGAAAGTAGCATTTCTGTTGCTCTTGGTCAAGGATTTAACTTCCTTAAAAATACACTTCCTGAATCTTCCAGCCTTCGCTGTCTCGCTCAGGCCCTCCACAAATCTGCCTGGATGGCAGAACTCTCCAGCGTACTCCTCTATAGTCTGGTTCCCTGGACCAAATTCTCGAACTACGTCTCCAAGGCGCCAAATGCTACGTCGGGGAAGAACTTCTCCTTGAAAAGCTTCTTGAAAGCCTTCCAAGTCTACCCCTGTGTACCAATCCTGGGGTTGGTCTGGTACCATGTGCGGGCAAGGTCCTGCATCTGGCTGCCCGTTGCTTCTATCAGAAGCCTAGCTGGTATCTCCGCGAGATTGAAGATCTCCTCTATATGCTTGATCCAGTCGTCGGTATATAGGATACACTCGGTACCCTTGAAGTCTTGCGGCCGCATCTTCTGGAAATTCTGAATGCCCGGAGTTCTCGGCTGGTACGGTTGTATCTGCCCCTCCTGTAGTTAGGCAGTCACCTTCTCTACTGCCACCATGGCTAACTGATAGGAATTATCAATGCCCTGCCTCATACCCACTGCCTGGCATCACTGAGTCTCCATCATATGCTGTATGAAGGCAAAGAACTGCCCCATATCAAGTGTCCCCTGAGGTGGTGGTGGTGGCATCCCCTGAACCCCTGGGATAGTCCTCAGAACCGGTGGAGGAGCACCCCCAAAGGTTGCAAACGGTCCCACATGAGATGGAACAAGAGGTACTGTGGTCCCTGGGCCCTGCCGAGTCGGACGAGAAGTGGCAGACCTCTCAGCGGTATCCCTTTGACCAGAGTGCTATGATCGTGTCTCCACCATCCTGAAGACAGATCAAAACAAAGAATCAATTACTGAGGAGGAAGCGATATAATCAAAGGAGGACAATTTATTTCAAAAGAAGGTAATTAGCAGCAAGAATTAGATAAGAGTTTTCCTAATGTGATTGAGTACCTTAACTTATATCCTATATCCTACTGCAGGCTGTAACGATACTCTAATTCGAGTACCGCTACGAAATCGTACTAGTTGTGACGACCTGCATGGGCCACCACTAAAAACGTGTCACGACCCATATCCAGTGTAAGGGCACGAGAAGTGGGTACATCTAGCCTACGCCGCAGTGTCGACGGTAGAACGCTATCTTAGGTCACAACATCTAGCAATAATATACCTGTACAATGATATACACTCCAAAAGGAGGACAATGTAAAGGTACAACTCAATCACAACATCTAAGATGGAATAAGGAGAAAAGAT
Organism: Iris pallida; assembly: GCA_029216955.1. Lineage (NCBI taxonomy): Eukaryota > Viridiplantae > Streptophyta > Magnoliopsida > Asparagales > Iridaceae > Iris > Iris pallida. The sequence goes on along the minus strand of JANAVB010040216.1, from coordinate 829,226 downwards.
GTAAAGATAAGATAAAAGAAATAATCTCCAACCAGCTATAAATGAGAGTAATATCTGAATATACAAACATCTATCAATATCCAGAAGCTGTAAGTACATAAATAAGACAAGAAAGGGGAAACTTGTAGCACCCAGTTTTCCAAATAAGGATAATTTTGAAATTTTGTGTTTATAATTATTTTAATAATGATATTTAATTTATGATATGATTTTTGGTAATTTTAAACCATTTTTAAAATTATTTAAATCAATGACTTGTGGTTTTGACGTTTTGCTAGTGAAACCCTAGAGACTGTTTGACCTAGAGCCTAACCATGTGATTATGATATTTTAATATCATTTTTGGCCTAAGGATATTTTTGTATTTGACCTCTTTAAATTATTTTGATATTATTTTATTATTTATGATATTGTTTTGGGGTTATTTGAGTCGGGTTCGAATTTTAACTCAATCCGACTTGAAACGGGGACCCGGGGGTAGTTGACTCTAGTGGGACCCACACACTAGTTAGACATGGCCCACATGATATTAATTTTAGTCCACATGATAGAAATATTTTAGTTAGAGGTTAGACTAATTATTATGGATAAGGTTAGTGTGATTAGAGACTTTAGAATGACTAATTTAGCCCCAACCAATTAGCCCTTTCCTAATACTCATAGAATAGGTTAGTGGGGGCATTTTGGACCTTACCATAATAGGACAAATAGCCCATATGGCCAGCCACTTTGGGAGAGGATAGGCTCAAGTTCATTTCATTATTCTCATCCACACTCTCTCTCTCGTTCTTCCCCAAATTCCTAGAGAGCAATCCCTAGCAATTTCTCCATCAAATCCTTCCATTTCGCCACCAAATCTTCTTCTTTCCTTCTCCATTCTAGCCAAGGAGGAAGCTACCCAAGTTTGGAAGGATTTGGAGCTCGTTCGTGTCCTTTTGGAATCTCTACGTGTCGGTGTCGCTCCGGGAAGGATTTTCTTCGATTCGATCTACCGGAAGGTATAAATCCCTTTTCCTTTTCATTTTCTCATGCATATAGGTCTATTTTGAACCCATAGGAATGACTTCCATGGTTGTATCTCCATTTGTGTCTATTTCGTGTCTATTTGGAGGTCATAGGAGTGTCCTTTGTGTTGTGGTTGTGTCCATGTAGAAAAATTCCAAATTTGGACACACTATGTGTTGTTGTTATGTATGAATGAATTATTACATGTTTAATCTCATATTTTTGTATTGGAGATGTGTTCTATAGTGTCTCATATATATATATTAGTGTAGAGAGTGAGTTCTTGATATATTATGTTATATACTTGTGTTCTTTTGTCGCAAACTACCCAAATCCGTCATGATTTTTATCCACGTTTTTAATTTCAGCCCTAACTTAGAAATGTCATAACTTCTAGCTCAAAGCTCGGTTTAATCTCCTATTTTTTTTAAAAGAAGCGTATTGAAGTTAGATTTCCAAAAACATGTATTAATAGGCCTAATTCTTTCTGTAACTTTCTGGAGAATTATTTGAGTGTCAGCTGTACGAAAGACAAACTCGTTCTCGGTGTTTTCGCGATTCCGGGAGTTTTCGGAAACGAAAATGCAATCCGTTTGAAGTTTCGAAAAGCTAACACATAGATCTATAACATACTTTAATCCTAAATTTTAATTCATGATGAGATGGTACAGTATTGATTATTAGTAGGAGTTACTATTCGCCATATGCATTTTGTGCACCCTTGTGTGTAATATAATATTCTATTTGATTTTAACCCATGTTAATGTTTATACATTATGTAATTAAATAGAGAATGTAAGCATGAGTAAATGGTTAAATAAATGATGTATGAGGTGTAAGTATCCTATCTAATGTAAGCATGTATAAGTATGGCTTGTAATGAATATGTAGGTTCCATAGTATGTAAAGTATGGTGCATATAGTAGTGCAAGAGAATAAATGAATGATAAATGAATGCAAGCATGAATGTAATATAATAATAGATGTAATGTATGCAATATACAAGTTAATGAGATGTAATGTTCTATGTTAACACAAATCCTATATTACCTCATGTACCCCTTACACTATGTTGACACTATCACACTTGACACTTTGTTCACTTATACTTTGACACTCTTTGATATGTATACACTATGTATGTCCATTTAACCCTCACTTGCCCCTTTGTCATGTTCACATACACACACATAGCCTCTTAAATAAGTATTTATGAATATAGTTAACTTAGCTATGTATGTATATTATATATATGTTAGCATATTGTGTTGTAATATATAAGTTTATATAACCATTTGAAATGCCATGATTATAGACCTAATATTGAATACTAATATATGCATGTGTATATATGTGTAGACATATATAGCTTAAAGTAATAGATTACCTAGTGTATATCCAATATGAATTCTTGCCTATTTGAGTATTGAATAATTACATGCTATATAGAGTTGGGTGTATGTTGGCTTGTATAGCCTTGTATTGATGTGTGCTTGCTAGGATAGTCTTGGTTAGGCCTAGTAAGACTTGCTGGGTTAGGACATGACCTAGTTTGACTAGTGCAGTTGACCAGAGTTGACCAAGGGTTGACTTTAGCCTAGTTTGACCTAGATTCTTGTATAATGCATTGTAGTGCTTTATATTACCCTTCTGGACATGTTGTAACTTGTTCTATTCTAATTAGGAGCCAGACACCTCTCATCGGATAGTATCTTTACCTTGGATATTCAGATATCAGGCGAGTACATTCTCTGATCATTTCCTATCCTGTTTAGAATTATTTTCCTGCTTTAAATTACTTTACTTGATACTGTCACGTTGGTCACACGGATTGGTACTATATGGATCTTTTCATGAGATGTTATCTCCCTCGGGGGCATCGGATACTGCATGTTTTGTGCGTTTCACGAATCATCACGTATCTCTATGCTTCCTCTGATTCACGAATCGCTTGTGACACATGTACTCTCATATTCACAGAGCCATCATGAATTACCTTCACGTATCACTCATTTTATGAGCTATGTGAAGTTTCACGAATCTTAGCATAACTTGAACAGATCCTTGTGTATTGATTGGGGATAGGGGAGTAGAAATAGACATGTGAATATTATCCAAGTAGCTGTAGTCATGAATCACTCTCTTAGCTGTAGTCATGAATCTCCTATGCCATTCACATGTTTATATTTTACTCTGACTCACTAGTCACTGTTAGTTCTCTATGTATAGTAGATATTTCTATTACAGTTCTCTTTCTCTGTTTACATACTGTATTTCCTTCAGATCCTGTATCTTACTTTACTGTATGATTATATTTTCTAACCTGCTATGATCTGTTGAGATGTACTGTGCTCGCTCCAGTCCTGATTGGACCCGTTGATAAATTTTACAGATAGCCTGGAGGTTGTCTGCTAGCCTAGAGGAGACAGTAGAGGTTGTATAGATAGCTAGGGTTTATTCATAGTTTATTTTCAGTTGTCTTGAGATATATTTATGGATTATTGTATTTGAGATTTGAGATGTATTTCTGGGTTGTGTATCTTAGACACTTAGACTCTCTGATCTTTTGTGTTTCATTTGAGTTTTATATCTTATCGTACTCCTTCTTTCTTAGTTGTGATTGAGTTACTTTCTGTTATGGTATAAACTGTTTAGTCTTATACTGTTAGATGCATTGAGACCTAGGACAGCGTTCTACCGCCGACACTGCGGTGTAGGCTGGGCGTTGTTACGTTCTCGTGCCCTAACTCTAGGGTGCGGGTCGTGACACGTTTTTAGTGGTGGCCCATGCAGGTCGAGTTTGTGTAGTGGTATTCGAACTAGAGTACCACTACAGCCTGCAGTAGAATTAGGATATATTTTTGAAGGTACTCAATCACAGTTAGGATTTCTTGAGAGATTCCTGGGACGACCCTTGAGAATCTTGTTTAACTCCGATTTGAAAACTCTTTTTCCTTGGTTTGATTTATCTTTACTTTCTGTTGTTGAATTTAATTTTGATGTATTATTATTGAATTTGAGTTTGTATTTATTGATTTTGATGAAGATTGTGGAATTTTGAATCTTGATGTTAGCTGTAGCATCCGAGCTTGTATTTATAAGATTTGAAGGATTTTTGTTCATTTTTGAATCTTGAGGTTCGTTGGTAAATTTGATTTTTGGGTATTCATTGTTGATTTAATTTTTTTTTTGGCAAGATGAAATTATATGGGCTAGGTCATCTATGTTATGGAATCTAGTCTTCTATAGTCGCATTAGCCAGTATGGTGAGGACATATAGTCTGACTTTGGATATATTTCTCGGGTGTGGAAATTTAAGTTTTTCGCAGCCAAGCTAGCGGCACCGTGAAAATGTTAAATACCATGATTCTAGAGGTATGTGCATAAGTCAAGGGCTCTGTGATTATCGTAGCCTTGCTCACTAGTATGACGAGGATTTAGAGTACCATAATTTTGGATAGACGCATATGATTATCAGATTGTACCTTAAATATTTTCGAGCATGTTTTCTTTACTTTTGTTGCAGTCCTTCAAAAAAAAAGAAGGAATTATTAATTGGTTTGTTTTATTTAGTTTCTAATTATTTAACTTAGGAGTAGGTTTAGCTATTTTTATAAACCTTGTGAAACTTCTTACCATGAATTTCTTCTTAATACAATGAATCGATGATTTTGTTAGATTTTATCTTGGATTTGATATTTTAACTCTGGATTTCAAAATGGATCCTTCCTTAAACAGATAAGCAAAACAGATTTCATTGTTATTTTCTCCTTGCTATTATTCTAGTATTAAATAATAATAATGATAATAAAACTGTCTTGATTTCGTCAATCACCTGCTTGCAATTTTGGTAGGAATTCAAATGTTAGTCTTAACGTAGAATTAATGTTAAATTGGGACATGAGAATGCACATGAATATATATATATAGCAGACACTTTGCCTGATACATATGCATGCTACGCTTGATTTCCAACCTATCTAAATAAATATTAATATGTTATTGATGTTAATTTCCAAACCCCAATATTCCTGGTTTTCTGTTTTTTTCCAGTTTAAATCATAATTTAAATATAAATTTCATGTTATTAGCTATGTTTACATCACTGCACATGTATGTTATACATAGGGTTTCAGTTCAAAATTTTTGGGTTGAATGTTATGTTAAATTTGTCAAATTTAAGAGCTGTGTACATTGTTGATTGTAGGGATATAATATTAAGTTTCATATTCTTACATGTTAGTTTGTGATAAATATTGAGTTGGTTTTGATGTGCAAATTTCTCCAAAATACTGAAAACTAATTACATGTTAACATTTTTACATTGATTTCAAATGTTTAGTTCGATTTCAGATTTAACATGTAATATTGAACTGTATGCGTAGATAAATGTATTGATAGCATGTTAGGGTTTCATTTCTATCATGCTAGGATGTATTGGGAGCATTGAAATTAGTTGTGATGTTTCAAACTCCTAAATTTTGAAATTACATTATGTTAATATTATCCTGGTTTAAATGGTTAGCTTATTTTCAGATTTTGTATGTAAATGTTGAACTAAAACTGGGTTTAACCTTTCAATACTAGGCTATAACCCTGGACAAGGACACACGCACACCCTCTTTATATATATATGTATAAGGTTGGCCATGCATGTTATGAGTGAATAAGTTGCGTATTGTAGATTGTTTAACCAAAATGCCATGATTAGTGTAACTTGATAGCTGTTGTTTTGGAATCCAATTTTTCATATACAATTTTATATGTATTCACGTACACACACGCCTACTATCTAACCATATGAACATGTCCCTATACACATAATGCTAGTTTTTCCTCTCTAACGCTCTGTATATATTGTGATTGGATTTCCATGCAATTGACTTTTATTCCTTAACTAGTGATTTTGATTTTTCCTTGAATAGTATCCTTTTTCAGATAATTGGTAGTTACCTTCATTTTATTTTTTGATGAGTACCAGTTTTCATATAGGATGGTAGACTGCCTTACAGTTTTGATGGTTTGTTGTCTCTGTAACTTTTTTGTTTCGCACCCTGGATTGCTTGTGTGTTATGATACCCTATAACCGTTTTGGTTAGCATGACTAGTATACCTAGATGAGACTTACTACCACCGTATGCCATGACCCTGTATGCCGTCCTTTTGATGGTATAATTTCTGGGACTTTGATTGTGGGGGTTTGACCTAGAGGGAGTATGGACGTTTTAATTTCGAGGACGAAATTTTTCTAAGGTGGGTAGAGTTGTAGCACCCAGTTTTCCAAATGAGGGTAATTTTAAAATTTTGTGTTTATAATTATTTTAATAATGATATTTAATTTATGATATAATTTTTGGTGATTTTAAACCATTTTTAAAATTATTTAAATCAATGACTTGTGGTTTTGACGTTTTGCTAGTGAAACCCTAGAGACTGTTTGACCTAGAGCCTAACCATGTGATTATGATATTTTAATGTCATTTTTGGCCTAAGTATATTTTTGTATTTGACCTCTTTGAATTATTTTGATATTATTTTATTATTTATGATATTGTTTTGGGGTTATTTGAGTCGGGTTCGAATTTCAACTCAATCCGACTTGAAACGGGGACCCGGGGGTAGTTGACTCTAGTGGGACCCACACACTAGTTAGGCATGGCCCACATGATATTAATTTTAGTCCACATGATGGAAATATTTTAGTTAGAGGTTAGACTAATTATTATGGATAATGTTAGTGTGATTAGAGACTTTAGAATGACTAATTTAGCCCCAACCAATTAGCCCTTTCCTAATACTCATAGAATAGGTTAGTGGGGGCATTTTGGACCTTACCATAATAGGACAAAAAGCCCATATGGCCAGCCACTTTGGGAGAGGATAGGCTCAAGTTTATTTCATTATTCTCATCCACACTCTCTCTCTTGTTCTTCCCCAAATTCCTAGAGAGCAATCCCTAGCAATTTCTCCATCAAATCCTTCCATTTCGCCACCAAATCTTCTTCTTTCTTTCTCCATTCTAGCCAAGGAGGAAGCTACCCAAGTTTGGGAGGATTCGGAGTTCGTTCGTGTTCTTTTGGAATCTCTACGTGTCGGTGTCGCTCCGGGAAGGCTTTTCTTCGATTCGATCTACCGGGAGGTATAAATCCCTTCTCCTTTTCATTTCCTCATGCATATAGGTCTATTTTGAACCCATAGGAATGACCCCCATGGTTGTATCTCCATTTGTGTCCATTTCGTGTCCATTTGGAGGTCATAGGAGTGTCCTTTGTGTTGTGGTTGTGTCCATGTGGAAAAATCCCAAATTTGGACACACTATGTGTTGTTGTTATGTATGAATGAATTATTACATGTTTAATCTCATATTTTTGTATTGGAGATGTGTTCTATAGTGTCTCATATATATATATTATATTTGTGTAGAGAGTGAGTTCTTGATATATTATGTTATATACTTGTGTTCTTTGTCGCAAACTACCCAAATCCGTCATGATTTTTATCCACGTTTTTAATTTCAGCCCTAACTTAGAAATGTCATAACTTCTAGCTCAAAGCTCGGTTTAATCTCCCATTTTTTTAAAAAGAAGCGTATTGAAGTTAGCTGTCCAAAAACATGTATTAATAGGGCCAATCTTTCTATAACTTTCTGGAGAATTATTGAGTGTCAGCTGTATGAAAGACAAACCGTCTCGGTGTTTTCGCGATTCGGGAGTTTCCGGAAACGAAAACGCGATCCGTTTGAAGTTTCGGAAATCTAACACATAGATCTATAACATAATCCTAAATTTTAATTCATGATGAGATGGTACAGTATTGATTATTAGTAGGAGTTACTATTCGGCATATGTATTTTGTGCACCCTTGTTTGTAATATAATGTTCTATTTAATTTTAACCCATGTTAATGTATATACATTATGTAATTAAATAGAGAATGCAAGCATGAGTAAATGGTAAATAAAGGATGTAGAGGTGTAAGTATCCTATCTAATGTAAGCATGTATAAGTATGGCTTGTAATGAATATGTAGGTTCCATAGTATGTAAAGTATGGTGCATATAGTAGTGCAAGAGAATAAATGAATGATGAATGAATACAAGCATGAATGTAATGTAATAATAGTAATGTATGTAATATATGTTAATGATGTAATGTTCTATGTTAACACAAATCCTATATTACCTCATGTACCCTTACACTATGTTGACACTATCACACTTGACACTTTGTTCACTTACACTTTGACACTCTTGATATGTATATGTATGCCCATTTAACCCTCACTTGCCCC